>JAFBJW010000183.1:2045736-2596281 GCA_016785235.1 Pseudorhombus dupliciocellatus | reverse complement strand
ATATCCCAAATATGTTGAGGTTCGTAGTACAGGCCCCTGATGTGTACCAGAAACACAACAACATCGTGAAAACAGAGAAAAAACAAGAGCTGCCGTTTACGACATTCATTATTTAAAATCTCTCATGGGAAGATAAACAGCGCCACGGCTGCATTTAATTAAAACTAAATTCTGTATATTTTTACCCTTATTGCATATTATTACTTGCATTTGTTTTCTTTTTTTTTTTATTTTGTTGTTTGTCATGGTGCCACTATTCCTGGAGGGCAACAAAACAAAGCAGAAATAAAAAATGAACTGAGCAGTGGGTTGAAGTGAAGAAAATGAGCTTTGTTCGGCAGCAAAGAGAAAACGCCATAAATTAGAAAGTAGTGTTACTGCACATAAACCGAGAGAATCAAATATGGACGGTGATTGTGTCTGACTGTGTGTCGACTGAAGGAGCTGTGCCCCGTGTTGTGATGGCCTCCATGCTCGTGCTGATTTTCTATTTTTTTATTTATTTAAAATACAACAAGTCTCATTGCAAACACGACACATTGCACTCGGAGCCTGTGTAATATTCATCCTGTTGAGGAACCAGCGCCTGCTTTGTTCATGAAAAGCAGGACAATCAGAAAAGTTGAGACGAACCCCAGCTCGCCCCCTGCAGGTGGGCCTGAGTGGTAAAAAAAAAAAAAAAAAAAAAAACCTCCCACCAACATCTGGCTTTGTCTCGATGGCCCGAAGATCTGAACCCAAACTTCCCAGAGCTTCATCCTCCCGTCACAAACAGCAATTATCCGTCACCTCGGGAAACAGGAGATGCTGCCCACGTCCTTCATTCGCGTCTTTAAACCGTCGGCTGCCGTCACTCAAGCAATCATCACATATACAATCTTACCTAATCAAGACAAGCGCCGCGCCGAGGCGCCTCCTGGAGATGACGGACGTGCAGTGAACGCAGCAGCAGACGACCAGAGGAGGAGGAGGAGGAGGAGGAAGGAGCAGGGGTGAGGAAGTGAGATCACACAGGAGCAAATCTGAGGATCAGGGAAGTTTGAAATTATTCTAAAAGCCTTAAACCGTGGTAATGGCTCATGAATGCCATTTGTATGGACGTATACTTACACGATGATAAACAGAACTTCACCATGGCAGCAGATGTGATATGGTGCAAGTATTTCCGATAAAAGGAGGAAATGACTGAAGATTCAGTCACTTCTAATCAGACGGAGAGAAACAGTGTCTTTGTTTAAAAGAACTACATTCATATAATTTAAAGAACCTTTACCACAATGAGTGAAAATGATTACCTGGTAAACCATCATGTCCTCCTGTTGGAGACATGAAGCTTAAACAGGTCTGTTTAAAACAGTCTCTCCCAGTTTACGCCGTCACAAAACAGATCATCAGAGAAACTGCACCTAAAGAGTCAGACGCCATGAACTAAAACACGTTCTACATCCTGAAGTTAAAGGTTTGAAGTAAAGAAAAAGGGATCCAGACAAACCACAGCTCAGCTCATGCACTTCCTGTTTGTCAGGTGGTACTCAGGACCCCCAAGCCCCACCCCTTTTCATAGACCCGCCCCTTGCCTGGACTTCCTGTTACCTTCCAAACTTTGCCTGCTGCTGATTTCTCCTTCTGTTTTATGTTTGTAAAACCTGTGCAGGTTGATTCATGCGAGAATAACTCCAACACTCTTCATCCATTTCCCTTATAAATAATGACAGCAGAGCTTTTATAATCGGACTCTGTAGAAACAGAACAAAACAGACACAGGCACACACGGCCACGCAGACATTCTGTGGTTAAGTACGATCACATGAAATAAAGAAAAACGTGGAAAAGTCACAAATTGCGGTCGAAAACAAGACAATCATAACACTGGCTGAATGGCAGGGAGCAATTTAATGCCTGGGTCAAACAGACAAACGCCTCAGTGCCGCTTTAAGAGGCTGTGATTTCAAATAGCACAATGACGACAGCTCAGAGGACGGAGACGCGGCTGAGTGGAAGCTGAACCAAAAAAAAATTTAAAAAAATAAAAAAAATATCCAGGCCCATCGTGACAGAGAGGTGTCGCAGAGTTAAAGAGTTAAAGTTCAGAGAAATGCTTCGGTTCAGTCGCAGGGACAACACGTCAATTCTTCATGAGGTAATTAGTTTAAAGGTCGTAGTGCAGCACATGCATGATGGAGGAGCTGGCTGCTCACAGGTGACACCTGATCAGTGAAAGGTCACTCCTGAGGGACGACGTCACCATGAGACTTCAGGGGTCCTGAAGTCCCCAAAATCAATAAACGGACTCACTGTGCGTTCACCTGTTGATGAGTATCCATGATGGGTTGGCTTTTTCTTGTAATGTTATGAGTGAATTATGGTTTAAGACACCTTTTTGACACCATTCTCATAAAATCCTGACTTAATCCGCATAAATAAAATAGTTCCTGTATAATTCCAACTCTATTCGGGTAAAATGACAACGTTAATTCACGACTATACACATTTATTTTCATAAACCGGCGACTTCATTTTTATTCTCCCAACGTCTCTTTCAAACCAAATGTGCAACAGCTGAAGAATAAAACAAGGACACTTCGCCGTTTGGATCGTTGATCAAAACACTGGAGTCAAACAATAACGTGCTCCCTGCGCGTGTGTGATGGTTAAATAATGCACTCTCCATTTCAGCGTATCGCAGCTTTAACCTTCTGTGTTCGCAAGGTTAATGCAGGAAGGCAGGACTGCATCGCTGACCTTTTCATTACTACAGATAAAACATCCGCGCCAAGGACGCACGCGCCGCCATTTTCTGCTACTGAGTTGGCTGAAGTGCAATGAATATGATTTCTGTGTGTTTAGGTTATTTGGGGATATTGACTAATGGGTCTATAAGAGACCGACCGGCACGTACATTATACATGAACTGAGGAGTGTATTTTCTATGACTGATAGCTCGCCTCAGGTCTTCCCTCTCCAATCAATAGCAGTATCACCTTTACTTATTTAAGATGTTGGCTCATTATGTGCAGCACTTGAGGTATAATGAGAGCCCGAGGCGAAAATGTAATTAAAAAGATAATATCTTCTTCCATTCAACTCAGCCGCGGAATTCTGAATATTTTTCCGAGTGTGTTAAAAGTGAAGCTTCACTCGCCACACGTTAAATATGAAACAGAGAAATACGTCTTTCCTTGACAGGTGGCTCGCGTCAGTTCCACCCCTCTGTACCTGAATCAATAACCCGCATCTCCATTTATTTTAGACGTTAGTTTAAAAGATTCACCGCGCTGGTCAGGCGCAGAAGACCGGATTGATTTTGAGCTCGTGGGATTTATGGAAAAATTTATACGGTGCTTCGGAAGTGCGGCTCCTTATTTGTGTTAATTAAGAGCGGTTGTTTCGTACCGCGGGTCCACACGGAGTTAACCGTGCGATTAAAGGTTTCAGGACACGGGTTCAATTCAGGAGATCCACTATGGAAAAGTTATGATATTTTATTCATATCTTCCGCTGGCATAGACAATCTATGCTGTTGTTTAGGGCCCCAGCGATCAGGGTGTGTGATTTGGTGGTTGCCACACACACACACACAATCTTGCATAAGGCCACCAAAATCCTAGGGCCGGCCCTGTGCGGAGGCTACAACAGTGCACACCTGAATGCTTCTCTCGCCACACGGCGGGTGTTAGTTCGTGACTGACGCTCGATTTTGTCAAAAACAACGACGGCTCCATAAAAGCTCTGCGTCTGTACAACTGCAGCGGCACATATGTTTGTAAAATTACAGCTGGATTATGTTCAAACGGAACAGTCTGGATGAAGTGTGACATTTATTTTTGGGAGCAGTGTCGCAACCAGACCCCAGGAGTTACATCCGTGTGGTTAGAGTGGGGCAGTAAAAGCATTTTGCCATTTTAACTGACTGGTGAGTGCGTAAACATTTCAGCGTAATGATGCTGCAGTCATAAAAGGTGGTTATTGGACTGAGGGATTGGATATTCGCTGGGAAACAAAAACAGTGTCGCTGGATTTCCTTTTTACTGATGAGCTCGCTTTATTTCTTCATTTGCCAAACATGAAATATTAACATATTCTGATGTTTATGAGAATGGCATTAAGTGGCGTCCGTGGCTCTGCCGTGATTCTAAAGTGACTGGAAAAGAAAACTCAAATAAGAAGTCGTGGTGGTGATAATTTAAATTATTTATAAGTTAAGAATAAAAATCCTCATGATTTCTTCTAGGGCTGCGATCCACTATATGTGCTTGTAGTCAGTTTAATGGTTTTTGCGTAATCTTGCCAACAAATAAACCAACACAGCAACAAGGACCGATATGAACCTTTATACGTCGCTATATCTGCATGTTTATTTGGAGCTGCACCAAAGAAATCAACCCTAACCTGGCTGATTTAGTTCAAAAAGATTGATAAAAAGAAAACATTAAATCAAGAGGTCTCTTTCCTTCCACAAAGTTTTGTGATGCTCCTTCCAGGAGGACAAATGTACTGTGACGTTATCTCTGCGGGATTCCCTCAGCTCCTTACATTACCCTAACATTCATCCTCCTGTGGCTCAGTCTCTGAAGACGTCAGGCTCCTTAAAAAAAATGGAGAATATTTTAGTGAAAATAACTTGTTGGTGCCTTTCCTCTAATATGGCTGTATAACTGCCAGTTGTTCCATTAAACCCAGAATGATCCGATCTATAAAAGACGCCGTGTTTTTATGTGGAGCTGCCTGGCGACGAGCTGCCCTGTTTCCATGTTCATCTTCATTAATTTGCCTGCTCCACCTGAACGTATTCAGTCAAAAACAATAACAACACTGCTTATTTTGGACATTAATATCTTTTCTTTTTTATTGACAAGAACTCTTCATTGTTTTGTAAAAATGTCTATTTATGAACCAATACAAAATATGTATGGGAATGTGGAACTCCTTTTCTCCATTAATGCACATCAACATTTCCCAAGAACAGCAGAGAGACAAAAAAGAATAAATCTAAAAACAAGAACCAGTGAAACAATCCATTTTGTATGTGTGTGTGTGAGTGTGTGTTGTTGTGGGGAATGAGAGGAGTTTCTAAAGGCGGCGGTGAGCTGAGAGTGTGACAGAAGTACAGCCACGACAAGTTTCTGATCCTGCTTCATTCCAGTGAATTGATCTATGTAAACACAAAGTACTTAACACATCTTTACAGTGCACCAAATATTAAGAAAAACACAGAAAACATGTACAACATAGATGCGAAATATCTCACCAGCTCTGCCTCTTGGATGCAAAGTGTGTGTTGATTGGATGAGGGTGTGTGGTGGTTGCTGTCACATCACGGATAGGAGGGGCCTAAACTTTGCATTCTACCTGAGATGCAGTCACATCGGTCAGCAACGCATGAACCTGAGACAGGACATTATCAAAAGAATTTAATGTGAAGAAAATTACAACAGTTACACTGTAAGACCAAAATCCATTTGTCTTTTTCTTTACCGGGTGTTAAATAGAAAATAAAAGCAACACATACAATGACATCAAATATCGCTCTGACTTCAAATTGAACCCTCTGAACACTCTGCCAGAAAATGTCAAGTTTTGTTTTTGTTACCGTTTTAAAGTGGAACTTTGGAAGAACAAAAACATTCGGAGGAACACGCCTGCAGAACCCGACCCACCAAAGGTTTAATATTCACAAATAAAATATGAATGCATCAGCCTGGAGGGAGAAGACAATATTCACTTCTATTCCTTTATTGGCAAGTACATGTTCTGAAGTCTGATTCCAATGGAAGCTGCCACATGTCACTGAAGCGAAGTAGTGCTCACTGTAAAATACAAATCACACAATTCTCAGTCTTACAGATGAAGTGACACCTGCTCTGTGGTTCATAAAGCAAGGAGAACAAGTCAGTTAATAGTTTAATCAGAAACCATGACCGCAACACATCGATAACCCCTCCCCCACCCGTCCACGGAACAAACACAAAACAGTGTCATCAGCATACAGTGTTAACTTAGTGGTGTTTCCTCTGTGAGCACAGAACTTTAAATTAACTCAAGCTTTAACAGAAGAAGAAGAAGAAGAAGAGGAAGAAACAGTTGCGACCTCCTCCATCTACAACCGCTACATCCAACAGAAAAAAGCTCAAAATATGTCCCCCGGCTCCGTGAAGCCATCTCTCCCCTCGTCCCCCTTCTGAGTTAGCAGGAAAAAAATAAAATAATTTAATGTCTTTTAAAACACGCAGACGTGTGATGCTGAGGAAAGTAAAAGTTTACACGATGCATTTCATTCCACAAGAACCTTCTCAAACGACTCGGATGAAACCCAAACCAAGATTCTCGATATAAAAAGACTGAATGCTGTCTTCATGCACGGCCGTAAAGCTATTACACTGCAATCTGAGTTGCACTTTGCAAAATCCAATCCAATGGTTTAACACAGCAAAACAAAATGACTGCGTCTCCGATGGCGGGGAACACGTGGCAAGCAACTCCCCTGAACCACAGAAGTGAAATGTCTTTGATTGATAAACTAAGATAATCAACAGAATATTAAATAACGTTCTCTATGCCAAAGACGTCTATTCATTGTGTTGAGCAACAGACATTTTCTAACATTTTTGATATTCACAACTAAACTTAGCTTAAACATTACACTTGCTCCTTTTTTGCTAATGAACTAATTTGCTCACTAATTGGCTGCTAGAGCATTTCAATAAAAAAAAAAATAAATAAAAAAAATGTTTTGATGTTGATTTTTCCTTCTGATCTCTGAATTATTTCAAATTTTCCATTTTCATATCTCTGTTTATTTCACTTCAATCCAGGGTTCGGAGCATCTCATTTGGTCTTACACTGGATGGATAATTGACAAACATGTGGGTCAGGAAAAATGCCCTCACAGGCAGATAAACGCCCCTTTTCTTCTTTAAATAGCATTTCTTTGTTGTTGTAAGTTTAATTTGAAAACCACAAGAATAGAAGTCATACTGGAGAAGTGCAGGACCTGCAGCTATTGTTGATTTAAGAGCTGGAATCAATTGTGTTGATATGTGAAAGATTCTCAGACCTCCGCCTACAGCTGTCACATGAAGTGAGCTGCTTGCTTTGTGATGGAACTGTGGCAAACAACGGCATCAACGCGCCCGTGTCGCCGTGTTGAGAAGCTGAGGCGCGAATGGAAACTGCGGATTTGACACCGGCGAGCACAACGCGTGAATGAACTTATCTCACAAACAATTAATTAGTTTTGGCGTTCCTCAGGGCTTCCCAGCTGGCACGCCAAAAACTGGTCCTCGTTCAGGTTTGGCAGGTGACGCATGAAGCGAGATAGAGAAGCAGAAAGAATGAGTTTCAGCACGCACACACATGCAAAGAATATCTAATGTTTACACACTCTGCTGAGTCAGAGCAAAGACTGCAGGCCGTGATACGGAAGTGGAAAGACGGACGTGTCTCTCAGAGCGTGACGGTTCGAAG
Source organism: Pseudorhombus dupliciocellatus (assembly GCA_016785235.1). Taxonomy (NCBI): domain Eukaryota; kingdom Metazoa; phylum Chordata; class Actinopteri; order Pleuronectiformes; family Paralichthyidae; genus Pseudorhombus; species Pseudorhombus dupliciocellatus. The sequence goes on along the minus strand of JAFBJW010000183.1, from coordinate 2,588,817 downwards.
ACATTTACTTTCCCTAACACTTTGTTTTACAGTTTGACAAAACTCACAATGTGATATGATAAAATCCACAAAGGTACTCCATCGTATTTCTAGTAAAAAATATTTTCTTAGTAAGGATTAGTGTACAATACAGCTGTGATTCCATTGGATTGTGTGAAATAACATGAGCCCGCTGAGAACTTCTCCCTTTTTTTAATTTGTGCAGCTTAAATATTCCTAAAAGTAAGTTTGAATAAGTTTGGGTAGAAGTTTGGTTAAGGCTGTTTCTTGTTTCAGCAGAGTTGCGTACATGGCTGCCAGATGACCAATATCAATGCCAAATACATTTTACACAACAGCCGTTTCCGGATCTTTGCGGAAAGTCTCCCAGAAACAATTTGAAGACAATTTACATTTTCTTACTTTCCCCATTTGCAAGAAAAATATATTCGGGAACGAGAACAGATGGAAATCACTTAAATCTCATCATTACAACTCAATAAAAGCCGGTGGGAAAAGAGCAGGCTGCCATTAAGCTCGATAGAAGAAAAATAACCCTAAACAGAGGAAGGAATTACTATAATGAAACCGCGAGGAGGGATAATGTACGACATCACTTCAGTGGGAAAAGTAATTGAACTCCTGAACAGGAACGTAAAAGCTGACGTGGCCAAATTAAAGGGGAAGATCATTTTTTTCCTCACTGGCTTCATTCTGATTTCTCTCTGAGCGCGGCGGTGGTGAAGGTGACGGGGCAGGCAGCGTAGATACAGAACATCCAGCCTGTTTCTCATTTATGTCTTTGTACAATGATATGTAAAGTAGTTCATGCATTTTTTTGGAGCCGTCAAAACTTCTGGGAAAGAAAAATAGTGGGAAGTAATGGCTTGAGACAAATCACAGTATACTGGAGGGAGTTGGTGTTGTTAGGTGTGTGTGTGTGTGTGTGTGCGGATACATTTAGGGGAACAAATAAAGTGGCTGTGTAATTTTACCCTCATACAAAAGCCAACAGCACATCGATCGATTTCACAAGTGAGGAGGGGGAACAACAAGGTTATGCAAATGAGGATCAACACAAACCCAAAGTTTGGATCAAAACAAAGAAACCGGGAAATTAAATGAAAAGAAAAAGAAATTCAGAACAAGGCACAGAATTTTCTGCAAATGGTTGAACCAAATAAAATTCGTACCAGCAGTCAGGGAGGTGTCGAATGGTGAAGCTCTCTACAGTGATTTCTGGCAACATCTGGCGCACCCTCCCTCCCTCCCCTCCCACCCCGTTTTTTTTCTCAGTTTACTGAAAATCCAAACCCTCGCGTTTTTTTTTTTTCTCCTTTTTTGATTTTTGTAACTTTTTTTAAACACACAAAACATTCCATCTACATCTGCAGACTAGACTAAACAACGGCTTAAAACCAGGCCTTTCTTTAAAAACCCCTTCCTCGTCTACTCGTCGACCCCTCTCTACTCTCACTAAACGTGATCCCGAAAATCAACCTCCTATCCCTCCCCCACCACTGCCCCCGGCCCCAAAACCAGCTCGGTGTCCCAAAGAGGACACCAGAGTGAGGGGGGTCCTGCTGTGATTAGATGTAGTACTCCTTCTTTTCGTCCGAGTTGGTGTGGCCCCCCTCTGCGTTGATGATGGCTGTGTCTGCGTCCGCTGCGTCATCTGCTCCTTTGGCTTCGTGCGTGAAGTAGGTACCTGAGGACGAAGAAGAGGAGGAGGAGGAGGAGGATGAAGGACAGTGTCAGGGACTCCATTACAGCCTGGCGCTCAGATGACACAAAAGATTAAAATGTGCTGCTACATCCCACAGCACCTAATTATGCAAATTCTCTCCATGTGGTCATTTACACAAACCCAACGCCAGCGAGCTCTAATATTCTGATTATACATCATTTCCCACAGTTTTTCACTGGAGACTGGCACATGAAAATCAGGGTTTTGAAATAATCTCGAGTGTGGGGGAGAGCGCGGATCACACCTTCAAATTAACCTTGTCAAGTTCAGCAGAAAAAGGGAACTAGAAAGCCACTTCAAACCTAATTTAGAGGATTTATTCATATCCTATCACGGCGGAGTTTGATAACGAAGGCAGGGCAATATTCCAGAACGAATGGTGAAGGGCACTTCCACACGTGGAAGAAAGAAACGCACAAATTCCGCACAGAAGAACGCGTTCAGTGCAGATGAGGATGGTGAGTGAAGGCTGAGTGTCCCATGTCTTCTTGTGCTGGACTTTAACTGATACGGTTTGAAAACTGATGTTATATGTTTTTCAGTCTTTGACAAACATAACACCGATCAGATCAGCCCCTGGTGGCAGTCTCACACCACCTCCTCCGTGTCTACTGACGGGACATGGATCAAGCTCAAATGTCAAAATTCAAATTAAAACAGTTCTCTCAGACGTGTTTCCGTTATTTTAAATAGTTCTTGACACACTGATGTTTGTTAGTCTTTACTGATCTGTCAAAAGGTGTGAACTGTGTGTTGTCGTCCAGCTACACCGTGATTCACAAGGCCTTCAAGTGTTTCCACCCATGCAGCCGACCGAGAACCGGTTCGCTTCTAGACCAAGGCGCTTTTACTCTGCTGAGGGGGATAAAACGCGGCGAGTCCTGGTCGTGAATTTGACGACAGCGCCGCAGCTGAAGTTTATCACCGGGTCTGAGCAGCTGTTGACACAGAGAACGAGCGGCTGGGGTTGATGACACATAATGAACAGTGTGGGTCAAGTGTCCTGAACCTCGCTGCACTTTAACACAATGTTTTTCATCAGACCCATGAAACGTCCGCTGATTGGAAACCAGAAGAGGAAGCGTTGAGCGCAGCATCGTCATAAAATTAAACGTCTCCGCCGCACATTCACTTTGCCTCATTTACACTATTTCCCCTCTAAAACGGTTGATGTATCCAATTTCATTTCCTCGTGCATAAGAAATATCCCAGTGTGAAATTCATTATAGATTGTAATTATTTCTGCGTTACGAGGGCAGCATACGAGATGCGTTATACTGTGCAGCATGGCAGCATGAAAAATGTAATTTTACTCACCATCAGTAACCCATAGCTTTAATAGCCATCTTTCCATTATTTCACCAGCACCCATCCAAGGATGTAAAAAGACATTTCAACAGAAACAAAGTGGAGATGCGACGCCTGATAAACCAGTTCAAAACAAGTTGGATTTCAATAATAATAATAATTATAAACACCTTGTACCTTATTATTTTAAATATTCACAGTGGTAATGCAGTTTAGTTCTGTAAAGTTTTGAACATTTGTTAATGTTTGTTAATTTGTTATTATTTTTCCATGAGTGAAAAACCTATAAACCTTAGAAGAGGAACAGGAAACCGGCTCATAATAATCCATAAATGAGTCTGGGACTGCATCTACACGGTATTTGTTAAGACCAGTCAATAACCAGGACATATTCATATTTATCAGTGGTCATTCAGGTCCATTTCCAGGTCTGATACCTTTGTGTCTTGCAAAGTAGCGCCCCAATACGATGAGTAGACACAGCATCGCAAAGACGACCACAGCCACCACCCCTCCGATCACGGCGTGGTCCACCGTTCTGGGCGCTCCTTCACCGGCTCGAGAATCTGTAGCGCAAGAAAAACAAAAAAACAAACCAGAGTGATGTAAGATGCGATGCAAATGACACTTCAGAGATGACATCATTCATTGTTGACCATGTGGTTGACTTCCTGTTGGCAGGGGCCAGAACCCGTGTCCTGGAACGCACAGCCAAAATAGATCTGGAGCTGCTTAGTGGTGGTGTCGAGAATGCTGGAATAATAAACATGTTTAAATACATATACAGTGAGTATGATTCAGTGTCAAGGTTGGATTGTACATCAGGGACGTGTTACATGTTCAAGGTTTCGTTAATATCCCTCAGGAGCAGGAACCACACAACAGCAATAAATACACAAATAATTACCATATAGATGTTTTAATTAGACTGTTTAGAGAAGGCTTTTGTTCCAAAGGATCCCACTGTATAAATACATCAAATCCCAAATGTCTCTTGACTGAGATTGAACTAATTTTACTGAGTGCACGTCCATTTAAAAAATTTAAACCAAATAAATATCTGCCAGATGTTTAAGGTTCATCTCTTCTAAGCTTATTTGATGAAAAGTTTATGTCCTGCATTTTTGAGAAGAAATACACAAAAACTAGAGTTCTGATCCCAAAGAGCAGGTTTCCTTTGGTACTGATCCAGATAATGACCCAGATACATCTTATCTGAAACATAAGGCAATATGGTGCTAATTAGCATTTAAGTGGGTATTCACTCTCCGATTCCCCCTGATAAAAAAAAAAAAAAAAAAAAAAAGATATTTATTTTCTTCTTTTGGGCTTTTTGATTGTTTCCAACTAACAAGATGCAACGCGTCTCCTCTCCTGGGACCAGCCTGGCTGCTTTTCATCTGGCCAACATTTTAATAATCACTCCCACAACAATAAGAGTTTGGACCGCGATCAGGAAGTGATTAATCTGAGCAGCAGGAGAAGAATTACCACAACCACAGCAGACATCAGGATTATGATATAACAGTTCAGTGTTTACAGCAACCAGTCACAGGATGGAAATGGTTGGTCATGGATTTAACTTCCAAAACACGTGTGCGGGGAAAAAAAAAAACCTGAGGCTCTTTGCTGTAATGCCGTGTGAAAGGTATTGATCAGGTGAAGGGATCCATGACAAACAAAGTTGATATTCATTTGTAGACGTGACTGGTTCACCTATAGAGTGGCGATGGGAGGCGGTGGAGGGATGAGTCATGAGATGTGACCTATATTTAACTTGCTTTGTGTTTTCATCACGGCTTATTCAAATACTACAACACCGAATCCTTCACTCCCGAGATAATGACTTTCCTAAAGACTTATTTTATGGCAAATGCCATAAACGAAAGCAGCGAGGACACGCAACAACAACCATTCTCGGCAAGCATTCTCACTGAAATTGCACCCCCCCCTCACACACACACATGCTTCCCCCCACTCTGCAGATCTGCTGAGTGAGCTCCAGGAAACCAGTCGGAATTTATTAGCGAAAAGAAAAAACACAAACAGAGAGAGAGAGAGAGGAACACCTTGGAACACATCACCTGCCGCCCACCTCCGCATTCCTGGAGAGAGGGAGAATAAAGGAGAGGATGTGGTGGTGGTGTTGGGGGTTGGGGTGGGTAGCTACCTGTCAAAGTCAACAAAACATTACCCGAAAGATCTAATAGGTTATTTTGACTTCAGATTTTCTTTTTTAGTGCTGGGCAGATTCAATTAAACTGAGCAGGAATCCTTCTGACATCCAATTCGCTCTTGTCAGGCTGCTAAAGCTGTGCTTTAACACACTTTCCTATTACGATGTTAATGTGGACTTTGGCTTTGGGGGGAAGCGGGGCGCCGTGTGTGTGTGAGTGCTGCGGTCAGGGTGGCTTAAATTTGCCCGGTTCAAATTCATTCAAGAGCGACGGGAGATGAGAACATCCCGGCCTCCAAGAGACACCGGACTTTTCATTATGTGCTGCTACGTATCATGATGAGCTCCGGATTCTGGATTCACCTGCGCAAACACAAGCGGGCAACAGCCCGGGCTGTAGGCGGAGCTACAGAAAGAGAGAATTCAGCTGTCAACACAAACTCTGTCTTATTTTGAAAAGCATGGCGTATCACAACCAAAAATCGAATATTACAGAAATAGTCATACTCCATCAAAAACAAATATTCTACATCGAGCATCATTTTGTTTCCACTCCCCCAGAATCCAGCCCGACATCTGCTTTAGAATTTGAAACAAAAATTATTTTTTGAAACAAAAAAAAACAAAAAAAAAAAAAAAACAATCCAAGCTCCAAAACAATCTCTGTAATAATGAATATTTCATGGTGACCTGGTGGCTGTGGTACCTAATGATTCATCACCTCGTAGGTGCAGAAATATTCATAATAATTAATATTTCTACCAGAAATAGCCTGTGGAAATTTGTTGTAATTTGAAGGAAATGAATACAACCTGGCTCTTATCTTTTTTTTTTTTTTTATAGTTTCCCCACCTTTTTATCATTGATGAAAACACTGTGCACTCGGCAAGTTAAAAGCTGACATCTCAGCACGTGGGTGTTAATGAATCCAGCCGCCTTCCTCTTTATTAGAGCTGACGGAGCCATTGTTAATGTACTCAAATGTTGATGAGCGTTTTATTATTTCATTCTGCAGCACTTAGTTTGGAGCCAGCTAACTTTATGTATTTATAATCAGTGAAAGTTCAATCAGTTCGCGACAGGTTGAAGAAAAACAGTTTGTTTTCCAAACTTGACAGAAAACTACGAGAGGAGCGTTTCATGAAATCCTAACAACAATAATAATAATTCATATTCCTCCCAGGAGGGATCTGCTGTGTGACTCTTCATGGATTCATCTGCGCCGCTGCGTTTTGCCATAACATCGACGTGCACGTCGCCCCTTCCTCATCCGCGCTTAATTGCGACAGAATCCTCGCGAAGAACTATTTGATTCCAACTCAGAACTTCCTCTTCAGTGACTGAGCAAACAATTTCCATCTTAACCAAACCAAGACCATTTAAATAAAAACTTGGTCTTGGGTTTCATATTTAATGAGGCCTGTTTGTGAGACCAAAGAAGAGTGAGTGTGTGTGTGTGTGCGTGCTGTCAGTTCCTGAAAGCACTCAGTCCCAATGATACCACCGAGAGCAATTTGCATGTCATATCAGCCAGTATCACTTTAGAGCAATTACTGTCACCAAGTGAAATCCAGTACATTTGTCTTATTATCTCACGCGGGGAGTCAAAGCTCAAATTGCACGGATGGCTGTTCCAGCCATCAATGAGGGGGTGGGGTGGGACAATTTGTGTTATTGCCTTTCCTTTAAAAGTCACTTCTGTTGTGGAATGAAAAGCTCCAATAAGATCCACATCAAACGGTTTCCTGTAACTGCAGCTCTTAATTACAAAGCAAGAGGGAAAACAAATTTGAAGTAAGTAGCACCTTTCACACAGCGACGCTGCTGCACTGCCGTGGAGAGAGAACCCCCTCGTTACGCCACTTTAGCTCGTTTACACTAAAGCGCCGGAGACGCCGCCGCTTGCCGCGTCAGAGTCGGACGCGGGCGTCGATCGATGTCTCTGCACGTTCACGACAAAAAACCCCCTCTGTGGAGAGGAGGGAAACAAAGCTCCCTCCCTGAACAGGCGGCGAAAAAGTGCTTCGAAATGACGAGTCCAAATTCCAATATGCCTGGAGCCACTTATGAAATTATGCGAAAGAGCCAGATGGCCGTTAATTTAATGACCATGGCTGAACAAAAAAAAAAAAAAAAATTCTTAGTGCTGAAAAGTTTCCATTATCTGGGTGCTTGTATTGTCAAATGGTGACACACACACACACACACACATCTCTGCTTCCTGCTGCTCACTGTTTTTTTTTTTTTTATTTTAGGGTCATTGAGTGTTTTCTCTCATTAACACAGCAGAGCAGCTGTTTCCAGCTAACACATTTAAGAAAGTCCGGCAGCGACAGAACTGTGAACTCTAAAATAAATGGTCTCATATCTGACGCCAGAAACACGACACCGAGGAGACGACTGTGTCGTTTGTGGACACATCAGCCATCAGATGTTAAAGGGTTAGGATGAACTTGTTGATGTGATTAACATCTGCCACGAAAAACTATCTGTGGAATAGGTTGCACGTTTATTCTGTAAGAGCCCTTTGCAAATCAAATACGTTCAATGATCATCAACACCCCTTATTGTTTGTTTAAAAAAAAGATGCACACTATGACTAATCACAACTCTTGGGCCTCTGACATAAGCGAATGCGACGGTTTATCAACACGCCAAACAACAAATACTGCAAGAGTCAATCAAGTGAGTGGTCATTCTGACAGGAGAAACCCGTTAGGTCTGAATGTGGAGTATCTCATTTTCATAAGACATGTTGACAAAGGCTTGATTTGAGACAGAGGAGATCTCCTAATTGGATCTTCTAATCTGCTAATTAAGCATTAGTGATTTCACTGGTGCGCCCGCGCCGCCTGCAGATAGAGGTGCAATCACGGCGGCACCGTGTCGGCGCGGTGTCATAGGAGCACGTTGGCTTGTGAAGATCCACTTCCATTGCCCACAACACTCTCGGTTAAAGAGCGAATGTAATTAAAGTCCCAGTGAACCTATTCATTGAACCTATTTGAAAATGTCAGTTATATCTTTTGCCTCTCGGGTAGTGAACTACGCTGCTTACATACAGAGCGAGCGGGTTTATTCGCTCCGCGCAGACGGAGACTTTTAAAACACTGAAAGGAAAACGAGCCAAGGGTCAGTGCATGTTGAAAATGAAAATATTAATAACAAGGTTGCAGGAGTTCGACAGATCTGACTCCACTCCATCAGACACTGGCTGCGAAGTAAAACCAAAAAAAAAACATGCATCCTTCATTTCCCACAATGCAATTTCATCCCAATCCACCCCTTTCTGAGAGCCGTGATTACATCAAGGTCATTTTCTGTTGCTTTATGGGTAAAATTCTGGCCTATTAAGATAAATGTTTGACTCCGGGCCGCCGCAGGGAAGATCACTCCTAATCAACCTTTACCGAATCCAATGACTGCGTGAGGAGATAGGAACATAACGAATTAAACAGTAATATTAAAAATAACGTCATGAGCAGAGTTTGGGTTGTAGCGTGAGATAATGTCTGAATGTGAGTTATGTGAGGGGAGAATGGAAACAGACACAAATCAAGCTCTCCAGCCAGATATGTGCGTATTTTAACAAAAACAAATAACAACTGTGATGCGACTTGAACTCTGAGCTCCTCACTTTTTCAGACACATCAGAGCGCCGTCAGATTCCTTTTCCCAGAGGTTGAAGCAAACACACCGAGACACAAACACATCCCCGCTATTGTTCACTTCAAACGTGCGGTGGCCTCTGGTTCGCCTGGCCTGTGGGAGAACCAGAGGAGAACACAAACACGCGACATGTGAACTCTGCCGGTGCTGCGATGTGAGCCCGGGACCCTCTGGATGCGGCGGGGCGAACCACAAACCGATGCGTTACCTCGGTAAGTGCTCTCATCCCCAGGATATGCGGCCATGTTTGTGCTGAACTCCAGGAAATACAGGCACAGGCTCCACAGTCACTGACTGGTCTCAGGTAACATGAAGGGTTTTCCTGAAGTTATTTCTATAAATAAACAGATGAACTCGATATTCCAAATAAGGGCAAGATGGCAGCGCCCTGCTTTATTTTAGAGTGGGAGGAAGTGGAGACATGTTGTCCATCATTATTACTCTCAGTACAATAATCAGGTTTAGGTTTATAGAACTGCCATATATCCCAATTTGAAAGTGTGGCTTCGATGAAACGGGTCAAATTACGTGAACCATGTCTTTGTTTGTGGTGCCAGTGAATTAACCGAACAACGAACCAACTCACAGGATCTTTACAAACTGCAGCTTGAGAAGCAACAAGGCTCCACTGACCACTTCAGTACACTCTGTAAAAGTGGAAAAAATAGTCAACAGGGAGCGACGCTAATAAAGAATCTGAGCCGCAGGTCGTTAAACACAAGTAACGTGCGGACAAGAAACTAGAATTTAGAGTCAAGCTACAACACAACAGCAATCGAATTAGCGGGAAAACTACATTTTTATTAAAACCATTTTCATTTTTCAGTCCCCTCCGCTGAAGCTACAGCCGCACGGAACACGTCGCTTCTCTGGCTCAGAATCCTACAGCTTCTAAAATAGAAATCTCAGCTCTCACACACACACTGAATACCAGATATAGGTGCGCTCTACCTTTCCTTTTCCATCCCTCGTGTAATATAAAACCTTCCTTCATGAATTGGATCCTTTTTTTGATGTCAAACTTTATAACGCTACATCGCCGTCCTGCGAAGGAAAAGCAAATGTTCCACCTCCTGTGCAAATCCAAGCCAGCCCGGTGTCATCTCCTGAGAAACCTCACGCCCGCTTTTTTTTTCCCTGATGGAGCTATTCATCATTTATCTAATCGAGACCTGTCTTCATCCAAAATGTAATATAATTATGGGCTATAACTGTTCTCAGGATATTAAGCTGTATCTAGGCCACGGGTAGGCTCGATAAACACCTTCTAATAATGGCTTTTAGTGGTCTCGGGAGTGACTTCTCCTAACACATCGAGGACTCTCTATGGCTCCCAAGGCCAAATGACTTTGCGGCTTGTTGTAGAGATGCACATCAGTCCCGGTAATGGGGACAGCGTTTGGAAAAAAAAAGAAAGGTGCAGCCTAGCGGAGCTTCTCTCCATCCACTGCGACGCGGCCCTTTCTTCTTTCATGCCTGATTATCAACACACCTTCCCACACACCCTCTCCTCCCGTGCCACTGAGCCGCCTCAAGCCTCGGCCAATTCAGCAGCATCTGAAAAACTCCCGTTGATTTATGTGTGTGGATGTGGAAGCTGGCCGGACGCCTGGATGGCGAGCCCGCGCCCTCATGTTGGCTGACTTTTTTTTTTTTTTTAATCTTGTGACATCAGATATCTGAGGGGGGGATCTAGTATTAAAAAAATGTAAAACAGATAGAGTCAAAAGAAGTAATTAGTGATGTCTTCGTTAAAAAGCATGTGACTCTTGTTCAAAGGTAAATTAATAAAACAGCTTTAAGGGCTTCGAAAGTGAAAAATCGCATCAAGGTCAGAGTCGCAGAAACGTCGGGCTTTGATGAAAACAGCCTTAAATCAAGCCCCGTGTCTCCTCCGCTCTCGGCGTCTTGCTAATAACAGCAGAGGAGGCTGTGCAGCGGCCCCGGTGTTGTGGCACAGAACAGTATCAGTGAAATGACATCAGGGGCTATGAGTGGATCTGTGTACACAGCAGACACAGCCCTGGGTGACGGCGCCGCGCCAAAGAAACGAGCGGCTAATCCTGCAAGAGGAGCCCGAGACAATGGCTACATTTACATACACGCGGTAAACAGACAGCGGCACATTCTCCGGTCAAGGTCGGCCTCGATAGATGAGCTGTTTACACAAACCCTTCTTACTGTAGCTCACCTCGCTGAAATGACACATTTCCATAAGTCAACACGATTAGGGGCGGTTGTGACGATCGGCAGCTTCATCTCCTTCTTCTCTTTGAAACAGGGTCGTTTCAAAGTTCCTACTCAAACCCAACTCAAGCTCCAAACTCTGTCCTGGTCAGCCATGTTTTAGCCACGGCCCTACAATAAGCCCGCCTACTCTCTTCCTGTCTTGGGATCCCCTCTTCAGGTTATTACGGCTCCTCCTGCGGGGACGTTAAATGCTCTCACCTAATTCCACAATTATTTAGACTCGGCTCCTGTTGTGTGGCTTAAAGGGATGAAATATTCAAACCAAAGAGCAAAGTTTCGTCTCAGAGTATTCGGTGAACTTACGTGAACTTTAACATGCAAATATCTTCAACTGACCATCTGCAAATCATCCTGACAGGGCCGACCTTTGAGGAAGGCCCGAAAACTGAGGAGCCGTATCCGGTGATTTCTATTAAATGTCCACAGACTACCAGAGATTCTCCCTGTGCCGCTTCCCCGGCGCAGCTTTGACTGCCCACTTAGTGCTAAATAAGACTGCAAGCTACTGTACATAAAGACAGGCTGTCACCAGAGAGAAAGATGAAGTATGTAAACAATGTCAGGAAGTCTCCAAGGACGGCTCACGTAGCCGTTTAATCACAGCTCCCTGAATATAGCTGAAAGACGCTGCGCGCTTCTAAATGCGCTGGAATCAGTGTCGGCATAATCTCCTCCTGGACCAGCAGAAGTTCTTCAAAGGACGCTGTGACGTTTGACCCTGTGGCTGCCAGCTGACAATAAACGTCCAGAGATAAAAATGGAATCCCGCCATTATGTAAAGATGTAGCCCGGGCAGAATATTTGGGTTGTTATCCCCGTGCGCCTGCTTTGTCATGCTATTTCGGCCGTCTTTGAGAGGCAGTGTTGTGGCACAATCTCTGTCAGGTGTAGCAATGCTGACAAAAAAAAAAAAAAACAGCAGTGATAATAAAATCCTTTAGCAGAGCCGAGTGCATGGCGCCGGCCTCTAATCCAAGCCTCACCTCAAAGGAAATTCAGACCAGCTTACATGCATGGATGGTGTCGGGGAAAAATGGGGAGAGAAAATCTGCTGTATTCCACACGCGGCTCATGTTATAGCCAGAAGTTGTCAGGGCTGCTAAAAAGTGAGCAAAGCCAGTGACAATGGGCGATATCAAGGACTGGATTTGTCTCATTTACACAAAACACTGAAGGGTTTTGGTGGGAGAAATATCCCCACAATGACAAATCCCTGGTCGTATATTCACTGAAAGATTTTGTCGTTATTTCTGTCTTGTGTGTTTAGAAACTTATGAGTCTGTATTTCTAGTTTGTATTGGATCTCATTTTTATGACCAGAGGGCAGATTGTACATATGACAATAAACACTTTGAACTGAACCTCCAATCTTTACCGACGTCCAGTCCAAGAGCTACATACGTGAAGAAAAGAAGCACGGGAAAGTATCCGAAGCCCTGAGAGAGTTTGCAGAGGAAGCTGGAGCTGTGGCCATTAAATCAGAGCAGGGAGGGAGCAACACACCAATTATTGATAATCAATTCAATTTCCTCTCTGCTCATTTTGGGATGTAGCCCATAACCTGCATCAACGAATAAATGTTTCAGCACAAATTCTGGTCAGACACTAATATTCCCTTCCCCTGTCCTGCTGGCCGCGATGCCAAACTCAGACCCGGCCGAGGTAAAAGCACAACTCTGCTCAGTGGAAGCGGCAAGCCGTGGTCGCTGTCATGGCAACAGTGAGCCTAAAAGCAAATTCGAATATGAGCGTAACATGCTTTGGCATCCTGTGTGGTGCTGTGATGTTCCAGCGCGGTTCAAATATCAACCGAGACATAAAAGAAACCATTCCAGCTGTTAAAGCTCATCAGCCTGTTTACAGATGGGGCCAGAGAACGTCACCGCACGTGTTTTTGAATCACATCGTTTTTTTTTTTTTTTAATTTTTATCGATGTTACAGGGATGTTAAGTGAAAAGATGTGCGCACTGACAGCAGGTGGAGATTGGGCTCTTCGATTCACAAGTGAGGTCAAAGACAAGTAACCGTATTCTTTTTGAATAAATAAATTAAACTCAAATTTTAAAAAAAGGGAGAAAGAAAATAAAAACTAAAATGGGAGTAAAAGCAGCGTTTTGTGTTTCCTCACCGAGGTCACGAAACATTAGGTGAACAGTCGTACGATTGTGAAGTTTATCAGCAGTTACACTTCAGTCGATTGTTGTTTTATATGTAATGACTGCAGGTAATGGGCTTAATTGTTCTGGCAGGCCATTTAGGAAGGGCTGGCTGGAGTTAATGTGACAGCAGTCAGAGCGCGGCGGCTCCGGCGGCGCAGGTGTTTTCGTTTCAGCAGGTAGCACCCCGACAGATGGGGATGATTGACAGCTGGGATTAATGTGATGTCGTCTCTCTGGTTCGTGCATCTGGCCGCTGAACGCAAAACAGAAGAAAGCCAGAAAAAACAGACAAACACAGAGATGTTACCGATGTAGGATCAAGAAGGAACGTGAGAATTTGTTTCCCGAGCAATGCAAAGAGGCACAGGGTTTAAAATGGAGGAAGCTCCATCTGGAATCTACCTCTGCCACTGCCGCATTAATGAGTCGGCTGAAAGTGGAGCTGCTTCACAATGTTCCCCTCCACAAGTATCACTCTGCACCAGAACAATTTACATAAGAGATGTGCCCCTCGTTGGCACACTCCAATTTTAAACTGTTGTTCAGACTGATGAGCAGCATCAGATCCGTGGCACAGGCAACACGGGAAGTAAAACCTCTGATTGCACCTGCGTGACGCGTGACGTGTATCCACCTGTCGCACTCCCTGACGAGTCTGAAACAAACAAAAGCAGCACACGTGCCTCAATGGAGGACGAACCCCGAAGGTGGGTTCAAGAGACGGCGTCCCGGCGTCAGATTCAAACACGTCAGTTGGACGGAAAATACACACAAGCGTCTCGGCTGAAAAAGCTCCATCACGGTCCTGATGTGAGATTCCTCTCTAATGGACTTGCTGGATCAAAGCACTTTTCCGAGCCGTTCATCTTTTCTTTTCTGAAAGGCGAGAGACTGCTCTGCACTCACTTAAAATCAGGAGTGAGCGGAAAGCGAATGTGGAACGCACACGCGCCGGAATCTCCACTTTGTGGCGTTTGTGCGGCGGCTCGGTCGAACCACCCCGTTGACTCCTGTGCCCTCCTCCGAGAATTCATCACATTCTGTAACTTTCCCTTTAAAAAAAACAAAAAAAAAAAACAAGAAAAACACCTTTCAGATATCCCACAGATTTGTTGACCAGGAAATCCTGCTTCTGTGCAGCAGAGGCAAAATGTATTCACCAAAAATCTTTTCAAACTTCTGTCTGAGATGTTTTTTGCTCTAGTTACAGGTCTATCGTAGTCACTGGGAGCCTTTCAAGACACATGGCCCCCATGGTTTGGCTTCACCTCTGTCCATTCGTATGTTTGTTTGCTTCCTGGGAGGATTATGCACCAAATACTTAACAGGACATCGGCAAAGATGGCTTCCACAACAATTTAGCAATGGATTTATCTAGAGGACTGATTCATGGGCTGATTTCATGATACATGCTCTCTTATTTTATTTTGTAATTAGATCTGAGAAAAATAGAATTGTGAAATTATTTCAAGGAAGGGCATTTATTTTAATGTTCAAAGTAAAAATAAAATAAATAAAAGAGGGTTCAGAATAGTGAGGTGAACCGGAGGCCAAACGATCCTCCGGTTGTAAAAGACAAATCTTTCGTTTGCACGTGATCATCAAACTGGTGTTGCCCGTGTCAGGAACATGAAGCTGCGTCCCTTTAACCTTCTCATATGTTCCGCAGCCAGCGGAGCTGGCAGCACCATCTGTCCCTCTAATAGTCGCTCAACCCAAGATCACCGGAGCTCCGCCGACTCTGACGCCTGCGACTCCTCAGTTTTAAGAAGGATGACATTAGGAAGTTTGCCAGATTTCCAAAAACACGCCTTCCTTCCTTCCTTCCTTCCTTCCTTCCTTCTTTCTTTCTTGCAACACATAAAACAAAAGACGGAGATAAACTTCTCCATTAACTAACCACTTTCCAAAGTTGCCTGATAGCAATTTGGCACATTGTGTCCTTAACATTTAATGAATGCCTTGTCTCTTTAATGACATCCAAATGTGACAGCTCAGTCCTTGGATGAAAGTGGAAAGTCCTGTGACTCTCCCCCCACAGTCCCACTGTGAGCAAAGTGGCCATTAAGCGGCCGTATTCCTCTCCACTACTAGATCTCCGAGGCGGCTCAATTATCCCAGTACTTTCACACGCTTGCTGACAGCCGCGTTGGCAGGTGTGTCCTTTCCAGACGTGCTCTCTTTCCAGATGGGAAATTAGTCAGTGCAGCTAGCCATCAGCTAAAGCAACTGACACCTTCCACCAACGTGCCCTTTCATTAAGAGTGAGAAGATGGAGGCGAGAGGAGGAGAGCAGCAAACACTGGTCGAACATCCCGGGCAGCGGACTGCATTTCTTGTCTTTTTGTTTTATTCCGGACGAGGACGACTGGCGGGAAGCTGATTGAACTCATGCAGGTTTCATGATGGCCAAACGAATAAAGTCCTGATTACGGAGCGCGGTGTTGCTGAGCAGGAGCGTCTAACTATGGCGCTGGACACAAACGGACAGTTTTCATACAGAGATATTTCTATAATGAAGCCTTTTATACTTACAGGGCACAGTGCCAGATTACGGCCTTCATCAGAATTTAACTTCAGCACCTAAAATGACAACTACTTCAATGTGTGTTATGGTGGTGGAGCGCAAATTCTCACAAATAATTACCGACCAAAATGTTGTATATACGATCTAAATTCCTGTGAATCATATTTCATTCAAGGACAGAAATCCTCTCTTCTGTTCTCATAGTCTCGCTGTGAAGAAGTCGACTTTGATAAACAAGCGTGGAGTCGAAATTGTTGTTCTCTTGTTGTTGTGTTCTGCTTCCTGTAACACGGAATAGCTTTAGTGCTTTTCTATCATGCTGCTGCTAACTACAGTTTTTTGTTTTTTGTTTTTTTTTTTTTTTTCACCAGCGCCTCAAACTATGAGAGTCTCACGAGCAAAAATAACTTTGTAGAGCTTCCCGGGGCCAGAGGTACAGTGGAGTTTATCCTCCCGCATGATAATAAAATCCATCATTAAGTCTGTGTTTCTAAGGCTCTCTTATTTTATCATGAAATCTTCGGAACAACACCCAAACAAAATGCTTCTCCTCCAGCGTTCTCAGAGCCTCTTTGTTTAATTCGCTCCCTCCAGCCTCTTCCCGTGTTCCTGGCCTACGTTGGAGGGAAACGGACAATCTTGGGGAGAACCTTTCAGCTCGGTGGCGCCTCGGCATCCTCTTTCCTTTAGTCACGACAAGCAGGGGGCATCGCTATGGCAACAGCATCAGAGAGGACACCGGGAGGCAGACGGTCAGCGCTGATGGTTTTATAACAAGCTCCTACTCGGTGTCACACATTCACCACGGAGATTCGGACATTAATTAGCAATTTTAAAAGACGTCACTTTTTTGGGGGGGGTTGACCTGTTACAATTAATTATAATTCGAAATGACACTTACAAAGGGAGCAGCAAATGGGATCAGCTCGTGGTCGGTGATGGTGTTGGCACCGAGGAACAAAGTTCGTGGTTGTTTGGAGTGAAAACGTTAAATTGTTGATAAAGACAAAGAGGACAGAGCCTCTGGGAAAGACACAGAAATACAGTGAGAAACAGTTTCAAACAGCTGCTGCACAGTTTCCAAAATAATGAATTAGAAAAAACAAAAAATTTGGGTGAGTTTGCAGCTGGTTTGTTTTGGTCTGCGGAAAATTCAGAGACTTGAATGCACGACACGAAAATAAAGAATGTGAAGTAGGCCCACCGCTAACACCAGTGTTCATGGTCATGAAGGAACATGTCGTCAGTTACACAACGTCCCTCCACAGAACAGGGTAGAAGAAGGCGGATCCTTGAATGTAATGACTGTAATTTAACAATATTACTGTAGTTGATTCCCCTGATTTGCTAATGGCTTCATTTATGTTCCTATTTTGTACTTGTACGTGTTCTTTTCTGTCAAACATGGCACTCACATGATTGAGCAGCCGACCCGGTGATGAGTGGACAACCCACTCAACCTCCCATCATACTGTTTGTTCCTAATGCAGCGTATTAACTTGATTTAAACACACTTATATGCGTTGTTATTGTCATTATCATTAGCTGCTGCAGTTTCCATGGCATCGGGGGCAACGCAGGGGAAGGTGCCGCAGTGCAGAACAAATAAATACACAAATATAAAAGGAAAAGTAGCAGATGAACTTCTCTCATTTAGTATCATTGTTAAATATATTAAAAATATGAACAGAACTTGCTGAGATTTGTGACCTCACTTTTATATATCCCCTGTGACAGAAAAATAACTTTAAACTAACTTTCATCATTATTGTGCAAATCTCTGTTTTATATATGAGTTGAACCTGGAGTTGAATCCATGTCATTATGCAGTGATTCAGTATTTATCCAATCAATGTCAGTATTTATGATTAATGCCGGACTCCCACCTGGAGACGACGAGTGGGTGTGATTGACAGCCGTGACTCTCCTGTTGGTTTTATTCCTCTTCAACCTTAATGTATTAGCATATGTGAACGCAAAAATACAATTTTAAAGATGTTTCCCAATTCTGTATGAAAAGTAAAAAAAAAAAAAAAATCAAATATTCAAAATCAAAACTTTCTGACAGACTGCTATAGCTCTGTTAGAAATCCAGCGAGCAGCCACTGAAAGATCGAAATGGCGCAACCTGGTGGGCTCTCCACGTCGTCCTGCAGCAGCCGTGGGTTCGGTTCCCACTCAGGGTAACTTTGCTGCAATTCTTTCCAACTCTGAGTTTGTACCTCACGTGCTTCACAACGAAACGCCAAGACATTGATTTGTCGAAAGGTGTTCATGCTCTAGTATCCTCTTTTCTCTGTCCATTACTGCAGCTCCTCTTTTCAGCCACTGCCTGAAACTGTAAACCCGGGCGTTTAACATATAACACACTAACATCCCTTTCTCAGAAGCACCACAGAAAGAATCTCGTTTACTCCTTCCTCTCAACATCTTTAACCTCCAAGGACAAACAGACCGAGAATAATCTGCTGCTGAAAAAAGTGACTGACGTGTTGTGAACTCGGGTTTAAGGTTAAATCTACATTAAGATAAGGGATTTCATGGCTTGCCAGCTGCCACAAACCTGAAAACCTAATTCCACATCAGCACAGGCATTAGGGGGTAAATGAGTGAACGCTAATTACGATGAAATATTCGCTGCGACACCTGAACTGATGTATATTCACAGAATACTATGGGCATAACAATGAACCTCCACCGTCCAAATCCATTCATCTGGGTTTCAGCACATTTCTTCATTTGCCCTTTAAAAATATTTTATAAGAAGGATAAACAGCGGTGAGCGAATATCAGCCTATTCCTTCTTTCTTTCCTTCTTTAACAGAGATATTAAAATGGCTGAGAATATAGTCGTTGGTGTCACTTGGTGTTTAGACAGCCAGTGAGCTTAATGTGCAGGTCTTTAACCTTTTCTCTCGTCTGTCTTTACTGTAAACACACAGAGACAAGTTGACAGCAATATTTTCTACAATAGAAATGCCGTAAATGCTGTTGCTGTGACTCACTTGCAGTGTCTTTCTGTAACTAAGCGAGCGACTGCAAATGAGCTGCTTTCAGGTTTGACTGATAATCAAGGTTTATCACCACGAGCAACAGTTATTAATTTAGAAGATGCAGAAGTGATATCAGGTTTAGGAAATTGCAAAACTTAACAGAAGCATAAATCACTTTCGATTTGAAGGATGAATTCTGAATTTATAGTTGTGGAAAACGCTCAGATTATACTCAGTCTAAAATAGGTCACACTGGATAAATGCGGAATCACACAATGATAGAAAAACGTCTTCCAGTTGCTTTTAGTAGTTTTATAATTCGCCTGTTAATGCAATTGTAATCTATATGCAGTGGTATTCTCTGCAGCTGAAGGGGTTTTGCTGTATAAACCTGAAGTTCGTCATTAGCTTCGTAATCTCGGTTCTTGCTGCAGTTTGTTGCATTTTCATCCAAAGTCCTTAATTTCCAGTAAAGATGAATAAAATATTCATGATGCATCGCTGTGGTTAATAACCAACATTTAAAAAATGATTATGAGCTGAGACACAGCATCTGGGGCAACCATTCAAAAACTCATAAACGCATCTCAAAAAAAGAAGAATAAAGCATCTGTGGTCCGGGGCCAACGTGAGCTGCCAGCATCACTTACGAGCAGCAAGCCTGACGGGCGCTGCAGCCCGATCTATTCAACAAGCCAACCTATGCTGATGCTCATTAAATCAATTCAACCATGCATAGAAAACACGTTACACACCACAACGGAACTACCTCTTCCCTTAATATGTATCCTATGCAACAACAAGGCACTTATTAGATATTTTTCCTATTGGCCTGGTCCTGAAAAAGCTGCATATACATATATGAAAACATCAAATAATATACCACACTGTGAGAGGATGTGATGCTTAATATCCGTCCACATGTGATGCAGGGATATTTATAGTCACCACTATATAATAATAACAATAATAATAATCTACTGCATAAATGTACAAACTGCTCCCACACAAGTGCAGTAAACACGTCAGAAATGATTCTTCAAACAGGTGATGTCTGTTATCTCACCACTGCTCCGGAGCTCAGAGAATCACCGTAAAATCTTTATACGTGAAATCCAATGAGTGTGAAAGAACTTTCCCTGACTTAAAATGCTTTAGTTTAAAAAGCAATGACAGATGTGAATGCTTTAAATGAAATTAAGAATTCAATGAGGTATGTTTACTTCAAGAAAACTTCAAGTAAACAGATAGATAGATCATACCAGAGAGAGAGAGAGAGAAGCTACAGTTCTTTTTATGATCTGTCTTTTCCTGGACTCAGGGACAAACATTATCATGTCCTCCTTCACCTTCGTCACAGCACGTCGCCCTCCGTTGGAAATATTCCTTCACACTGCACCATAATAAAGGACTCATGGAAGAACTGACGGCCCTGTATATAAAGGCAGCGTTAATGGGTCTTAGTCGATGTTGTGAACTTGATAGCGAAGGTTGACGTTTTCTTATCTTCTCATCCATTAATATGGATCACATTATAAGAGTTATGTCTCTGGTCGTCTTATGATCGTAAATCTAACATTATTCTAATATTAATAAAGATTTCTGGGCTCTGCCAACACCTGAGGGAAATATTTATCCTTCTGTGAGCAGCTGACTCCTAATGAGTGTTAATGTCAGGTGTCAGAAAACTCCTTCTTCTTCAGACATCTAGTGACGACACGATCATTATCATTCACGCAAATTACACCATAATAATAAAAAAGGGGGGGATGCAAATTACGCAAAATGAGAAAATGATGCGTATCATCTTCATTCATATTAATGAAAACGAGTAAATTGAGTCTATTTTGCCTCGACACAGAATCATTTCACGCTGTTGATATAATCAGTCCTGGCCTCAGAGTGGGTTTTATTCCTCTGTGGCACCTTCAGGGAAGCAGAGTAATTGGTTAGTTGGAGCATTTCACAAGAGCAGTTCTTTGCAAGAGGAATTTTTGCTGAGGAAAAAAAAA
Source organism: Pseudorhombus dupliciocellatus (assembly GCA_016785235.1). Classification (NCBI taxonomy): domain Eukaryota; kingdom Metazoa; phylum Chordata; class Actinopteri; order Pleuronectiformes; family Paralichthyidae; genus Pseudorhombus; species Pseudorhombus dupliciocellatus. The sequence continues at coordinate 2,567,996 of JAFBJW010000183.1, read as the reverse complement.
AAAGAAAAAAAAGATGTTTATACTAAGCTCCTCAATGCAGTGACACTAAGTGAAATAAACAGCTTTTTGGCACAATTAGCATAGCAGAAATGTAAAAAAAAAAAAAAAAAAGAGGTCTGGCTGTTATTCGGCGGGCGGCTGCGTGGCATCAAAAGACATTTCACTATGATCAATACGTGACTGATAGCAGGGGCACAGCGAACACTCCCAGGCCGGGGCAGCCTGGAACAATAACAACGACTGTGCAAAAGTTGGCATGCTGCAGAGACAGGATACACTTTAAAGAACACACAGCAAAAAAAAAAAAAAAAAAAAGAAGAGGAAAGTAGAGATACCAACCATGAGCTGCAGGTTCAGTGCTGGGCGCAGTGTCTGAGCACACAAGGAGAAGACATGGCAGTTGTGGAGGGAGGTGTGGAACAGGAGGAACAGCATGCAAATAAAGGAGAAATGGGGGAGGCAGGGAGGGGGGGGAGGGAGGGGGGCAGGGGGAAGAAAACAAATGACACCCATAAGCAAGCATTCGGAAGACCAGAACATGACAAAAGACATAAGGCTTACGGGAAATCAAAGGGAACCAAAGGCAGTGCAGAGATAAACAAAAGCTTTACACACACACACGCGCACACGCACACACATACACGCGCACACACGCTTGAAAAACAAACACTCTCCACTGCAGACACTGGACGTTGCGTTCTGAGGGGAGCGTGGCTACTGCTTGAGGAGATATGGATGGAACTATTATCATGTAGCCACTGTTGGCAGCCAAGACAAACTATCAGGAGGAAATAATTGTGCAGCTGTCCCGGTTTAACAGAGCGTGACTCAGAAAACACTTTGCAGAGCCGAAGCTTCCGATGGCGCCGACTCAAGTAAAGTTGTGGAGATGAGGAAACAAGGAGGAATGTTGAATCATGAAACTGGTGAATTTCTTATTTACATTTAAAATAGGAACAGCAAAAACAAAGTGTACAGTGTTTTACAACAGTACAAACGCCTCAGCATTACGTTATCTACAGGATGAGAGGAAGAGGAAGAGGAAGGTCTGGAGTTTACTGCAGGATCCACCTTCTCTGATGTTTCTGCTCCTCCTATTATGTCATCTTCTACAAATGACAGAGTGTGAAGGACCCTCCCATAATTTGGCTCAACCAATCCCAAGTGTCAGCTGTCAATCACGATGTTTCACCCCCCCAGCTCAACAACTTCTAATATCCAAAAACAGGAACCAGTCCCATTCGCTAACATGGAGGAGTTTATCGCCACAGGCATGGAAGGCGTCCTGCTTTCCATCTTTATGTACAATCTATATAATCAAGCTAGTGCTACTGTGGCTCAGGAGGCAGAGTGGGTCGTCCACTAATCAGAAGTGGCGGGGGTCAGATCCCTGCAGTCTGGATACAGAAGTGACATTAGAAATAAATTAAAAATCTTCCCTGAGCTGCCTTTAATGAAACAAACAGGACGCTACTTGACCAGCTATCAATACTGCGTGATATTTACAGTTGCATATTAATTACTCTGATATTTGTTGAGACGGAACAGGGAGCTTGACATTTTCCATTTGGCTTATTTTAGTCTGGGTTCTGCTTCACAGCGGCTTGAGAATTCATATCTGATATTCATCTCGAAAGCAACTTACATCTGAACAGCCACATCCACTGACGTGTGTGTTTACAATAACAAACAAGAGGCTACCTTTAGCTAAACCCCAGAATAATAGCTCCTGATTAAATTACTCAGATTGTCACTGGTGACCAGTCGAGCAGACGTTATTATGTTAGATCTAAATCCTTGATCAGATCAGTAAATGGGCAGAGAAACTGCACTTGGGGGCATTTGGACAGCGTACAGAGGAACGGGGACAGTATATTACCGCTGATGTGTCTCAAGTCCGTGCAAATGCAAGTACAGAGACATATGCTGCCTCTTTCTTTCTTCGCTTTAATGTGTTTTAAAGTTTGTTTTTGTAAAAGCTCAAAAGTCGTACGGCTGATACAATTTTCTATCTGAATAAGATCAAACCACAGATCAGACCCGAACAGGCATTAACAGGCATGTAAATGAGCCAATGATAGAACCAGGAATGATCAAACGGATCATTATCCGCCCACTTTATGTCCAAACTTTACTAAACATCTCCTGACGGACTCAGTTCGGGTGTCCACACTATGATTCACATTTGAACTTAGCGGCTGGTTCGACTGTGCTAATCAACCAGGGTGGATGCAAACACACTGGAAACACACTGGAAGTGCTTGACCAATCACAACAGAGTGGACGAGAAATCTTTATCTCTACATGACTCTTAAAGAGACAGGAGCTCAAACCAAGTGTTCCAGACAGAGGCTGAAAAGAGGAGCAGCAGCAGTGAACCGCCGGTTTTAGAGGCAGTAAAGATTTTCAGGTCATAATTAAAACTGTCAACCCGGTTGTGAGCAGAACATGTCCTTTAGGAACTGAGCGACTGCAGGATCTTATCTTCCTTGAATAATATAACATTTTTCAGCTGAGCAGTTCACACAGGGTCATCTCGGAAGGCAACAAAGGCCTTTTTGTGTTTTATCTCCGTCAGTGCTTGAAGGCAGTAATGTACTCGAGTTCATTAGTGTAACAGAAAGGCTGCATGGCCTCATTACACTGTGGGTGGCCACCATGTGGGGCCAGTCAATATGTCTGCCGCTGAGTGATTGCCTGTAGATTTTTGAGCAGCCTCCCCCTCATTCGCCATCTTCAGCCGTGCCGGTCAGCTCATCACGGGCCACGTCCTTGCAAACAGTGGACAAAGCTCCATGGCGACTGGCCACGCTTCCCATGAGCCCTTGGGAGACTCATTGTGATGTGACATTCGGAGATAACTGCATGTCAATCATAATTATATTGGCAAAAAAGCATTATGTGGAATCCTGCGCTATAGAAAATGCCAAGAGTCTGCTGGGCATCCCCGCTGGCTGCATGATTACTTTCTCTGACCTGCCTGCTCGGCTCATTCACTTTAGTTTGGGGATTGCTCATATTTCCCAGAACTTTGCTGTTTCCAACACAGAGCTCTGTAAATATAGAATCTTTTTTTTTCCCTCTCAGCAAGAGATTTCTCCCCGTGCTGCGTGTTGGTTTAAATCCAGTCAGAATCCACAACATCCTAATTTGGTGTTTGCAGAGCAATGCTTTTATTTGCTACTTTACGTTTTCAATTCACGTCAATCTTGTTGTAAAAACCAATGTACTTAGTTCCACTTATCAAATACTGTATGAATAGTATTAGCCAATACGTAACATGCCATAACAACACAGTGTTTAGAATATTTAATATTCTTCTGCAAATACTTGGACCCCAGAGGAGTCGCAAGATTTATTTTTATAAGTTTTGTGTATTTATTTTATGCCCAAAAACCTGCCAAGCCAAAAACACATTTCCATACTGATGTTAAACTTTCACCTCAAACCACTTCACAGAGGTGCGAGCACAGCTGAGGACCATTCATCTAGTTTGAAGCGAGAGGCAAAAACAAGTCCATACTGTACGGCAGTCTCCTCCACACGTACAGTATCTCCTGAATCTTTTATCTTTGAAACAGAGTAAAACTAAACTCGAACACGAGGCAGCGTTTTGTGGCTGCACCAACAGATAAAAGCGGACGCACTGATTCAGACGCACTTGGGCTTTTTTTTTTCAGGAGAAGTTTGTCCTTAAAGATGTGCATGTCCAACTTTTTAAACTAAAACAACAGGAGATACATTTAAAAAAAACAAAACATGATTTACTTGAACTAAACAACAGTTTTCGGAACACAGTTGAACACACTCTTCACAGCGCAGCAGCTCGTGTCGTGTAAATACGCAGTTGAATGGATCCAAATGTGTCTTCACTAGTGGTACTTCCGCAAATATTGTGCGCTGCCTGATTACCTCCCGGCCCTGCTTTACAAGCTGCATCTCCTTTTAGTCACCGTGCAGCACAGTAACACCTCCGCAGCACGATACACTCCCACATTAGGAAGATGAGTTGGGCTCGGGACTCGCGTTTCCATGATGCTGCCGAGCGCTGTAATATCACCGATGCTCTCTTGGGGCCGTTATCCTGTTGCTATCGACTTTAATCAAATTAGTTCCAGCCGGCTGGCTCTAATCTTAAAATGGACAAGGAACCAAACAGGGCAGGGTGGGAACAACACACCGTGTCTGACAGTGCGAGCAGCTGTTAGTCAGGAGGACTGAATTCATACAACGCTTCTCTTTGCTAGAAAATGCGCTTTGAAAATCGAATGGGTGTTTGTTCCCTCCTTGAATTCCTGTTGTGTCTCGTTGTCCTGTCTGTAGTTGGTGTTTAAAGTGACACTGTCCCAACTTTTCTTTCTATAAAACAGCAGCTTTAAAATAAGTTTGCCCGTCAAGGAGAAAGTTTCCTCTGCTAATCCCGCTGAGCGTCGCACGCACGGAAGTTGAATCACTACGACCACGGCGAATTTATACGAAACCAAAACGCAGCTTTTCAAGGACGTGTCATCCACACTGACAGAGGAAGGAAAAAAAAAAGAATATAAAGCACAAGGGAAATGAAAGAGGATTGTGACAGAGGAGAAAAATAATAAGGATTATTTAGCTGCCTGTCCTAATTACAGCAGCTGGTTAGTATGGGCTTTTTTTTAAAAGTGAAAATATGAATTTAGTCATTTCTCCTTGTCACTGTCTCAACTTAAGAGCCATGAGGTGAGGCTCTAATAGTTTTTTTTTAAGTTCTCGATTCTTTCCCTCGAATGGGGAACTGATTGGAGAAAAGAGAAACTCTCAGCTCTGCTCTGATAGATTAATTTGGCAGAGGGTCTCTGATCTGTGTGGCACACTGTGGGCAAATGAAATCAAATGGCAGAACGTATTACGGCCACATGAGTCTGCTGCCTTCAATCTATACGCACAGTAATAATGGAAAGCCCCTGACAGTCGAGAGCCTCTGAGGGGAGGACATCTGGCAGGAACTGTAAGTGGTTGTTTCCATCTGAAAATATTAGCACTCATCAGGTGGAGTCCCGCTCCTATAAGGAGCTGAAATAATCTGCCAATATACTGTAGATATTCGAAGTAAGTGCGGTGATTGTCATGCATTGTAATTTTCCCCCTATTTCAGTGAAAAGCTTTTTCCAGGAGCTGTAATTTTCTCCACATTTCATTTCTACTGAATTATTCTGCTGAAATGTGGAGGTTCTGAGACAGACAGCGCAGAGGACGAGATGTGACACCAACTGGTGAAGATTTAGAGCAACAATTTAAAGGTCAAAACAAAATGATATGATTTTTCTTTTCAAGCATTGAGAATTATTTACTGAACAATCATTTCTGTTGGTTATGATAATATTGCTAGTGCTCATAACCCCTATGGCAGATAACCAATTTCTGGAAAGACTGCAACATTAATGCCTTTGCACAACAGCGCCATCTGTGGACACAGGTTGCAACTACACAATGATGACCAATTGTAATCCACTTGAAAGATCCCCTCTAGTTGTAAAGTCCCCATCATCAGGTGATCTACCTGAAACCAAGTATAGACTCTTTTTTTTATCATACCTATATTTTCCACAACAACAAGATACAAGATAGTCCCATGAATACCAAACATTGTGTTGAAAATAATCCAGAGCGGACGACGAGCAGAAACAATAAACCTGTCTCCACGGTGAAGCACACTGTGTTTACCTCCTATTTTATTTTTGGGATAAACCCACTGAAATATTTATGGAACAGTAGAATGCAAGAACAAATCTATAAATCTCTCTATTACAGCCGATGCCACAATTAACTATTGGCCGCGTGAGACAGCAGCAAAATCCACATTACCCCAAATCTTCTCTTCAGTGTATTAGTCTCTAATTTTCCCTGTCTATACGGATATATAATAATAATTGTTATTTACCTATATAATAACGGTGTAATTCTCAGCAGGCACATTAGAAATAAATGTGATCATTTTTGCAAATCAGCGGAGTTCTCAGCATGAATCAGTCACAATAGCTAAAATCAGCACGGCCCTGTGCCGACGCCGCACTCCTTGATCCAAGGCAAAGGAGCCATCAATCAGCCTGCATGGATAGGTATTCTCTTTAATCCAATCAGTGGGCCTAATCAAGCACAATGCCTGTGATTTCTGAGGGGCCTGATTTTCAAAAGCTCTTGTTCGGTTGTTGCTGCTGCAGCCACCCTCTTCTCTCAGTCCACCTATGATCCGTAATTGGGTTTTGTTTAACAGACACGAACACATTTGTTTGGTATCAAAGTATAATTCTCGTGTCTGAATGAATAAACATTGCAGAACAATCAACCAGGAGCAATTATTAACTCTGCTTTATCATTAACCTCCCTCGTGCCAGTTCAATTGAAATCGCACCTTAATGTCACGCTGCCGTTCACAACCGTTTCAAGCAGTAATTAATGATTCTCTTGTTCAGCTTGATAAGAAGAAGTTGTGCTTTAGTCCTGTTTGAAAGTATATTTGAAAACAGAGCTGTGAATAAACAGCACTGACGACCAGCGGAGTTGCACTGACAACCCGGCAACACGAGCAATGCCCTGGCCTATAGTTGTCCTCTTAACAACTGCACGCAGACACACGCAAACCAAAAGAACTCATGGGGGCATATCATGAAATCTTTTTGTGCGGCAGAGCGCTGTAATTACTCATAATTCCTGACTGTGATGTATGAGGTCGTATAAATTCCACCAAAGTCTATTTTCCTCTGTCAAGTTTCCCTGTTAACCTATTTTTTACAGAACTTTCGTGCACTTGATTTGAGCTCGCGGATGATAATGCTCAACCGTGACACCAGAGTTTGAACAAAAATTCAAAGTTCAAAGAAAGACTTCAAACATCCTCAAACTTTTTTTTTTTTAACGGCCGAATAAACCTCATCTCCCTAAGCCGACGCTTTGTGTGAGTCTGTGGGCGAGCGAGGGGAACGTTGGGGCTGGAACTGCTGCCGTCCATTTCCAGTTCGAACGTGTTTGAGCAGAGAACAAACAAGGCGGAACACATTGCCCAGAATGCATCTTGCTGTCTCTTTTCTAAATTTATCTGCGCTCATATGCAAACAGCCGTCTGCGGAGATGAGCCTTAAATGCCGTCCAGACCTGAAACACCTAGAAAGAGAGTCTGCTTCTCTAATGAATTCACTTTCTTTCTGAGAGTGATACGAGAACATGAAGATCAAAGTCACGTCTCCGTGTTGAGCGCTGGGCATCATTAGCCTAGCTTAGCATTAAACTGGAAACAGAAGGTGCGGGTTGGCTCCGTTTGAAATTGTTACTCATTAGATCTGTGTGAAAAGTCCACGTCTCAGTCTCCGGGAGACATTTTCCACAGCGCTGCACAACTTCTGGGTGTGGACGTTTGTTTCTGACCTCGCACCAAAAACAGTCCCGGCACAATATCCACTTACCAGCTTTTCCTGAACTTTCCTGCATCTCTGGCTTTTCATCAGTGAACATGAAATTAAGCGTAAAATGACCAAGCCCCCCCCCCCCCGTTTCAAGTCTTATTTGAAACTCATTATAGGAATAGGCGAGCGGCGGGAATTTGCCGCGTGCGAGTGTTGGATGCGACCCGTTCCTGTCCACCCGTTAAATGATGATAATATTTAGAATCAGCTCGAGAAACAAAGTGTGACAAACCTGGGTGACCTTATCCGCTGGGTGAAAAAAACAAGCCTGCGGACATGACCGCCGCCTTGTCGTGATGATGGAGATATATGGAGTGAGTCGGGGGGAGCTCTGTGGGTGAGGGAGCACGCACACACACACGCACACACACGCGCACACGCACAGATAAACAGGTTGTGTGAGGGTGATACTGTACCTTGATTGGCTTCAGGGTAGGAGATGGTGGTGGTGATGATGGTGGTGGTGGTGGTGGCTGTGGTGGGTATAGGGGTGGTGGTGGGAGCATCTGAATGAGGACAAATACATGACAGACACGAGGGGTGTGCGTATGAGTACAAAAAACCATGACGATAAAGTAAAGTCGCTTGATGACAGCACATTAAATACACTGTGTACACGCAGCGGTGGCACGTCAACACATCACCAAGGATCGTGTCTCACAAGGCCACGCGATGCCACGTGGTTGTTAGAGGTGATTAAGTGTCGAATGAGTAACATGTGCCGGTGTTTGCACTTATTCTGGTGAAAACAAACGTGTGTACTTAATGTCTCCGAGGAGAAGTTGGCGAGGATGAAAAAAATAAAGCGCGATGTATAAACTCAAACATAACGAGACAAAAAATGGCAGCAGACAAAAACAAAGGGTGGGACATGATTCGCATACAAAATAATTACCACACCCACGTGTGTTGAGATTCAGTGCAGACATTGAAAATACTTTTGAAGAGGAAAAGAAAGGAGGAGGAGGAAACTGAATCTAAGGCGGTGTTGAGAGTATCTTGTCACAGTTGATGTATGAAAAGTCGTTGGACAGTTTGAGTTATTGCCAAAGTTAAAGTGACTGTGACCTTTCTACAACTAAATTCATTAGTTCATCCTTTAAGGTCAGATGGACATTTGTGCCCCCAGGTGATCCATCACAGATGGATCACAGACAACTGAAGATTTAAATATAAGCCTCACACATGAACACGTTTATAGAAGCTATAAATTCTTAAGTTCGAGAGAATTTTAGGAATTAATACAAAGGTATGTTAAAGCAGAAAGCTTGACCTTTAACCAAGATCTGGTGACTTATAGCCAACCTAAACAGTTAAGCTGAAGACTTTGAGGACATTTATTAAAAGCTATGAAGAGTTTTATGTAATAATCAGCATGTGGATTATTGGATTCTGACCCTGATCTCTGTTCTCAGCTCATCCCTGAGTCCTCGCGAACGTATGGACCCGATTCAAAGAAACAGTCTCATGACTGAGGCATTAATGAGACAGACTTGAGGCCAACCTGGAAACACAACGCCTCTAACCATGGCTGTCACTGCGGCTGAGGCACGGGTATAGAAAAATAAAATAAACAAAAGCATCAAGCTGGGTCCATTTTTCCTCCCACAGCGTTTCCCTTTTTCCTTCATTAGCCGGGTTAGATTCCCCGCCCTGACAATGACCAGGGGGGAGATATCAAAAGTGACATTCTCCCTGTTGAAGTGGCAGGGCTGCGCTGATATGAAGCCGTTGGCCATGCTGCCTGGTTAGAAACCTCCCGTGCTGCTCTGATTGCCTGGGAATGGGCTGAAAAACCTGTTGGGGTTATTAAAAGGCGCTGAAAAAAAATAAGTAATTTCTGGCTGTCGATAAGGAGAAAGGCTGCTCTGCCCCTAAATGAAATAGGCTCTTATAAGAAGGTGAGGAAAGGAAATGTGTGCGGACAGAGAGTGGGGAGGGGATTTAAGGAGGGGCAGGAGGGATGCTGTTTAACTGGTGGCAAACGTTGTGAATCTGTGTCACATATTCGTTTCCGCCTGCAGGGGGCACTGGTGACAAAACTGCAGCAGGTGTGACTGACTGTCCTTCTCTGTAAATGCTGCATGTCATAATATCAACATTTGGGTTTCCAATTTCGATCAGATTAATGAGCCACGCTCTTGCTCTGCCCCTCTCCGTCAGTGTTACTGCAGCCACCTGAGTTATTCTGAATCCACCAACCACCGCCCCACTGCTGGAAGTACCTGCAATACTTACTGTACGTACCCACACGTTTACATTCTAGTACTCTATTCCCGGGACTTGTTAAAGTACCCCTGATCCTTACTGCTCCAAGCAAACACATTTGAACTGCGTAGCGAGAGAGCGAAAAGTAAACACGTCAAAGCTACATTAAAGAGTTGATTAAAGTCGTCCTGCTGTTTGTGATGTCGTCTCTGAGGGGGCCAGTGGTTGTTTATCATTTAGAAGTGTCCTGAGGGCATTGGATGTTGATTGTCACTACAAAACTCTTTCTGTGACTTTTGCTTTAACGAGAAATCATCTTTTTCTACCTGTATCAAATAGCTCACGTTTCAAGGCAGAGGAGACCTTGTAGCCTCTCAGAACTCAGCCTGAAGGAAATTTAAAAATGCAAATTGTGGTCTTCTGGTGATCTGAGTCTGTTCTTTTTTTTTCTTTTTTTTTTGGAAACACCGCTGATCTACAGTGTTGTTGCATGTTTTCAATCCATCAACCGTCCCGCTCTTTTAAAAATAAAACAACCTTGACAAACACAAAAGGATGTTCAGGACCGATGTGGAGACAAAAGGCGGAGAGACGCGATCCGTTGGGAAGTCAGCTGGCAGACGAAGCTGGAGCTGATGAGTTTCACACATGCTCCAGAGCCAACTAACTCCAGCTCGGGGGTGGTGCTGTCTAATTGGTTTTATCCCATCATGAACAGTGAGGGTCCAGCAGATGTTTGAGATCATCAGTGTCAACAACTCATTAAAAACTTAACATTAAAAAAAACAAACAAATTAAAAGAAAGAGTGTTGGTGTTGTCCCCCCCCCCCCCCCCCCCCCCCCCCCCCCCCCACCACCACCACACCCAGTTTCACTTCCCTTTTCTGGTGGATTGCCGATGTGATGTATCAAAGAACAGTGGAGCTCATTGACTTTCAAATGTGACAGGCAGAATGTGTTTTTCCTCCCACTGAGTCACCGGGCCTTGTTTACTGATGAGGTTTATGAATCAGTGTTTCTAGTCTGAGCGGACAGAGCAGGATTTCAAGAAGCTCGGAGACGCAGTGAGGGCGGGAAAGTCGACGAATGCGTCGCGTAAAAGCACCAATGGGACTTGCGTCCTGCTTTTAAACAGAGTTACAACCTGTCCCTTCGTGTCAGCATGAGAGGCTACATCAGTTATTTAAAATTTTGTCTGGCATATGTAGAGTCTTTTAAGGTTTGTCAGTAAAGATGGACGACATAATGGCTCAAAATAAGTGAAGCCAAAGCATCTTGATCACCCCCTGCTGGCTGGCTGAAGCATGACGCATGATAGACTGAACTTAAAATCCCTGTAAGGCAAAAAAAAAGTCTGAATTCAAAAATGATCTGACTGAAAAGAAAGCATGCCTGTCCGTCAGCATGACTTGAAACGATGCAGGTGTTAGACGGTGCCTTGAGTCATGCTGTGACCTCATCAGAAATCTGTCCTTTTATTTGTCTTTCTGTTTTTCCGGCCTGACAAACTGTGTTCATTTGTTTATCTGTATTTTTTTGACATAATATCCAATTAGCGCCTCTAAGCTCTGTCAGACCGATTTGTTTTTCTCAGGGTCAGGTCCTCTCTTCACTTTCTACGAGTTTTCTCTTTTTTTCCCCACCGTGCTGTGTCCTCATTTTATTTCTGTCCGTGTGTATGTATGTGTGTGTGTGTGTGTGTGTGTGTGTGTGTGTGGAGTGTTGTTACCTGGTGCATGTCTATAAACCCAGTACCCCAGCCTTTGCCAGATTGTTCCGTGTAACAGTACAGTAAATCGAGACGGGCACAGTCTATTTCCTCTTGTCTGTTTTTTGACCCAGTGGTTTTCTTCCCCCTGCTCTCTGCTCATGCTCAGTTTCCCTGCGCCTCAGATACCAGCAGATGCTAAACCTGCCGTCGAGCCGCGTGCAGCCCGTCCTCGTCTGCAACCTGTTTGGATTCAGCTGCAGTCCGCCTCTCCTGCTCAGCCACATCTGCCATTCCTAGTCCAACAGCCTTCCAGACTCGCCTGCTCTGCTTCATCGAACCCATTACCAGGCTGCCACTCCTCCTGGACATGCCAGCCCCAGCCCTTCATCCCACGCTTTTTTCATGTTTGCAATAAATTACTTTTGAAACTTCCACCAGCCTAACAAGTCCGAGAACAGATTTCAACCTCCCTCTTTGATACGGTTTCGTTATTCCCTGTCAAACCTGAGCTGGTGATAATTGATTCCCAAGAAGAATTATTAATGGTCACAGCATCAAAAAGCCCTTGGAAACAAATCTCGTCAGTAATGTCCTGTCAACAAATGGTGCAAACAGGAAAAGTCGGATTCAACAAAGTTCTCTCTCCACCTCAAGAGCAGCCATCTTAGTCGGCCTCAAAACTGAAATCTGTTTATCTCTTAGGCTGCTAAAAACAGAATGGTAATAAAAGGATATGATAATAATCAGCTGTCTGTTTTACACTTTTCATGGATCAGACTTTGTTCAAGTAAGTTGTATATGAAGCTTCAAATGTATTTCAACGAAATGCAGGGTCTCAGAATCAAATTTAAATGACCTTCATCTTCAGAGCGAATTCCCTGGATCATACTGCACAATATACAGGTGTATAAAGGTGTAAAAATATATGTTGAAGCCCTTTATGTTGTGATTTACTATCAGAGAATTGTAGAATGTACCAGGTGAATTATGGAATTCAAGATCGCACAGATTGAATTTAAAAGCTCTTCGCAAATTTGTTTTGGGAGTGATGAGTTACATCCCCCTCCTCGTAACACAGCAATTTCCCCTCCACTCAAGTGCAATTACCGCAATCGCGAGGCACTTACAAACGGAATGTTTCAGGACACTTTGCACCTCCAGAAGACGAGATGGAGATGCCACTTAAAGCGCTAACGGTGATTTCTGTAGCGACTCCCATGTGTTCTCATGGCAGAGAAGTGTAAAGTAAGTAGGAAGATGACTGCGAGCAACAGGGTCACTACACACATGCTGCTGGTGTGCAATAAAAGCCTGCGGTGGTGAAGGAGCAGGGTTGGACGAGAACTCAGTTATTGGGTAAGCGCCGGCCTGTAAACAACTTCAAACCCCTCGGCGCTGGGTCTCACTCGACTGCGAGAGGAAAACCCTGATGGTTGTGTTTTCTTACCCTGTGAAGTAAGAGCAGCAGTGAGAGTAGGAGCTGTGCACACTGCCTTCTTTTTCTTTCTGGTAACATTGTTAGTGTCAGCCTGGCTTGTGGTGTTCTCCATCACTTAGGGTCACAATACTCTGCAATCGGATGTATTAGAGGAGATGCTGGTGGAGGCTGCATTTGTTCTGGCTGTCAAGCATTGAGCTGGGGATGGAGGGGCTGGAGGGGCCAAGAAGACTGTATCATTAAGTTACCCAGCTCTAATGTTCAGTTTGGGAGCTAGTGCTGATTTTATTTCTTAAATTAAAAGTTAACAGTTATAGACACGCCGGGTCCTGTAGTTTTTCTTGTTTTACTGAGAAGTTTTGACAAAGTTTCGACTGATGTTTGCTCTTCATCACTACCTCTCATCTCTCACTTCAAGGCGTCTTAATGGACCTCATTCTTCATGAAACTCTTTAATTTACTTTAGACAGTCCGTGGGGCTCGCTCTCTCTCTTTCTCTGTGTTGGTCTGGACGAAGGGAAAACCAGAGACCTTATTGCCTCTTATTGTTGTTCTAGGTCATTTAAGTTAATAACAAGCTACGAAAGATTTGTAACGCGAAGCCAAGCGGGGAAACCAAAGTAGAACATACTGCATTTCACACAAATCATCATCACTAATGATTAAAAGACAGAACGGGGACACAACAGAGGTACTCTGTAGAATGATATAGACAAAGACTGGACATAAAGATGGATGGCTTCACAAAGGCGTGGCCAAAGTGTGTCGATTGCCCCCTGGAGGACAAACGGAATACAGGTCGTCGATCTGGCCTCATTCAGGTGAGCCATTAGGACATGGACCACGTAAAAAACAAGGTGCTCTGGTACAACCAGGATCTTTTGTATCTAGGATATTCTGGCTTCATACCCAGAGAAAGTCACAAGTGTTGCTCCAACAAGGAAAACGCAAACATTTTACAGTGTACAATAATAAGACTCCATAATGGGTCCATTTTGCTGTAACACCTCAAATGGACCCCAGGAGAGGCAACAGCAGACCGTGACTTTCAAGCCAGTTTCGCTCCAGCAGAATCAAATGGAACAAAACTTGCAGAATAACACAAGAGTTTGTTTTAACTGAGCTGAAGACAGAAGCGGAGAACGGATCCTATAGCTCTGTGTGTAGGGTTACATACTGACTTCCTGTTGTTTTTAGATGTCACTGGTGCTTCTGTTCAGATAAATGGACTTATGATGCTATCATAAGAGCAAGAGGTGGTATATACTGTATATGTACTGCATATATGTGATTGTGGTGGCGGGGCATCTGGAACATAATGTGAGAATCTCTAATATGAGAAGCTTGCGACAGCTCAGCCACAACATCCTGTCTTCCCATTAGCGAGGCGAAGGATCGCCGTGATTTGTTGTAGAATTACAGCGGACATTAGTTGTGTGGGGACCACAGACACATCAAAGTCATCAAAAGACCGGCTCTAAAAGGATGGAGCCCTCCTGTGGTTTTAATGGTGGCTGTTTTTCCCTTCTTTTTTTTCGAGGCTTTTTCGTTGTCCTTGTGTTGCATTACCATGTTTATCTTACTGTTTCTGTCACTGTGGGGGCATGTGTGGGCAGATGAGACAGGGGCGACTCGCAGCCCACATCATGGGGATTTGGTGTTGAGGCCCGAGGAGAGAGTCGGCTACACAAGTTGCGCTGTGTGGATCACGCAACTGCGGGCAATGAGATGGCTTCGAGTGACAGAGCTGCTGTTACTGGCGTCTTTAATGTGGGCTGAAATTCATCTGATTAGAAACACACACACACACATTTAAGTAGACGCAGTGTGAGCAATACCTGGACCACACAGGCGCCTCTTTCTGTCCATCACATAAAAATGAAACTCATCCATAACCTACATATTTCATCAGATTCTGGACCTTGTTTTTTTGTGCTGGCACATCAGGATATTGGTGGTAACAGCTCAGTTGTCCCAGATGGATTTATTAAGCAAATAAAACATCTCTGTATTAACAGATTATTGCTGGCGTCATGTTGTTTTTACAGGATTCTTAAAATATAAGGTGTGTATTTTTGTATATGGCTGTGGAGGGGGCTTGTCAGAGCGGACTCGTGGTGACAGGCAGGTTTGGACAGGATTTGGGCGGCTCATCTTCAGCCGCGGCACGAACCACACGCTGAAGTACAATTGCAGTTGTCAGCGGTGTTTTAGGGGATCAGTGGGAATGCAAAACATAAAAAATGAAGCCCGGCTATACACGGAGCACAATGGTTTTAACTGAACAAAGGATCGGAAATAGAGCAGATATTCAAATGGCCGAGACACAGAACATCCCTCGCAAGCACTTCCAGATCCTTACACAACGATATTGTACATCTTCTAGA
The DNA here is from genome assembly GCA_016785235.1 of Pseudorhombus dupliciocellatus. Taxonomy (NCBI): domain Eukaryota; kingdom Metazoa; phylum Chordata; class Actinopteri; order Pleuronectiformes; family Paralichthyidae; genus Pseudorhombus; species Pseudorhombus dupliciocellatus. Next base: position 2,552,819 of record JAFBJW010000183.1, on the reverse strand, counting down.
TAAAATATTCATTTCCTTGGATGTATGTAAACAAGAAGTTATACCTACCATTACTTAAGATTAACTTCAGAGTGATTCATATCAGGTACTGGCATCAGTCAACCTAAATATCTACGTGTCAAAGTGATTCCTGCAGAGATAAAACCAGAATATAGACACAGCCAGGCCCGCGCTGTTGGTTTAGACTAACAGCTCTAATATAGCAGGTGGCAGTAAGCTGCTCCGTTGTTTTATTGCACTCATCATTAGCACATCAGCTCTCTCCGCTGTAAATAACATCCATTCAGCTGGTGTCCGTTAGCATCGCTTCCATCCCCCCGACGCTAAAACTACTCTTCTCACTCGGCTAATTCCCTCTGACAATAGCAGCCAAATAATTTCTCTGTGGGATCGGGGTGTCCCAAAAGTGAAAGTGAAGTCATTTTGGCCCAGGGAAAATTACCACATTAGAGTCTAATGCGCTGCTCCGGGAGAGAAAATGTTACTGGTATCAACAGCATAAAAGCATATTTAGATAATGCTTATGAGGGCCGGAGAAATCCATGGGGAAAGGAAAGAGGTTGGGAGTTGGACGTGGAAGCCACAGTTATAAATATAGCTGGTAGAAGTTTGGTGGAGGAAGGTTGAGGAAAACAACCAGGTTTTCAGACGGAATACTAACTTTAAGTTCTTTAAATAAAACATATTTTGAGTCACCAGCTGTTTAGGTCCGTGCACATTAGATGTTCGGTCTCAGGATAGAAGATGCTGTATTGATTGTGAGGCCTTTTCAGGCAATTTTGAGACTTGTAATGTTGACGAGCATCAGCATGTAATGAAATTACTGTGAGGCACATGAATCGATATATTCAAAATGAAACCAGTGATTTACTGGAGCCAATGAAGTCGAGTCGACTCTCAGACCCGAGCACATACTATATGGTTCACCATGCTAATCGCTTACGTGTGTGGCTACGAATAGGGCAAGATAAAAAAAAAAACACTCCTGTACTTGTACTGAAATACTACACACTGGATTATGGAGAGTGTAATATTGAATGAGTCTACATCTGGATGAATGACGCGTAGAGCTACAAAACAAAGGAGATGAGAAAGAAAAGCAGACACAAGGTAGAGATACGGAAGAGAGATAACAAAGTTAAAATGTGAGTGTTGGCTCAACTCACCATAGACATAGAGGATGTAGTCGTCGTAGGACTCCCCCACTGAATTGGCCGCCACGCAGCGGTAGGTTCCGTTGTACGACTTGTTTAGGTTTTCGATGTACAGATCGCCGCCGGTGATGACGGCATGCGATGGCACGTCATCATCCACCTTGACCCAGTTCACCCGCTGGGGCCTGAAAATTAGAACAACAGCGTTTAGAAGATAGGAGGCAAATAAAGATGGATGACAAGTGTCCCACTATGCAAAACCTTCATAAAATGTCAGAAACAAAACATTTTTGGTTGTGGATTTTAACCTTTCTACTTTTATGTAGGCGGCAGGGGATATAACCACAGCTGCAGCCAGCCACTAGGGGGCGACCAAGACCATTTGGCTTCACTTTTGAGAGACAGCATGTTGTGGATCTTTGCATTCAGTTCGTGTTCTGAACACATTCAATCTATCTGACGTCTTTGAGCGGCTCTATCGTCCCAAACCTTTTCTAAATACCTTTCCTTTCCCCCCTCGCCTCAGCACACATGTATTTAAGCTGCTTGCCAGAAAAAGGGCTAAAAGGAGAGGAGATATAACAAAAAAAACAAGGCATGACATCCTTCTCTTTGTGTAGACTTAAAGCAACAATAACTGTACAGTGGCTTTGTCTTGAAATTACAGGCTTTCCACGCTTGTACACTTATGAGTGTTTCCATGTAGGTGGGCGTCTTCCAAGCATCCGTATTTGTTCTTCTTTGTACCTTGACAGAGGTTTATAGTGGGGTGACAGATTCCATTTTTATGACAATGAGCTGGGAGCGCCCGGAGTCACACAGGGTGAGGGGAAGAGAAAAAGACAAAACGCTTCTATTTTGCCGCTGCAACTTCCAACGGCCACCGCCAGCAACTGTTATTTCCCCTGAGCTCGTGCTGATGGTCTCTCTTGTTGTGTTCTGTTGTGCTGTTTTAACTTGTTTCCCTTCATTTGAAAGCATTCGGTGTGGAGGGAGCAGGCAAATAGGAGAGGCACAAAATAAAAAAAACAGCAGGAAGAGAAAATATGAAATTGAAGACGCTGCTCAATGGCAGCCACAAACAAACAAACAACAGCCGCGTTTAATGGCGGCCGCGGACAGCCTGAAATAAAGAATCGCAAGAGTTCTCCAGGTGAGCTAAATGAAAAGGTATTTTCCAAACATGGCAAGAAAGACATGACCTCGGAAAAGAAATGGTTTCTATAGGTGGATGGGATGTTGTGAGGAGTGAAGGCAGATAGACGGAGATAGACGAAAGAGGTAAGACGGGGCTGCAAGGAGAGAAGAAGGGCAGGCGTCTAGAATACAAATGGCTGCCTGCAGCCGGGCCCCCTGTGCTATCTGCTGGTAATGACTGCACAACTCTCAGCAGCTCTAATGAAAATGACTTCCAATTCCCGGCTCACTGTATTGATTGTGTTTTCATCTTTATAAAATGAATACGGGTAGTGCGCTTGTCTCTATGCCAAGTATGAAAACCGTGGGAGGGCTGCTGGGGAGAGGAATTTTAGAAGCACACAGTGTTCGTCACCGTGTGTGTGTGTGTGTTTATTTGCATGTGTTTGTACTTCTACCCTTCAGAGACTCGTACCGAGTTTTAGAGCCTCACAAGGAGACAAACTTCCTGCCAAGTGAGGACAGTTTGAGATTAAATTTTGGATTGAGTTTGGGTCAAGTTTAAAGTCAATTCAAAGTCCTGCAAGAGAACGCTTCCCGATAACACAGATATGGGACGGTGGCTGGGAACAATCCCGCCTCCAAGGAATTATAGTGAAATATAAATTATATATTAAAGTAGAAATATAAACGTACAAGTCAAGTACTGTTCATCCAAGATAATGACAGGAAGCCAAACAAACACAACATCTGTAAAAAATATGCTCAATATTAAAAGTAATGTTTTAATTAATGAACTGCAGCTTCACTATCAGAACAGTGGGGTTTAATAGATAATTGTCATTTATCAGTATATCTGAACTGAATTGGAAACAGAACATAGATCCCAAGAGCTCATCACAATAATGATTGTAATCTAATATTCACAGCTTCATCTAATTATTATTTTCTTCAGTTCATGTTTGAACGGCTTCATCAACACACTAATGTGATTGATGCCAACAGCACCAACTGTATTGATGTTTGGATGGTTTGTCGCGCCCTCGCACCTTTTCTCACCCTTGCTCGTTCTAATGGCTTCATTTGCACTCCGTTACGTTTCATTTCAAAGAGCCGTCATCGCGACAAAGCGACACCTGAGTTTACAGACAGACACACACACGTGGAAAAACAGCCTGATGAGTGACAGGCAAGAGCTTTCTGATGCTGCGTTTCAAATCAGCCAAATGACAGGAGACAAAGGCGGAGGCTAAAATTAAATGACGACTGTACAACAAACAATCACATTTTAATCAGAAACATCAACTTCATCTGTGAATATCCGGTAGTCCATCATCATTCTCTCTCAACCTGACAAAGTCTCCGTTTTTATTTCCAGAAGAGAAGCACTCACCATTAAAAAGGACACTCTGTTCACACCTGAACTGACATGCGGCTAAATTTGTACCTACCGCATATTAGGACCCACTCTGCTTTTATTAATTCCCCTCTCAGCTCTGCCTTCCATCCATAAAACAGTGATAATTAAACACCAGCTCAAAATATCACACAGTAATTCTCATGTATTTCATAATTACAGGCCAGTTTCAAATGTTCTCTTTGAAAGTCTTGGAGAAAGTAAACAGTAACAGTTCAATTATGTGATTACATTTCCAGCAAGGGTCCTTCAGAGTCCTTCTGGCCTCAGGTCTCTCGGAATCATTCGTCACAGAGTTGTAGACACACTTTTCCTCTGTTCAGGAAGCACTTGTGTCAATGCAGCCCTCTTATGCATCCGCTGAACTCTGATCCTCTGATCCGAAGTGATCTCAGCCACCACCTGTGCATCTCAAAATCATTTTACTTTCCTGAACCCAAATTGGATTTCTAATTCAACACTTATCAAAGCTGACCCGGTCACTTGCTGTCATGCTTCAAATACAATAAAATAATCAAGTCTTGAGCCAACAAGATAAGGACTTGTGTCTTGTTCTGATAGTATGGTGGAACATACAGGCAGTTTAACATCAGTGGGCTCAAAGAAACATGAGTGAACCCGGCCTAAGGAGCAGCCAGAGCAAGAACAAACAACACAGGATCAAAGATGGATCCTTGAGGTACGCCACAGGCTACATTGGCTCCAGATAGAGAAATAACAACCGAGAAAGTCCTGTTTGACATACTGTACATGATGGGGTGGTTTTTCACCCAAAGGAAATCCAACACATTTAAATTTAAATTCTCTCTTCTCATAAGCTCCAGTTAAGTAAATTAGATGAAATTAGATTAGTTTCCTGCATCAACTGTTTCTAAGAGAGATTACAAACAAATCAATGTCTGTTTTTTTAATCTGAAACAGCAGTGACCCAAAAAACAAAAAGTCAAAAGTTCAGACTAGTTAGAACCACAAGAAAAACTTCTCTTGTTAATGCATGGGTGACGACGCATCAACAGTACACAGGATACTGTAGTGTTCATCTATTGTCTCACTCAACACCATCTGGAGACAGCGGCGATATATTCTATCCAGTGTGAGAGGCTACAGATGCTCTGTGAGCAGCTGGGCTATAAACAGTTTGATATTATCTGTTTCCCGTAAAAATAGAATAAAAAGTTCTTATGGTTGTCAGAAGATGATTCAGCGCTGACATTATGAAGAATGTCAGCGGCGCTGCTCCTGACAGAGTGCACAAAATGCTCAGTTTAGAATGAGCTCTAGCATAAGGTAGCCTTACATTTGTATTTAATTTAACTGCAAGGCGTCAAGTTGAACCGTGAGTTATATTCTGTCTGTTTTGCTCCATGTTATGTTCTTTCGGGGTCTGATATTATTTATTACTGGAGCATTCATACTTCACCCGAGCTGCACCAGATCTCACAAACTCATCTATACATGTCGGATTCTTTTTAATCAGGTCCGCAAGAGAAATCAGTGGAAAAGTTGAACAAAGGAAAGAAATACTGCCTCAAACTGTTCCATCCTTCCACCACGGTTTAGTGGAAATCCGTCAAGTTTTTTTTGTGTGTCAGAATGGACAGTGATGACAGCTGGAGAACGTTCAACATGATGCGAGCATGCTAGGGGCAGAATAAGGAGTGGCAGGAGGTGAGCAGTTGATCCTTTCTGTCTGAATATTTAACAGCGAGATGTGCTTGTTTACGTTTCTTTTTGAAGCAACTGAACCGTCGTGCTGCTGCCACTAAAGTTCAACCTCTCCTCAGTAGCAGAAGGAGAACGGCGAAGGACAGAAAATTGCAGTGAGGCAGATGCACACACGGAGGAATTGAGTGGAGAAATGTGCATGAATGTAGAAATGTGCATGTGTTAGCAGGCAGGCCTGCTTCCCCTCCCTGTGGACTTTTTTAATTGCTTAAATGTCTGTGTTTTTCTGTGTGTGTGTGTGTGTATACAACATACTGGGGTTTGCCTTTGGCCTGACACGTCAACTCCAAGTTCTCTCCTTCCCTGGTCAGCCCCTGAGGAAATTCCACCACAATCTTGACCTCCGGTTTGTCTGAAAAGGAGAAAGAGAGAGAGAGAGGGGGGTGAGAGGAGGGAGGGAGGGAGGGAGGGGCAGGGGTTGTTACCTGACAAAGTTGGCACACAAAGGAGACGATGCTGCTGAAGCAGCTGGAGCGAAAATGTAAGAATGTTGTTTTGACAAATAATTGCTAAGCTCTGACGGTCGCTGCCGAGCTTCTCTTTGCAACATGGAATTCCTCTTGTTCCTGATCCATTGACTGTTGCTGGCGTTATCAAAGCCCTTTTCATCTTGGTGTGAGGGATGATCCTTTATTATTATTACGGACACAAATCTGATGTTTTATTCAATTCGTCCTCTTAGATTGAATTCACTGTGGTGAAATAAGATTAGGGAAAGAAGAAAGAGCTGCAGAAGACCTGGACTGACTGACTTACAACTTTCAAGCAGTTATTATGCTCAAACAACGTGGTTTTGTTTTAAACAAACTTCAGGGTATATTATAGAAAACTAGATATTTAAATATTTCTGGTGGATGCAGACATGAGTTGTTTTATCACACTGATGTGTTGGCTGGAGTTGGTGATGTAAAAACAAGTGATGCATCATAATTGGTTCATTAAGCATGAGCACAGAAAATTCAGTATTTAAACATTTATGGGTTCATGATGGGCTCATGTTTCAGATGAGAGAGTTCGATGGTTGAAATGAGTTGCTGATTGCTTGAGCATGTGCGTGGGTCAAACCTCGACACCACGTCTCCGTCCCCCAGTCACAACTGAACAGAAATTTTATATAACACAAAGAATAACTGACAAATACATTATATTTAAATTCGTTGTTAATTTCTCACAAAACATTAAGGAAAATGTACGAGCTTGTTTACTCCTAAATGTTGTACAGTCGTGGTTTTCCTTGATTAGATGCTGCCGGTGAACCCTTCTCCGTTGGACTCACGTCACTTTAGATTAATCGCCGAGTTCAAACGGTGTAATCACACTTTTCTATAATTCCTGTTATGAATTATTTCTGTTCTTTCCCCGGTTTTATGGCCCAAATGCACAATTTGCCGCAGCATTTTTAATCAGCCCCGCGGACGGCGGGATCGGCCGTGAGTTATGGTTTCAAAGCCTGCGGTGAAGTTCCACACTGCTGTCCGACCTTCTCTGCAACAAACAGCACATGTCTGGCCATCCATCTGTCTAAATCACACCCTGTCAGCGGTCGGCTCTCTGCCTCGGTGATGGACAGCACGCAGGCGATAAGCCAAGTCTCATGCTCATTGGGCATGCACGGGTTCAGACAGCAAGCCTTTGGTTTTATTTCTACTGCGGGCCCTACATGGCATCCTGCAACTTTCTCCTTTGTTCACGACGTCGTCTGACCTTGTCATCTCGGAGCCATAAACATGAAGGATGCCTGGCGTCTGTAGGTTGTTTTGATAGTCTCAAGTAGTTATGGTGGAGCTGTCTCGTCCCCTCTCGATAGAAAAGACGCAGACTGCATCACCAGAGCTGGATACTGCGTCTTAAGTGGAAATGAAATAGTGTCTCCCATACGCAGGAGGACCGTTATCATTATGCCGAGTGAATTATCTGCTTTATTGCGTGCCTCACCTCATGGCACGATCCATCTGCCGGCTGACCTTAAGGGTAAACAACCCGGCACCAGAGCAAAGCTACTTCTACTCTGTTTATGCACACAGACATTACAGGCTTATTTAATTATGCTGTCCCCACACAATGGGCCGCTTTTTTTTTTTCTTTTAAGCTTTCTCTTACGACTCTTACAATGTGCTCCATTCCGCTCACAAATTGCCCACACAGTGATTCAGTGGAAATCGTCTATCGCCTCATCCTCATCTATCTCAGTAATCAGTAATTAAACTTCACTCTCGTTGTAGAAATAGAAAATGTGGGCTTTATTTTACAGGCCCTGTCGTTTGTAATTTCCGAAAAAGGAACAGATATGCAAACGGAAAGGTTCATAAAAAGGACAGCGTAATTTGGTGCTAATTATAGGGAAAGAACCGCGGAGGCCGTGTTCGGCAGGGGGTGCAGCCGTCAAGTATAATTCACCCCAAAGCACTCGCAACAGGACACTCGTCTGTTAGCTAAGCCATGCTAGTCAATTTAGCCCCTATGAGATATAGATCATATAACGTCGATAATATAGAGACTGGAAATGAAAACCCAGAGCTGGAGGACACGTAGATGTTATATAGATATCATGGAAAAGGACTGTGGATGTACCTTGGAAAGAATCAAATCGAAGTATTGAGGTGCTGGTGTATTATTTCTATATGAATCACCAGTGTGTTTGCTATATTTCAATACAACTGGTGCAGCGCCTGTTGGTGAGGCCTGTGTGTGGTGATGCTGGTTGCAGCTTGGTCCTCAGGGGACACAACCTTACAGCTGCACAAAGAGCGGCTCATTCAAAAACAAAAAAAAAAAATGTCTTTTCTCAAAAGACATTTTGAGGGCATGCCAGGCCACGTCTGCAGTGCTGCCTCTAGTGGTTGGTAAAAAACATTTATTTCATCACATCCTTCCAAGTTATATTTGTCTTGTTGTTTTTGTTGTTGTTGCTGTAACGGCTGAGCAATATAAGTACTGCATTACCGCAAATAAAAACCTGTAGTGAAGTCATTTCAAATAAATGAACAAATGCCACATTCTCCTGGTATGTGTCTTATAAAGTGCCGGCCACTTTAATTACAGGCTTTGTTGTCCTAGATCAGTATCTGCAGGTACCGGCGTTAACATCTCAGCCAAGAGGAGTCAACAGTGATGCACCATGTCGCACAGTAAAAGCCCTGTTAATCCACTGAAACATCCCAGGTCTTTTAATTTGAAATGCGTACAGAAAAGGTCAAGTTCTCATTAACGGCATGATGCAGTAACAAAAAAGGGGGAAACAAATTAAAACTCAGCTTCCTTTGAAAATAAGCAATTATCCTTATCAAACAGAGGGAATGAGAAATGAAGAGCTGCCTGCTTTAAATAAAGAGCGGTTACCTTGTGCAGATGAGGTAAATAAGACCAGTGTCAATGTTTGAGAACATGTACAGGATTGAAGTTTATGTTTAGTAGATATATAAATATACAGTGATCAGTGATGTAACTGGCAGTGATCTCAAATCAAAAATCGTCAATCGTCAAACAATATAATGTCAATAGTTTGCACCCAGTTAATTAAATCCAATTAATATCTAATCTGTTTTAAAGTGTTGGACGTTATAAAACTTGGGGGGAAATGACAGGCGTTTGAGACAGAGCCTGAAGAGAACAGACTCACTAACAATGACAGTCCCCGGTCGACATGCTGTAATATCAAGCTGCACGGTAAAGAGATCAGACAGAAGGTGGACTGCAGGACTGGTGACGCCTGTTCAATGCCCATTACAAAACGCACGGAGCGTGACAGCAGCAGCAGCATGGAGCGGCGAGGCACAGAGCCCGCTGGTCCATGTGAGCACGCCGTCATCAGAGGCCAACAAAATGCCACGCTGCCTCCGCAGATGAGCTGATCCCTCGCTCGCTCTCTCACACAGGGAAAGGTCAGATCTCAACAAAGGAGTTTTATATTTTTCAATAGAACTCCGAGACATGTGAAAGGCCAAAGATATACGTTTACAGAGGGTTAAAATACCCAAACGTTATCATTAAGCATCAATCAAAAGGAGATGAAATCCCCAAAATACCAACGCCCTCAAGGCCGGAGTAGCTGAAGGTTAGTTACTTCAACTATTATCAACCACACACTACTCACTTTACTAACTAATGAACAGAGATACTCTCTGAAAACACCCCTTCAGCGGCAGCGCCTAGCCATCCACAGGAGACAGTGGTTAGCATGATCCTGTTCAAAACAATCCCAGAATAATTGCTAGACAACTAAACTACGCCTCTGTCTTTCACCTCTTCATGCTGTAAACTCGTGGTGAGAGAGAGAGAAACTGCGGCCAGCAGCATCACCACCAGCCGAACCAATATTTTTAGATTCCTTCGTTTTAAATGCGACGAATGATTTCAGACAATTCTTTGAGGAGAACGATATAAAAATAGAAAGATGTCTGGTGAAAGGAAACCAGCTGCAACAGTAACTCAGATTGTTAAAGAGATGACAGATGTTAAAAATGCTAAAACATCATTACAAAGACAAACAATAAAACCATCATTACTTTCTGTCTTTGAAATTGTTTATCCGCTCTTTTATTCGTTTCGACTCATCGTTTTTACTCATCACGCACTTTTTTTTGTGCCTCACATGACAATGTTAGAAAATGTGGAAAATGGAAGACTCGTCTCTGCTGCAGGACCATTTTTCTCATTTAACTCATTACAACCTGTGAGTGGATGATTTCCCTTCAAAAGACACTGATGTGAACTAAGGTTTGGGAAAAGGTAGGACATTTAATGAACGGGGACGAAACAGTCTTACCTACTGATGAGACGCTTAAGAACTGCAGAAATACTTACACTGCACCTCGAGGTATTTTTGTGCTTGGAAGTCCTTGACCGCCGGATGGTCCACGATGCAGATCACGGGAACGCCGTCGTCTTCCTTGCTCACGGTGAACGTGAGGCGGCTGGTGACTGTGTACATCTTGTCGTAGGTCAGCTCAACTTTGGGCTTGCCTGTAGAGAACAGAGACGGGGAGACTCAAACACGGGAGCACGTCGAGTTCAAGATCAGAGCTGAATGAGCCGAACAGACGGTGAATGTGTGCAGACACTCAGGTGAAGGAGCTGAGGTAAAGACTGTTGAGACAACTCATCACCTTCACCTGCAGTCAGCAACTCAACGAGGAGTTTTGGCTTCAAAGTTCTACTCATTAAAAACATGTTTACTTCACCTCTGCAGGCCACCCTATTGACTTGAGTACATTTTAACATGCAACCATCACGATTGGGTGTAACTACGCCTCCAGTCATTCTTGGGAATGCACCAAGCAGTTCAGAGCATGCAACCGAGTCTGAGTTCCTCTCCTCCCCTGAGGACTGAACCACCCGATGCACACTTCTCTAGTTCCGAGTCCATCCATCATCTACGGTCACTCATCCTGGGCAGGGTCACTGGGCAACAGGTGCAGTACAACCTGGTCAGGTCGCCAGGCTACAACAAGGTGGACTCCAACACGCACGCAACCACTGACACCTCCAGATCATCCCAAAGTCTCCTATTGACCCTTCATGTCTGTCTGCAGACCCGGGGGAGATCAGCTCCCGCTGCCGGATGTGACCTCCGACCTCTGCTTGTTGTAAAGTCTTCCCTTAAACCTGCAGTCTGCTTTGTCTTCAGTTGGTGCAAATTGGTTTGAAGTTAAACCACCTCTCACTGTGTCCTGATCCTTGATGTGTCTCTGATAGCTTCCGGCTTTAAGGTCACACTTATTTGAAGTGTTTGTTTTCTTTTCACATAATTAAAACTGCAGCTGCAGCCGTTTGGATCGGGCTGGCAAAGACAATGCTTTTGAAACTATCATAGCCTTAGTTAGCATTTTGTTTTTGTCCCTAACTTGAGCTGACACTTAATTCCGTGCATCCGCCGTTCCTCGGGGAGCACTTAGTTAAATACTCGTGAGTTGAAGAGTCGCCCCCTTCGAGTTTTACTTTACAAAATAATTATGATAAAACCTTTGGATCTGGGAAAAGAAGCTTAAAGAATATTATGCCCTGACAATGACGCCTCATTTTCTGAGTGCAAGGACGACGTCTTTTCTTCCTCTGGCTTGACAAAATGTGAAAAAGGAAATGTCCTTGAGAACAGTGAAAGAAGGAGAATCAGTTGGATATGTCAGCTCACAGAGACGTTAGGCTTAAAGACGCCAGAATTATTGTGTAGTCTTCTATTTACACAGCTCTGACACATCAGAGGTGCACAGAGGTGCCCTCCTCTGATTAGTGGCTGCGGTGCAATATCGCAAAATATGTTCTCAGATGCAATGAAGAGGATACCTAATCTCAGTCATCCAAAATAAGACGGATAGCCGCAGACAGCACTGCGCGGCACAGTCGCAAAGAGAGATTGATTATTTTTATCCCTTTGTCCTACTTCCGAACAGTCTGGTGCACGAGTGTGTTTGTGTCACATCGATAAAACAAATACTGGAAGCAGCAAAGTGGAAGATTCTACAAAGAGAAATGCTGGGACAGGAGAAAATTTGTCTTAATGTGAACATTGCTGCATCCATTATTCCTCCCCTGGCAGTGATTAAACTCCTCTCTGTTCATCCAAATTACCAAATTAGAAGTTTTTTCAATGGAAAAATCCTTTAATGCCCTGAAAAGTGTTTGAATGCAACTCTAAACATTTGCCCTGATTAGTATTTGCATATATGCATATAAATATATGTACACATGCATATGCAAAGTACCTAACCCACCACCGCAGCTGTGACTCTGATCAAACACACAACCCTTTGCTGCGCTCCAGGTCTGTGCATCAGTGCATCAACATGCCACCTGATAACACAAGTTATGTACTCACACGGCGGTAATAAAGATAATGAGTCAAGATATGAGTTATTAACATGTTGTCCTGATCCTCAGCGTGGTCAAAGTTCCTTTAGCTTCATTAGCAACAACAACCGGCAGCTATACGTTGCTTCTGGTGCGATAACACTAATAAGGCTTTGATGAGACTGAGACAAAATTAATATGCTGGATAGTTTCAAACCCTTAATCTGGACGCGTCGACAAGGCTAAAAACTGGATTCTCATTGGTGGGAGTGCTCTACCCACTCACTCGCTGCCACTCAGCCACATGGGCGATACCGTCACCGTGGTGACAGCTGTCTCTTTGAATGCTGGGTAATGGAACCCGTGTGACTAGCATGGCGTGCAGGAACAGGTTGTCATGAATAAATACCACAAGAGGCTTCAGATGCAAGCGAGGGCCCGTAATGGGGAACATGAAGGGGTCTGTTCCAATCAGAATGTCTGTTGAGATGCAGCGTCACACTGGGTCGACTCATTGGCACATCAGGACACGCCAAGGAGTCAACGAACCGACACTCCATAAAGAAATGTAATCACATTCTCACCCTGGGTTGGTTCATCATGGTTACTACACCATCAAACCTTTCCAATTGGTCGCCTATGGCTCGACTGGTGGTCAGGGAGGGTACTGGGATCATCCAGTGGTTAAAGTCTCTTGTCTTTTCCTTTTTTGTATATCATTGTCTTCCTTTCTTTTGATGGACAGATCAGAAAATAAATGACCCACATTAATGGAGCCTCAGTTTTTTCATCACACTGCAGCCGGAGCTTTAGAGCTGGAAATCTCAGCATTGGGGCGTGTGTTAACAATCCATTGTTAGAAACCAGAGAAGAGCAAAATAAGAGCAAGAGATAAAAGTGAGATAATTCCTCTGAGAGTTGATGAGAGATGCTTGGATTTAAGTCATTTGAATGAATGATGAAAACATCGTGATTATGCCTTTGGGTACTTAAGTCAAAGAAGTCTGCGGCGCTTTAGTGTGAAATACATTTACCAGGCAAGGAGCCACAGCCAAAGGCAGTTTAAGGAATTCTGCCCGGGTGTGTTCTGGCACACTGAGCCGTTCTTTGTCTTCTCGTCTTTTATTTCCTTTCACTCTATTGTCTTTAATATTTTCTGCGCCAGCAGGATTCGTTTTCACAATGCACTGCTCAGTCAAGTTAAGAACATGTGGAGTCATTTCAGACAGTTTACTGCAGACATAGACGTTACCATGGCAACCGACTAGTTTGAGTGGAGCAACAAACCTTGTGTTGGTGAAACAATCAAAAAAGAGAAGAAGTTTGAATTGTTCGAGGCGAAATCAAATCAAATCAAATGCCCCAGATGAAGTGTTGTGGTGAGGTGAGCTGTGAAGTACCTTGAAGTATTGTGTTATGGCAAATAAAATAAAAAATAAAATAAAATAATGTAAAAAAAAAAAAAAAAAAATGCATCCAGCAATTGTGCGACAGCAAAGAGCGGCGAGCCTCTTCTGGAACTAGCAGCTCATTGTCAACAAGTGTGGGGCAGGAGCGGGCGGGGGGTTGAGTGAGGAGTGTTTAGCTTTGGAGAAATAATTTTCCTGTTTAATGAAAACCATTCAGCCTCATTTGAAAGTTCAGTGAAGATATTATGTAAAAAAATCAAATGAATTCACTGAAGAAACTATCAGAAACAGTGGATCAGAAATATAAACAGATTTCAAGATCATTGAAAAACAAGTTGCAGCCATTACCCCATGTCAGAATTAGCCCCGTTTGACCAAATGCCATTTCATTGTTCCGAGCTCCTGACCTCGACACCCTTAGATTTGAGCTGACCGCTTCGGGTTTACCGTGGTGGAGGTGAAGCTGCTCAGCGCCGTCAGCACAGCTTCTGATTAGGACCTTTGTTTCACGGTCTTTACAAGGCTTGCTGTCTGGGTTCTGAGGTGGAGCTGCCTGGCAGGAGGCCTGTTCACCCCTGAGCTCTGCACGCACTTCTGAAGCCCAGCTACCTTTGATGAAGGCATGAAAGTTGTCACAGTGCCACTGCACATCCACGCTGCTCTAATGGAAACTATTCAAAGCCACGGCTCAATTTAAAAAGCGCTGGCATTGATTCAAGCACTAAACACAGAGAGGCAGCGCAGAGGAGTGGGAAGCCAGTCCCCGGAAATGGTTAATTTATATGAACCTTAAAGACGCGTGCATGAATGCAAAAGGTAGGATTTGGCAACACTTTAGAGGGAGAACGTGCACAGCTGCAGCTGCATGACTAACACGACTAACTGAACATTATCTGTCGCATTAAAATAACTTACACATGCAGAGAGTCTATTCTGACCCTGTGTGCAGGCGGCGAGGTCAGCGATCAAGGTGACGTGTGTTGTGCGTCGTCACAGTTTTGTTTCCTACTGCTTTCAGATTTCCTTCAGGCTTTTGCACCGGACTTTCTCCACTTTGAACACGCAGCTCATTCACGTCCTTCTCGCTCTGCACCACGGGGGTGTGAACAGGTGAACGGCATTATGGGTTTACTGTGGCTTATACAGGGGGAATTTGCTTTTAATTGTATGTGTGAGCAGGATCAACAATCAGTGTATCTGAAGGCATGCGGCGCATTGTTTGCCTTCTTTTGTTTGCAAGTCAGCGTTCATGTGGAATTTATTCACGTTTTGTCAAAAGCGAGAGGAGGCTGGGAGACTTGCTTTCTTTTTTTTTTCCGAGGCGACACATCAAGTCTCTTTTACTCTGGTTCATCTAACACAGTGTTTTTTGGTGTCAATCAGAGGTGTACTCTTTCTACAGAGCAGCGATTGTAAAAAGGACGCTACCTGTGATCTCCTGCTGTCGACAGAGAAGATGTTCTGTCTGATGATTGTGTGCCCGTCTCGTTACGTGCGGAGCCCACCTACCTGGAAGCTCCTTATCTCCCTTCATCCATCTGATGGTGGCGGCGGGCTTACTGCTCATGGCAGTGCAGGTCATTTCTGTCTCGTTGCCCTCGCTCAGGACCTCATCCCGGTCCTCGATGATGGGGTTACCTGGAGGAACTGCAGCAGGAGACACAAACCAAACAGAGATTGTGGCTGGGCTCAACCTTTAGCTCTATATGCCGAATAAACAGTGCTGACACTGGAGATGGAGAATTTATAGGTTTATAGGGAATCAGTCAGTCGGACCGAGGAGAATTAAGGATGTACAACATTCCATGTTGTGAATTAGCTTGCTATGCTGTTATTGGTTTATTGGATAGAAATCATAATAACCCAAGATGGCTATCAAACATGCACAGCTATATTAAAAAAAATATAACAAGTCAAAAAACATACTGGTAAATAAATGTAAAAGGGAAAATAATAAGTGAAACAAATGATCATGATACTTAGATATATTAACACACCCTACTACAGAACATGCCAGATATTATTTCATATAATTGAGTATAATACGAACAATATTAGTAATAAAATAATTGGGATTATTATTACATTTATATCATGTGCCTGTAATGTGGCAGTGAAGCTAAAAACACACGTGGCAATCATCACACAGTCTCTGACACGTGTGTGTGTGGTGTCAGCCCGTTTCATACATGTATCCCAAGCGCTGACGTGTGACCGATGACCCGTCAGGCCTCCCACACGTCGCTGATATTAGTTCTGTTTAGATTTACTGAACATGTGGAATAAACAATGTTCCTGGATTTCCCGGCTTCACTGTTGTTGCTGTCAGAGTTTCTGGCAGTTTTCGCAGTGAGCTGTCGGCCATGCTGCTCGACATGCGAGTGTGTGTTGTTTTCCACAGTCTAAAGGCTGATTAGCAAGCTTCACCTCCCGGCTACAATAACACTGAATGTGTGTGTGTGTGTGTTGCTGTTGTAGCTACTTAGCACAGTGATGTCAGCGTAGGCTTCCTGCGGGGGATCCGTGTAGAGCTGGCAAACATATCGACCCTCGTCTGACAGCGAGACATTAGACAGTGACACCCGCAGCTCATTGTCTGAGAAGTTCACCAGCTGAAAGCGAGCGTCTTTCAGTGCTGAGGGAGAAAAACACAAGACAGGAAGTACATACGTTAGCCGGTACCCCTATGGGACAGAAGACCGATTAAAATCAAATGCTTCGAACCAACTGTTAAGGTTACACTCAAGCATTAGCAAAAAACAGCCCTGAGGGATGTTAGCTAATAGCTCATTTATTGTCACAGAAACAAAAAAAAAAAAAAAGGTGCGTCACAGCTTCAAACTTGAAGAACTTTCCAAAGAGGTTGAAAAAAAAAAAAAACATCTGAGTAATTAGTCAAACAATAAATCACAGGTCCAACAAAATGTGTCGGGGTAAAACCAGAGAATTAAAGCACAGGATGATTCACAGCGGTTTGTTTAACGCACGCGGCGCATGCTAACAACATGACATGTATTAACGGAGGCCGCAACCTTGGCCGACTGAGGACGACCGAGGGAAAATCCATAAATCCTGTCTCTCGCTCATCTGTAGCCACTTTCATCTTGCCTAACCTTGTTTGCCCACCTACCTTAGCACACTCTATCAGCTGTAATGTAGACTGACAACATGTGGTTAAGATGAAAGCCGACCCGTCTCCACCCCAACCCCCCCCACCCCCCTCGATATGCTGATAAATTCAGCTCTGACTGACAGCAACTCTGGGCTCGGCGCACTCTCGCTCCTCTACAGCTCCACTTTCCTTTTCCCTGAAAAACTCAAAGCTTCACACACAAACACAGAAAACGCAGAAAACCGCCAAACAATCAATTAAAAGGAAGCAAAAAGGAGAGAGACAGCAAGAGAGGGGCGAGAATACTAACGACCACAATTAATTTTGTGCATCATTAAACAAGAACATCAGAGACATCGGGGGTGATAGTGGAAACGAGGCCTTTTGTCGTCGCATCCAGGAACAAAACAGAATCCACACCCAAGATCCAGCTCCACTTCCATCTTCTAAGCCAACCCACCCCCCAAACCAGAAACTAAATCAAGAAACTTTCCTTTGTCTGAGCACAGTGGTCCTCTGAGTGGTACACGAACAATATGGCCTTAATTAGCGTAGCTCGTTCTCAAGCCTTGTTAGGCCTCATTAAAACGGGAGGTCAGCCTCTAATCCTAATGATTTAATCAAATTAAGTGTTCCTAAATTTGAACATAACGACGGTGCAGTATACGAATGCATTGGAGGTGTTCTGTCTGTTTTCTCCTCTCTGCACACACACGCAGAGTCAGGGCTCTGTGGTGAACAGCATTGGTTTGAGGGCAGTGGCAGAAATGCGACCATTTAATTAATCACAGTGGTTTCTCTGTTATTTAAGAGGAAACACACAAGGGCCAGAACAGTCACTTCCTCCAGCAAGAATTCTAGTTCAACTATTTATAATTTGAGTATTTGTCATGCTGCACCGTTTCAATTCAAACTCGGGGAGAGGCGTGAGAGCATCAAGGACCCGAGCTCCTGAGGAATGCTTGTATTTGTGCTCTGAAAGTCACCGAAACATCTGATTGCTGGATGTGAGGCGACGTCAACTATCGCTGGCATCAGCATAAAGCTGCACTTTGCTATGCAGTTGTTGATGTTTTTACTGTGTATTCTTGTAAAGTATTTTCATGCTTTCCAATTTGTTTTTTTTAAAGTATTTTAACAATTTAAACATTCCCTATATGTGTGTGTCATTATGTTTCTGTTGCCTATGTTTAATGTTTTCTAACGGTCGTTAATCTATTTGATCATTGCGCTGTTTTGCAAATTCTTCATATTTTTGACATTTGTCACAGGTATATAACTCTCGTCTGACACATTACAGCGGTAACCACAATTCACTGCGTCTCTTCGTGTACTGTCAAAAAATAAAAAATAAAAAAAAAAGAGCGTGACCTTTAGCTCGATGCTTCTCTCGCTCTGTTTTCCTCTTGTCCTGTCATATCTGATACCATGAGAAGGACACGGCAGATGGATGACAAAGGTGATAGATAGTCAGGTCTGTGGACCGGAGGAGTCCCTCCGAACTCTGACAGGCAGTAAAGCATCTGATTTGTCGTTTTTTTTGTGTTTTTTTTTTTCACAGCTGATGGCAACGCAGCTAATTTAAAAGCAGTGATAAGACGGCACCGCAGCCGAGGAGCGGCCAAGGAGAGTCTGTGAAGTCGCTGACAGAGTGAAAGTTCAACTTCCCTCGTCCTATTTAAAGTCCGGTGCACTGTCATGGGTCACGCACATCACTGATCTCTGTGGTTTCTTATGTAGTGAATGCGCTCCAGCGTCCAAAGAGAAGGAACCTGGACAGAGCGAACATCAGAACATGTGTCATGTACTGAACATGTACTGAACATGTACTGGAACGATTCAGAGAAAGTTAGAGCTCAGTTTATGTTCATGATTTATGTCCTGTGATTCTCTGCAGTTGGATTTCCAGCCATTAGCAGTGCTATGGATTCTGTCCCTTTACCTTTACAGGGGCTCTATAAAGGAACGGCTCTATTGACGATGAGGAGGGATGATTACAGACACTAACTCTGTCCATCCATCAGGATTAACTGGAGGAAATAAAAGGCCCATTGCCCATTGGATGTTTGCAGAGGACCAGGTAACACTAGAACTATGGTCCATCATATACATCATTAAACACTCCACTTTTCTATTACATCACATACAAAAACATGCTCATCCCTTCACTGGGATGAATCCATGGCCAGTATAAAATACTAACTAATACAGCAGTTCCTCGGTTGTGAAAGATGTTTATGTTTTGATCCTAAAAAGCCAGAAATCACAGTCATCTGCAGGAGACAAATATCAGGAAACGACTGTTAGATATTTCCCAATATTCTGTGAAAATATCCCATCACTCATCGCACTACCATGATCTCAGCCTGTGGAGGTACAAGTCAAAGTGGCTAAGATGTGTGATGGAAATAACCCTTCAAAACCAAACCAAAGCATCTTGGGATCAATGCATCTTTCAAAAATCTTTTTTTTTTTTTTATGAATCATATATTTTCTCTCCTTTCCGTTCCCTCTGATTCGTCTTTGTTCTTTTCTCTGCATTTCATTTAAATAGTTTTCTCCTCCAGCCCAGCTGAGGATGACTCCCATTTCGAGGGAGCAGGAGATGATGAGAGCGCCTCGGCTAAGTGGCTGCAATCAATTGTGATTAGTGGCTGCCGCTACTTTTTGAGAGGAGCACATCAAAGTTTTATTATTGGGTGTCAGAGTGAGTGAGATGGGGTGGGGCGGGGGTAATTACACTCTTACAACCGCCCTCCCCCCGACTCGCCGTGAAGTCCAGGCTTCCAAATCACTGCTGAGGTGCCGCCTAGATCCAGAGTGTGGGAGTATTTAGCAATAAATGCTGAAACTCCTGTTGTTTTTTTTTTAATCTCCATGAATAATCAGACTCATAAAACTACCTGTTGTCATAGTCGATTTAGTTTTATTAATGTTTGGCACTGATTAAGATCCTCTTACAACATTCGGACCATGTTTTTGTAATAAAAAGACATAAAGAATACACAACGGCCAATATTTCTAATTGTGTTCCACTCCCATTAGGAGGTGATGACTCACATCGCGTTTGTTCTTTGACTGTTTCCTGTAAACTCATAATCAATATGTTCACCTTTAAATTTATCTATACTTATTCTTACATTTTGTTTTGACCGTGGTCTGTTTATCTCTGCACAACTACATTATTATTATTAACTTTATTCACACAATGACAAAAGCAAATAAAAGCAATTAACTCATTTAGCTTTGGACCTTTATAGATCATTCCTTTGCTTATTAAAATCATATATATTTTAGCCAAGCTTAAGAATAATGCACAATATGAAGTGCTGCCTCAGCTTTAGACGTCATAAACCATCGAGCTCCCAGTTGAACATGTCCCCAGTGGGTTGAGATAAATTTAACCTTTTCAGCCTCCTAAAGGAGGCCAAAGTGGCCCCGATGTACATGAAACCTTTGGGTTAATGGTTTTATCTTGTTGAGCAGAAGAGATCTGAGGTCTGTGAACGGTCTCTGGTGTAACGGCCGCACAGGGAGGGAGCGTCTTTGTTCATCCACCGTATTCATACTACAAGGCCAAACATTGTCGGGAGCTAGCTGCAGGCGGTTTAGCTAGCCAATGGACATCCAGTCAATCCAGGAGGATTTCAAAGACACTACCTTTATTTAAGAACATGTGGTGATGTTGTTGTTTATTAATTCAACTGTATTACATGTGTAATGCTAAAGCGAAAGCTTCCTGTTTGCGCCTCTTTGGTTGAGTAGAAATGAATGTTTGGAGAGAAACTAAAGTTCAATAGCAATTTCAATAGCATTTTTTTTGTTTTAGTTTTAGTTTTTTTTTTGAATATGAGAGAAATGCTCTTCCTTCTGCTTCTGTCGTTAATCACCTCTGGAAACAGTGTAATCAGTCTATCAAACCCCAGCAGGGTTCATATCTTTCCCGACAACAAACATTAACACACATCGACTTCTCTTTAACACACAGCGATTAGCTTCAGCTCTGACGTGGAGCCATTCCAGCTGCTGTTTACCGTTTTGCTACCATTTTTCTCGCTGCTCTCAGAGTCTGACCTTCCGTGCGTGTGTGTGTGTGTGTGTGTGTTGGAGAATGGGTATCTGACCCTTTTGCCCACACACTGGCACTAAACACATTCTCAAGCATCTAATTTGAAAGCAGAGGGAGTTTGGGCAGAGATAGCAATGCTCAGTTTTGTATTTCAAAATAATATTAAATTGTTGTAGCTCATCTCATTTGTTCACATGACACAAGCCTTTACCTGAGGTCGTAATAGAATTTTTTGCCATCGGGTCGTGTCTGTGGCCTGATGGGAAACAGCGATGCCCAACACAGGGAATAACTAACTCACGAAAATTCAGTCCCATTCAGGGACATCTCACATCTCAGATCTCCCTGTGCCGTTACAGAACATGTCTCCTGTTCTGACCTATTCCTTCGCTGAAGAAATCACATACTCTGTGTGCACTCGTGATGTAGGAGTTCACTCTAAACGCTCTAATCCTTGGAGACGCCCCAACCTCCTGCGAGGTGAGTGTCAGGCACTCATTCACACTCTCCATAGTCACATCTGCCGCCGTAAAAACACAACTTCTTCCATGCTATTCAAGGGCATGGTTCTGTGTGAGGGTTTGGTGTTTATCTCGGTATTTATCTGCTGTTGTGCCGAGCCGTGGCGAGCCGACTCCCACAAGCTGGCTGTCAAGGGCGAGGCGTTCTTCTTTGACGGAGGAGTCTTTGATCTCGTGTGATCCCTCCCAGGCATCTTCGCCGCAGCTGCACTGCTTCATTATGACACGGCCTTCACCAGGCAGCCTCCGAACACACGTGGCCCCCCTCAGAATAGCACGGCTGCCATCTCGGTCTGAATCCACAGAGGTGGATGATGTTTGTGAGCGCGACACGGGGAGAGAGCCAGAGAGTAAAGAGACGAGAGGAAGGAGCGCTTTGAAAACTGTCACCTGACTGTTTGTGCAGTTCAGAGTCGTTGCTTTCAAAGTAATTGGTTTGTAGGATTGCGAAATGACGGTGGAGTTACCAGGAAACTTGGCGAAAGGATGTGGTCAGAAAAAGATCAATATCAGATGGCGGTTCAAGGAATTTGATTTCACTGCGAGAAGAAGTCCAACATTGAAATGCGGAATATCATTATAATTATTGGACCTTGATGGAAATCATTTTTTAATTCTATATTTCCAATAAAAGATCAAGACAATCACGGTCATGTTAGTTCAACCTTGAGGAGAAGCGCTCTTCTGCATGACATCAAACATTCAATTTGATTATTGGCCATTTTTTGAATCATCAATTTGTTGAGAGATGAGATGAGACAAAAATAACTTGGTATTTCACACCAGTTGCCATTTTTCTTTTTTAATTTCAATCACATTTTCCCTGCTTGGCACAAGGTTCGCGCTCTACTGGGTCCCACTGTACTTTAAAATGACTGTAACTATTCTTTATTGATCTCCTGTTCTACTTTACTCTTGAGTTTACTGGACCCGTTTCCTACAGTTTAAGCCGCTGACTTTAATTCAGTCGGGCACTTCTGAGATCTGTGGGAGATCAGTGTAGTTGCACAGTGCGGGGAACAGCCACGGAGTGGGAATAAAAGAGCCAATGAACCATCAAACTGATGCTGAAGCTGTTATTTTAAGTCATAACAGCTGCATTATGTTGCTCCAAATGTTTTGGGGATATGAGGTGAGTTTATTTAATCAGACAAAGTGGTAGCTTCACGTATTTGGTAGAGTGTATTAACCTCGCCGCACACATGTGGGTCAACGGGGCTCCCTTGAAATGCGAGTAACATGAGAGGATATTAATTAATGCTATACAAATTTACAGGCGCTTCCGCTCGCACGCTTTGGTTCAAATACCCGTTTTATGATATTTGCTTTAATTTATCAAACGCCTGTCTGATTTTACAGCTGCCTGCAAAATGAACCAGGGAAGCCGAGATAAATAAATGCATCACTGAGATTGATTTCCGTGTCACACGATCACTTCCAACTGCTTCAGAGTATAATTAAACACATTAGATATCAATCACCACGGACACGATGGTGGAGGGAGATCACTCAGCAGCTCACACAAGAATCCTACATTAAATTAATTACAAAGGCAGTACTTAAGAATTAAAAAAAACGACTTGAGTGTACTTCATGATTTTAAATTGGTATTTAACTTTTTTATTCCAACTTTATGAATTTAGTTTATAAAAAATAACATGATGCCAGGTTAAGATTTAATGGTAAAGTTGAATAATTATTTCTCTGTCAACAATTGTTTCATTTTTCATTCAGGTGCTTGAAGAACGTGTTTCCATGATGGCAGCCTTGCCGAGTTTCTCACTCCAGCTTCCCTGCAGGCACACGTCACACGTCATACATTAAAAAAAAACAAAAAAAAAAACACTCTCAACTGCTCATTCTCATCCTCTTTTCACACGTCGCTGAAGCCGAACACACCTCGACCCTGTATTCAGGCATCAGCAGGAAATAAACAAACCTACGAAACGGTAAACAAGACAACGTCACCATAGCCGGCGGAGGTCACGCTGACGCGTCGCTTACACCGCTGAAATGCAAAGAAGGTGAACGCTGAAGCTGAGATGGAACTTGGCTGCTTTGGTGATGGCTGTGAGTAAGCTGTGTATGAATATCTGTCAGTGTTTCCCTCCAGTCAAAACAAAGTAAATTTACTCAGCAAAACATAAAGTAAATAAAGGAGAGCCGCTTAATTAAAATATGACAGGACAGGGTGAACACTCACGCCTCATGTCTCTGAAGTAGATGGTCTGCCTGTTGGGGTTGAGCAGCTGTATCACGGAGTCGTCGTTGTTCTTCACCCGACAGCTGATGATGGCCATGTCTCCCTCCACCACAGACACGTTGTCCGTCACAAGGTTCTGACTCACCACTGCGGGACGAGACAAAGACAAGGACGCACACGTTACCCCCCTGGTGTATGATTCACAGACATGAAGCAACGAGGAACACACAGATGGGGATAATGAGAGAGCAGAGAAACAGGAAGTGAAGCCCTGGTGATCAGGAATGCAAAAAAGATGGAAAGATATCAAACAGCAATCATGAATATCAGATTTATTCAAGTGATTAAAAAAAACATTTCTTATGAATCACTTGATAAACCTTGAGATTGCGCCCGCACATATCTGTCTGACTTTGCTCCGCTTCACTTTATTGGTTTTAAATTTGACGTTATTAATGTTCACATGTTTCAGGAGGTTATGGGCTACAGCTGCATTATCACATCAGGGTATCCACTCTAAAATTGTAGACTGTGGTTGTTTTCATTCAGTACTTTTTTATTTGTGTGGTTCTCCATCCTCAAATATAAGAAAAATGACCCACATTTGCTGCCTTTGAGTTGACACCAATAATGTCCACACAGACTCTGTAGCTGCAGAGATTTGTACTTTTATTTGAGTCTGACTAAAGGGCTCAGGTAGGAAGGGGTTAATGAAACAGGGAACATATCGTCATCATATGTTTTCATAATGTTTTTGCTTCCAGAGATCAGTCACCCTCTAATCCGCCTTTATTGTATTATAAAACATTTGATGAGTGGCGACATTCAACCCGGCGGCGCACTGAAACCCCTTGATGTGTTTCCATTGGAATAAACAGAAGCCAGTGACCTGGGAAAGTGTTCAACAAGCCTGTGGGCTCAGAAACTCCGGTCGCAGCCATCATCGCTCATCAGCCGCCGCTTAGATTGCTGTACTTCCTTGTTTCACAAACGATATCTCTGCCTGAAGAATGAAAAATGGATTCTTTCGAGCTTTGTGCTACTTTGATTTGAAAAAGCACAGTAATAACATCACAGACTTTGCTTTGGGGGAAGCATCATTGTTGTGGCCGGTGGTGAGGCTCGAGTGGCTCTGGCTTATTTTAAATGATTGCCACAGAGGCAGCACCAGGCGGACCGCCAGTCCAGGCTGACGCTGTTTTCTGTTTCCAGTGCAGGATTTTGATGGCGAGACACACACGCTCTTACACACAGACACGCTAGGAAAGACTGAAGGCTGAAAACCAAGAGTTCTGAAAGCAACAAATGCTCCTTTGGTCACGTTCAGATGGAAAATCCGGAGAAACCGGATTTCCAACCACCGGCCCTTTGGCTCCTGGAAGATCTGCTCCTGAGAATCTGCAGTAACCCGACAGCTGGTCAACATCTTGTCAAAGCCAAGTCCAGCAGCAACACAAACAATCTGAAAGGCTCAGCGTGAGTTGCTCCTGCAGTGGCTGCGGATTCAGCTTCGTGTCTTCTCCCCTCTCTCTCTCTCTCTCTCTCTCTCTCTCTCTCTCCTCATTTCAAGATTTCCTATCAATCAAGGTGATGCACCCAAAAAATACCTTTTAAGAGGCAAAGCAGACAACACGATATTTACATGTCGGACACCTGCTGGATAAACTGACCAACGTTAGCTCCTGTTTCTCTGTTATAAGCATCATCAGCCAGGGCCGGAGGGAGGGGCCTATTAAGTACCCAACTGTAATAGATGATGAGGAACTGAGCTAAAGATAGAAACGCATACTGTCTGACAAGGACATACAGCACTCACATCAGATCAGGCAATTATTCAGATCTTGTGTAATCCAAGATGGACTTTGTGTGCCCAGCTGAGAGAAAACACGGAAAAAACGGGCGTAACGTCCTTTCATTATCACCGTTTACATTTGCATTTTTACAAAAACAGCCTGACAAAAACGTCTTCTCAGAGAGGCTAAAAAGGAGCGACTCAGGGGTGGGCACGGGGGCGAGAGGCGAAATAAACCAAAAGAACCCGAGGAAGCGTCAGCCGCTAATTTGCATGCCTCAGTTGTCAAGCACCTCTAAATATCCCTGCCATTTAGGAGACAAGGAGGATGCAGCGAGAAGAGAGAAATTGCATCCTCTGATGCTGACGGATAAGGGAAGACAGCTTAACGAACGAGATTCAAATCAGCTTCCCTCGGTGGCCTGAACGCAGCCCTAAATAAATGAACCTCGCCGTCTTTAATATTCAAGACGGAGCCTCATTTTTCAAAGATGTGCAAAGGTGGGCAGCGGGGTGGACATCTGGTTATGATAATGTGCTAACATACTACAAAGTGCATTTCAAGGCATCCACTGAAGGTTACAAGGCAGCGGCGGGGCGCTGCGTGGCGTCTGCTCGCTTGTGTTGTAAAGCCGTGATGGTAGTAGGGAGGACTTCAAACGGTTGCTGCCTTGTCAGCTACATAATTGTTCCTGTTGTGCTAAATAAACAACTCTGACATGCGGGAAGACGGTATGGGGAGGCGGGGGGGCTAATTAATGGCCAACAACAACCATGTGCTGTGGCCTCCGAGGACACTGTCAGAGGTGTTGCAGAAAAGCACTTCTGACATCGTGGTGTGCAAAGGCTGTTAAAAGATTTATTTTTTTATTTATTTCAAAATGTTTTTTTTTTTTTTCTTTCCTTTTTTGTGGGCATGAATATCTGAAAGGGGTCGAACACCAGAGGACCAGTGGGAAGAAGAAAGGGCAAAGTGTCTTAGAAGAGTTTTATTTTCAGAGCTGCGGAATGTTACTGCGGATTGATAACGACCTGCGTGACATGACCACGGTTCTTCAGGGAGATAAACACTGGATAGGACGGAGTTTACACTGAAATTAGTAACAGGGGAGTCTGTTGCAAGGTTGTTGCCCTCAACAGGGAAAAGTGAAATATCCACTGATCCATGAGGGTAATTAAACCTGTGGATGACTGTTTGATTGTGTTTTATTTTGTGTTATAATCATTTCTACTCCAAAGACCCCAAACCTGAACAAGACAGTAGCATTGGCTTTGAGGAGCAGCAGTCGGCTAATGCGATCGAAGGGTTGTAAATAACTTTTCAAACTGACATTGAAGCTTCTGTGAAATCTGATTATACTGCACCGGCTACGAGCTGCTGCAGATAGCTTCCACTGTGCTATGATTATTTTAAGACATTTGGTAAAATCCGTGAAAAGCAGCTGTTGGGATGTGACCCTGACATATGGATCATGACCAAAATGAATATTACTTTGAGCACCAGAAAACTCAGCATAGGAAAACAAGCTGCCTCCTTTTTTTTTTTTTTTTTTTGGTAGAATTCAAGATGAAACGCCGTGTTGGTGTTTTCAAATGCAGATGAGCTGGATTTCAACTTGTGCCTCACTCCTACCTCTGAAAGCTGCTTTGGAGAAACAGGCCGCGACATCCAAATGTGACAAGCACCGGAGCATCAGGTTTACCGACGCAGGGGCCAGAGGACAGAACTACCGATACACTTCCTTCCGCCCAGAGTCTCAGACTGGAGCGTTTAGTTACTGCTGCCACTCCTCCGCCACAGTCAGACAAACTCTCATAACTGAAATAGACATTATGATAATGGTTCACCAGAGAACGTGGGAGGAATATACTGTATAATTTAGCCTGAGCTGCACTTAATACGTTTCCTCCATAATGTTCAAATCCATCACTTCATTTACCTCTTTCCATAACGCTGAAGCACAAAGACAGAAGACCTGATGACTTTGCGTTTGTCTGTTGGACAGATGAAGACCAGCAGCAACAGACCCCGGACAAACACTTGGGGAAAGTACTATCCAGTCGGAGCCACCATGGGAAAACTGCATCAGCCTCGCCACTGCGTTAGTATTCAGCCAAGACCTGAAGTGCACATCTTTCCAATCTCCCAAGAAATATGACCTGTGCCGCCCGGAAACTGGGAATCAGAGCATCAATCTGCATCAATCCAGACAGGGAAACTTTCCTCTGCCGCTCGGGAGACGGAATAAATCACTGTTTTATTGCTCTGAGATTCTCTGGATTTACAGTCCGACGTCATCATCTTTTGTTTCTGTACCTACACCTACGCCCACAAGCAGAATGGTAGCATCCATCTATACCCGTTGAAACAAAGCGAGGCCCAACAAGATTCCAGTCGTAAACTGGTGTCCAACCATCATACCATGCATTAGATATAAAGGTGTGTCCATCCATTAACATTAACTGTCCCCTGGGACAGAGGTGGATGAGAGGTGGAGTGGCAAACCGTCCGCACTCACACCTACAGGCAATTTAGAGACGCCAATTAACCTAACCTCCAAACAGAGAGACTAACCCCTCCACCGAAAACCCCCTTCTGCTGTGAGGCGACAGAGCAAACCGCCGCACCGCCAGGCAGCTCCGGTACAAGTGGTTCAGTATTTATTTGTCAAAGTGTTATCCGGAGTCATGTAGCTCATATTTCCATCTTTTTCAGTGGCCAGGTAACATATTTGGCCGATGGCGACGGAAGGGGGCTGGATTCCAGCCTTCTGTCATCCATGTCAAAAAGTTGGAGCAGCCAATCGTAGATTAAAGTTGTCAGACAATGACACAGCACGCTGCTCGGCACAAAGCTAGCCCCGGGCCTAAATTCACTCAGCCTGAAAAGGAAGAGAGAGAGAGAGAAACGCCATATTCCATTTGCCTGCGCAAACAGCTGCACGTATCGTTGTTATTCAGTATGAGATGCACACATATTAATCTGGCCACCGTGACAGTGAGGGAGATTTTAATCAGGAAATAAAACCCTCTATAATACTGATGTATAACTGCAGAGGGGCATTATCTGGGATGCGCTCGTTGACTCGTTAGATGAGGCTTTGTTTGTAGATTTCACTCTGCGCGCGTCAAACCGTTTACACACAAGGTTGAAGGATAACGCGTCGTCCAATATTAATCCACGTTTAGTGTCAGTCTGTCGGCATCTCACGTGCCCTCCCTCTCGCTCCCCGTGGACGCAGCGACCTTAAAACCAACAGCTTTGTCTATTTTTTTATATTATCTGCGGTTAAACGCACGTTTATTCAAATCCTGTCCTCGTCAGACCGATGATGCAACGTACAGTAATCCTGCACAACACGCGGCGTTTTCTTCGTTTAGGTTTCCTCGTGTGCCGCGCCGCTCTCTCTCTGCTGCGTGTGTGCGTGTGTGAGATCGCCGGAGCCGGGTGAGAGGTATTAATTTCCCTCTGACATTTCCAGGAACATGTGTATCTGAGTGAACGCTCGGTGAACAATTTACAATCATTTCTACTCCCTTTTTTTGTTGATGTGGCTCCAGCGTGTGTGTGTGATTGCCGCCAGTGCCGGTCTGATTGCATGTTTCCACAGATGTGCGTGAGCATGTCTGATTATACGTCTTTGTGTTTGCTGCGAGGAGTTGATTTCTGGGTAGCTCTCCTGAACAAGTGTCGGGATACTGCGATATCGCAGTACCTGTCGGACATGCTGACATTTACCATAATAATGGGCGCGGGATACACATAATGATGCAGCAGATATGTATGAGGACAAACTGAGGAGATCCTTAAAGTACCTGCTAAACTTAAGGGATGCAAGTATGTTGTTTTCGGGACAGCGGTCAATAGCGCTTTTGATTCATGGCTAGGTCAGTTTGCAGTTTTCATGCAATCACAATTTATATTTCAGCCGCAGTCACTATCAGTTTCAGTGGTCAAGATAACCCGGCTGAAAAAAAATCACCTGACGACTCGCAGGTGTTCAACGTGGGCGAACACAGTGCTCGACCGTTGACGCGGTAACAGAAAGATAATGGCTTTGATTCGCTAAACATTAAAAAAAAAATTAGACAGTTCCCGCCCTCATGCTTCAGGCCAGTGCTGGATCCTTCTGTGACCTTAGCTGAGTGCTTTGAGCTGTATGCAGGTCTAATGAGCCGATATGGTTTGGTTTTTATCTATTAAAACCAAAAAGATTCAATTTATGATCAATGTCGTAAAAGAGTCAGAGTGATCCTTTAATTTATGAACATCTTGTGACGTTAGAAGCAGCATTAACGGACGATGGCAGAGCGGTAAAAACCTACGACTTGCTTGTGGAGATATATTTGATGTTTTTTTTTTTTACAAGGATCACAGAGTGCGAAGCCTCTAATTTCAGCCACAATCCGTGCGAATCGTGAACACGCCTTCAGCCAGGCCGCTCGCCGCGTGGACGCCGTCTCAGCGCAGACGACTGACGTCTCCAGGCTGCGGAGTAAAAGGTCAAGATCCTTGTACGGCCTGACCACTTCAAACAGTGGAATCCCTCTCGGGGAGGATTTGAAGGAGCGGCTCAGTTTAATGCGCGTGTCGGACTGTGACTTTTGAGAAAAGTTCAAAGATATGACAGACGGGATTTATGGGCGGGAGATACCACTTCAGAGATCAGACTCTTTAATCTAGATTTTGATCCTGGCTCAGGTAGACTGGAGCTATTCAGAGCCACCCGTTCAACGTGCAACATGTTGACATCATTGAACAGGCAGTTCTGCACTTCTACAGATCTCACCTACTCCTAGTTAATCGACGGGACATGAGTAGAACTAAAACAAGTAAGATTAGGATGATTCCTGTCATTTTAGGTAGTTCAAAACTGCTGCTCCACTTAGGTTCACATTGACTGAATTATGAATTTACTCTAACTTGTACCATCACATTCACATCTTCTCATTATAATGGCTTCATTGGGGGACGGTGGGAGGAGGCGGCGATGCATGGCCCATCTTTTAATACATCTATGGTCAAGAAAATTGTTTTTTTTAAAGACACACGCTATCTACCCTGCACCTAAAGGGATAAATCCGTTACGGTGCCTGTGAACATGCAGGAGGTTTACGCTTGATCCTCGCAGCTGAAGAAATCAACGTATAATCGGATCTGTTTTCTATCCCGGGTGTGCAGCTTCTACCTGATAAAGATTTTCACGCTCCGGTGAGGAAGTGCAGAGGTTGCTCACAAATTTCAATTGTTCTGTTACTGGTGTTTTGTGTGCGTCTTCTTCTTGAATGTTCCTGAACGGGGCAACTGCCGCACAGAGCCCTGGTGGTTGGCAGGTAACAGCGTATGATGAGAGCTGAGAGCAAACAGCTGCAGAGGTGAGGAGGAAGTGAATCAATAGACATGGTTGACTATTTATACACTGGCATGACTTTAAATCTGTACAGGATTTAAAGGGTTTAAGGTGGAGCGCTATATTCCCCTTGAATCCATTTAGAATTCCCCAGTTATAGCAAACAGCAGAAAATTATAACACCGGAGTATTTTTCTATTGCAGGATAATAAATGTGACGGTGAAGATGATATTATAATATATGTGAAATATATTCTTTTTATTTTTTGTTAGCTGCAGTGAATGCAATTATTTACTGTGTCCAATTACAAGCACATCTTTTCTCATTGTGGCAGCGCTGTGCTGCTGTAATTCACCTCCTGATACATGGGCACTGAGACTAGGAGAGAGCAAAAATAACAAATGACTCCACAATAACTAATAATACATGTCGAGCACCTTCAGAGAGTCCCTCTTCCACACGAGCTACATAAATATCAACCAGCAGAAGCCTCACGCGGCGCCGACAGCCGCCTTTCCAGCCTGACGTTGCATTATTCAAAGGCGTAATCCATAATACACCAAAGCTAAATCTTGTGATAGGAGAAACCCCTTTGAGATTCAATCAAATGAAACATAATGCATCTGACTGAATGGCTAATAAATTGCAGTGCTTTAAAGTGTCAAAGAAACACACAGAACCGAGAGATCTGGACGAGCTAGCACTGAGGAGGCGACACATAATGAATGTTTCAATGTCCCCCCCCCCCAAGAAATAAGAAAAGTGCTACATCAACGACAAAGTACAAATCAGACTGTCCAGGAGAATGTGAGCAAGTCAGGGGAAACATATAAGTCACAAAGGTTCTTGGAGGAAAACCGGTTCCATCCAAAGATGGATCGTACCATCATTAAGCCAAACTATGACGACAGTACAGACATTTAAAGGTACACCAACCTAAGTAAAACATCTATAGTTGAGCTGAAACTTGAGATTTTGAATCTGGATTGGCCAAAACTGACACAAACACATATGTCTGCATCCTGATTGGTTCGACCACACGTTTACTCGCATCGTTTCTGACGAGCAGCTTGCGAGTTCAAAGAGTGAGTGTCTGACTCGTCTGACAGTTTGAGCATCGCTGTTTTACATGACTTGTTTTTCCCGGTTACGCTCCTGTCACCCCTCCCCTGCCACACACACTCACACACTCCTCACCTCCCCCACTGGTGTTTGGTGGAACAGAGGATTTGTGACACGTTATGTAAGGATGGTGTGTGTGAAGAGCTTTGTGAGGCGTCACATGCCTGCAGTGAGCATGTAAATGGTTTTTGCTCCACCACTGCTTCTGTTTGCTGCGTGAAACGCCTTTATCTCACTGCTGGGCCTAATGTGTGCCGAGGAAACTCTGCAAATAAACAATAATGCACGTTAACCGAGGGTTTTACAGCCATACGCATTTTGCATGCATTATCTGTGATAGCACGCACGAGCACATGCGCAGCCACCCCACTGCACGCGTTTACTGTGTCTTTGGTCTCGCCTGTTTTGTTTTTTGTTTTGAAAAGCAGACACTGCAAGTTACACAAACATTTTCTTCATGGAAATAATCTCATTAGCTAATGGAGGCTGCAGAGCCCGCAGTCTGAATACATGTTGGTTTAGCGCGGCCATTACTGTCATGTAAATAAGAGTTTTTGGCTAAATCGTGCGATGATGAAGTAATTAATGATGAAAGTGTAAAGAACTACCGGTGTAAACATAGGAATATTTAGCCACTGGAATATCATGCCCTCTAGAGGCTACACTGGAATTTGTGTATAATTCAGCCTTTGTCTCAGTAAATTTCACAGCAATTTATTTTTACATTTTTAAAGTAAGAGTAATTTCTAACAGCAGCACTGAGGAAAAGTTACGAGTTGCCCAAACAAACTGAATTTCAGAACTGTTCACAGGACTCTGACGAGTGTTCATACCTGGGTACGGTCTAAAGTGGTCCAATCTATGTCTTCATTTTAATGTGAGATGAACTGTCAACGTGGCTAATGTCAATAGCAGATATTTACTGTGTTCCATTTCCTGTGAAATCCAAGGTGACGCGGCTTGGGCTTCATTTTCAGGTTAATTTACATGCTCCTCGGTTTGCCAGGGGCCACTTAACATTAAGAGCGCATGTTTGAAATACAGAGGGCTCCACTGCAGCTCCGAGAGCTTCCAAAGCAGTCTCTTGATACGGCGGCAAAATGTCGTGATGGTTTCGGCAGCGATGCTTGACAGTGAAAGGATTAATCTGAAATAAAAGTTCATGTTTGTAATGAAAATGAAGCGATAATGCAAAAGGGTCTGTGGCATTGGCATAAAAATCCGGGATGAGGTTCAACGTTAGACTTTAACCAGGCATTAATCTCACTCCAAACATGTTGCACTCTTCTGAATCTGGCATAAATACAAGATAATGAGCAAAAGATCAATATAAGGGCACCTCTCCAATTTGGGAGCTGATATTTTCTGTGTGTCTGCTCTGCCGCCCCAGCTCGTCTCTAACCTTGCGTGCCGTTTGGAACTGGGCAGGTGGCGTAATGGTTCTAATGGAGCCTTTTCACCCACAACAGCAAACTGCTACATCTGGAAATGAGGCTGATAAGAGCAAAGTTTTGTGGCTGGGAAAAAAAAAAAAAAAAAGGAGAGCGGCAGAGCTGAGTGGTGGCAGCGTGAGCTGATAATTCGCTCTGGGTTCATCACTACGAGAGCAGGAAATGAATATTTATGAAGGTGGCTGTAGGTGTTTCCAGAGCAAAGTTTAAGGCCGCATCTACTCTAAAACATATTGGGATTTTAACTCAGCCATGGTTACGATGTATAAGTGTAGAAATAACAAAAGATAACAAAACCAAGCTCTGGTTTCAGGATCATTGTTGTGTATTATTACATGATGTGGCCCTGTAGGTGTATAAATATATTGGTTTCTAACCAACCAGAGAACACATCTGATGACTTGGCGTCTCAAAGTTCGATTTCACTCCCAGTCTGTAGAACATCCTCTCGCCGACTCTGACAGGGCAGTTACATAAACCCTGTGCAGCATATTAAATACAAATTACCATCCAAAACAGGCATTCCTCCGCTCCTCTTCCTCCTTCCTCCTGAGCCTTTCATGCTCAGAGGAGAGAGCGAGGGGAGGTTTTTGTTCTGGATTCAAATAAAGAAATCAAGAAGTAAACAGAGGAGCGGCGAGGGAGGCAGGAAGGGTGTGAGGGAGGGATGGATGGAACGTGGCTGCTGGTTGGTGTCGCTAATGATGAGGAAAATGGAGGGTCATGTGGGAGCCATGGCTGGATGGAGGGAGAGAGAGAAAGAGAGCGAGAGAGACGGGGAGGGAGAGAGGGAGTCGGCGTGGTATAAAGAGTCGCATAAGTGGTAGCTGATGCTTCGTGTGCACTCTCTGCATCTCCACTTGCTCAAGTTTGGGTGCACTGTTCGTATTACACGGCGGCGGTACACGCCTTTACTTATGTGAGTCAAACCAGGTTATCCACGGGTGCGAGCGGCGAGCGAGCGCGTGCGTGGGAGCGAAAGGGGGCGGCGACCAAGTGATGAATGCATCAGAGAGGCAGCTGTGGTGGAAGCTTAGTCATTTGGAAATATCATTCAGGGGAGAAAGAAAGACAGAGCAGGAGAATGGAGGGAGGAGGGGCGATGCGTCTGTAAGTAAAAGGAGCTCAGAGGCGTCACCGGGCTCGACGGGGCAGCGGAGCACACGTGACTCGGCGGAGGGAGGTGGCGAGGACACAGCAGCATCATCCCTCTGTCCTCCATCAAATCCACATTTATAAGTTCCTGCTTTCATCTCTGGCCTCATGAACAAAGACGAGACGCCTCAGAGGACAAATACCATCGATTACCTTCAATTATCTTTTGTTATTTCTACACTTATACATCTTGAATGTTTTTTTTTTTGTATGACCTGGATGACACGCTGCAGGAGTTGCCTCCCTGTCCTGGATAAGATGTGTCGGCTCTAAAAATAACTCTGACACGACCTCTAGTGACCTCCACTGAAAATGGTTCCCCTAAATGTATTTCAAGAATAAATATCATCCAGCGAAGCTGCAAATATTTACTATAAATTCAGAGTGAACATCTTAAAACAGGAAATTCTATATTTTTTAATAGAATAATTCAAATCTGTGATGGTCCTGAATGGTTAAGGGCCGAGCTCATTTTCTCTCCGACTCGATCGAGTCCGTGCGGAAACCTGCGCCCAGGGCTGAGCTCTGAAGCCTTTTTTCCTCTTGGGTAGCTGCATAACTGTTTATTGGACCCTGTTCTAACTGTGCAGGAGTCAACTCTTAAACAAGACAGAGTGCAGCTGGATAACAGCTTGTGCTACGGGGCTGTATGCTCTGCATCCTGACTCAGCCATTTTAAATGTGGAGCAGCTCTTCTGGATATTATGTTGAGTCAGGCAGCTGCAGAGGAGCGGGAGGAAGTCGAGAGGGGATATCATCTCCCGACACACGCTGGGCGAGGCAGCTTTTCTCCTCAGGGGCCGCGACGAGTGACAAACAACTGATGACAAAGGCGTCTTTCTGAGAAAGTGCTCGACAAAATGTGCAGCGGTGAAATCTACCTGTCAAACAAACGACGCGCCACGAGCCAAAAACACCCACCACATGGTCTGTGTTCCAAAATATGACTGAATACAATAATTAGTTATAAAATCCAGGCTAATCGGAAATGGAGAAAGTGATGTGTTGTCTTTCTTTTCTTGTCGACTTGTTTACTTGATCTTTCCAGGGTGCAAAGACCGGTTTATTTTTGTAAAAACCCTGCACACTGAAGGATTTCCGATTCCTCATCTGATTTTTTAAAAAACGTGGGAGACAAAACAACAGATGTTACTGATGTTTCTGTACATAACATTTATTTTGTGCGGTTTCTCGCTCAGCTCGCTCTTATTGGCAGTTGGAGGGTTTGCCCAGTTTCACAGATTTCGGGTGAAAAAACCTTGAATATGACTGACATCAGCTGAAATGAACTTGGCTCTGATTTTGGTCTTAAGATTATGTCTGATCATTGGACCTCTCTTCAGATCAGCCTTGAAGTCACACCCCCGGGATCCTCAGGCCAATTTTTTAAATCCACAGAAACGTACTAAGTAGAAAGTGAACAGACACTGACACTCTAATTCACACACTTCAAACTTCCCCTGGTTGACGAAGCTGTAAACTTTTGACTCGGCGAGCTCCAAAATGCACGATTAGCGATGAAGGAGGCACATTTCTGTCCCCTAACTGCATAGGTTGGATCGGCGGCGGCGGCAGAGCCACTGCACCGCAGTGCTGAGGTGAAGCTTTACAGCAGCAGCGCAAAACTTGTTTCCTGCAGCCCGAGTCGTATCAGAAACACTACAGACAAAAGTTGTTTTCAAGCACACTCCAAGCCACTGTGGATTTCACTTTAGAGCGAGGCTGCCCGTGATTTGGGACCCAGCCGCAGCGCAGCAGCGGCACAGTGCGCATCACGAGGCGGAGGAGGGAGTCTGAGGTACGGCCCGAGTCAACAGTCCGTGCCTTCAGCAGCTCCTCGGCTGTCGCTCTGCTCTCAGAGTACTTCAAATGAAACATCCTCAGCTGGCGAACTACAGATTCTGTTTATAAAAACAACCCGCTGCCAAGCATCGGGACTTCATGGCGGTCGGTAGGACACGAGACACACTGTGCTGATTCTGCCTGTGCGTCAGTTTTAAATCGTGAACCGGTCCGATGCAGAGGCGACACATTTTCTTGTGAGTGAACTATCATGCAACTCCCATCAGAGGCGGGATTCGTGCACGGCTCCCATCGTGCCCAATCCCGGCTCTGATTACAGGGCACGGCTCCGAGAAAATATCCCTGCCACTCTGAGAGGAGGCATTAGTGACATTTGCTGTCTCTCCTAAGGCCAAATGTTGTGGTAGCCACGCTTAGCAATCCTGCAGGTGCCAAATCGTAAAACGTCGCGTAGGCTTTTTTAAGAGCACATGGCGGCAGTCTGTAATAAACTGATCATATTTCTGGGGAGCAGCTGTTTCACATATTTTCAGACATGTTGGTAAAAACTGACATTTGCCGTTCTCGAGAGACGATGTTCGTAATGGAGGGAAAAATGTCAGGGGGCGTGTTGCTGGTCCACCAACAAAAACATTTATTTACACACGACCACGTCCGCCGGTGTAACTTAGTGTTGGCTTACACAAATACCTGACAGGGACAGACGGGGTTTGGATCTGCAACACTTTAGATATGCAAAGCAAAAGAGCTGTGGTCCATGTGACGGCATGTTCGCATCAAAATACATCACCGTAATGGGTCTGAGCGGATAAAATGGGGAGAGCTGGGAGCTGCGTTGGAGAGCTGAGTTTGGAGAAGCTGAAACGATGATGCCCTCACATGCATTCATGTTGCCGACTGCCTCTCATCAGGGAATGCAAGACTGTGTTTCACAGGTTTATTCTGCTTCCTGTTTGCAGGTGTGGACGGACATGACTTTTAACAGAAGTTGAACTCATTTTAACAGTAAAACAAGTATCAGCGATTCTACCAAAGCTGAATCCAGGCTGAGTGTAGAAAATGAAGCGTGCATCAGGAAGCAGAAACGCTGTGATGAGGTCTGTTGGGCTTTTTGATTCTGTCTCCAGTTCCTGGCAGCGGGCATCTGAGAGGACAAGTCAATACTCCATCACTGCAGGTTTTGTCTGCCGGTCCTTTCACTAAAACCTGTGTTTCTCTCGAGGGTTTCTTTGCTCTAGTTCCACTTGTTCCATTAGGGAACAAATAGCTCATGAAACTGCAGCGAGGAGCCTCAACCAACCTGGTGCCACGGCGATACAACAACTGAGCTCTTCGGAGAGTGTGTCTTCGTACGACTCGCGACTGCTACAGGCGAGAGTGAGAAATGAAAAATAACAGGTTCACACAACTTTGCTCAAACTGTAAAATTTACCTTTCCTAGATTAAGCATTTGAGAACAGCACTGACTACTTTCATTTATTTTCATCAGTATGGAGAAAATAAAACTTGTGGCATCATAAAAAGCATGAGTGTTGTTTACTGCTGCGCTCCTGGTGGCGATGATAGACGACTAATTAAGACAAATCATTCAATTATCATTCAAATGACTGCATGTGACCCGCGGGTGAAAAATTAAAGGTTATTATGAGTCAGATCATTAATATCTGACAGGTAAATACCATTTATACAAATCTATGATCACAGTATTTACACCCATTGACCTGATTCTATCGTAATTATACATCTTCATCGTTCTTGTTTTGCAGCCACTGCGCATCGTTCCATTCAACAAAAGGAGGACACGTATGTATATATGTTGTAAATAATGTAAGAGTGAATGTCAGTGGGTCAAAGCCGGTGTCAGCGGCTTGTTTCCACAACCTCTGCTTTATCAGCGCAGAGGTCACGACAGTTAATTCACTCCTCACACATGGCTAAGTTTAAGATAAATTATTAGTTTTCCTCCTCCGGTGGTGAACGTGAGCGGCAAGACAAAGATCTATTTATCTGCTTAAGTCGAAGATAATTACTTTGAGCAGACCCCGACGTTAAGATAGATTAATTAGAGGAGGAAAAACAGGTATAACAGCTGTGCCATTCTCCTTAATGATCGAGACGTGTCGGCGGTCAAAGTTCAACCATTTAGATTTTTATGATGCTCTCCGTTCACCGCGTCGCGTCATAACCACGCTGTGCTCTGCAAAGCAAAACACCTGAGGGACGGTGCTCGGAAACACCAGAGGAGGCTTCAGCATGTCAAATGGTCCTGAATGTTGTCAGGAATAATATTCGGGAGTTATAGAAACACACTCATCCAGTAACATTTGCTAATTTGGAGTAATTCAGAGAATAACAATGAGCCACAGGGTTAAACGATGTTGAAATGTTTCTTCAGTAATTTCTGAACATGTGTAAGTTCATGATTTGTACTTGTTTGTAAATGTTTTCACGCTCTAATGTTTAGGAGGCATTCATTTCCTCACACGGTCCAATCGCTGCAGCGCCTCTATTCAGTCTCTGTCTCAAACGCAAGGTTTTAGCTCCTCCTCCTGATGAAACCTGTCTGCTTTCTCGATAGAAAATGAAATCAAATGAAGCGGCCTGTCCTTCAGGATTTAAATCTGGTTACAGACGGGCTAACATGACTCATGTTCTCCTGCTGCTATATCATGGGCTCTGGGCATTTTGCTAATTCAGCGCATTATACCTGAGAGCAGGGGTTCAACCTCTGCATTGCTGTTATCTCTAATTTCAATCGTAATATTTGAACGGTGAGTGAATTGCCTTACAGATTTTATGTGGTCACAATGGAATATAGGGTTCTTAAGTGGAATATTTTTACTTTGCCGCGTTACAAATGGAAATTTCAAGTATAAGCAAGCAACACGGCTATGTTGAAAACTTTAACTAGATTCAGAACATTCCACCTGAGTCAACAGGTGTCAAATTAGGACATGAAGCAGGCGTCGGTTTGATGGACGAGCTGCATCCTCAGCACGGCGAGCGGCTCCGAGAAGCCTGCGTATTGAAAATGTAGATTGCTGCGCGCCGGACTGGAGGAGTATTGGCGTTGCAATAAGAAAGACACATCTCGTGGTTGGGAAATATTTCTGGGTGCAGTGAGAGATGACCTTCCTGAATACATATTCTGAGGAAACGCTGATTGAGCTCCAGTAGCTTGGGAAATTGAACCTGTGTTATGAAAGAAAAGCATACAGGATGACAAGCAAACACCGTGTGCGTGTGATTGATTTAGTCGTTAATCTGAGCAGCGTGTGTGTCTGCAGAACACACACATGCATGCACGTGGTTCTGTGAGAGTGTGTGTGCGTGTGTGCGTGTTTAAAGAGCCGCTCTGTGCACACAAGGATAAGACTCCTTGGGTTTAACTGCTGCGTCCTTCATCCCACCTCCATCCTCTGGCGTCTTCCTCTCTATTGATTGGCACATTGAACAAACAAAGAGTCACCTACACGTTTGATGGGAAGAAAGGTTTTGCTTG
Source organism: Pseudorhombus dupliciocellatus (assembly GCA_016785235.1). Taxonomy (NCBI): domain Eukaryota; kingdom Metazoa; phylum Chordata; class Actinopteri; order Pleuronectiformes; family Paralichthyidae; genus Pseudorhombus; species Pseudorhombus dupliciocellatus. Next base: position 2,513,109 of record JAFBJW010000183.1, on the reverse strand, counting down.
TTCTTCGTCTTTAAGAACATTTTAAAAGTGGAGAAAAGGCGGTGAACGTCTTGCTTGCCCCCTGGTGGCCGAATTGATATTTCTAAGGTTTTAAGAAACACCCTCATATTTCCAAATAATAATGGTCAGTATAAATGTGCATCTGTTGGCAGTAGGCGATATATTCTTCCACAAAAGGCCTCAGGGCTCGATGAATGTTTGATACAGATCCGATTAATGTGAATCCTCGGTCACAGATCTAAACCCAACTGAACATCAATGGGCTGAGCTGGATGAGCTCAGACATGTGTTGACCCCGGTGCGGCATTTTTTATTAATAATTAATTTGTTTAACTTCTCGTGACAATGAAAGACACCTCGCTCCTCTGCTCCGACCTCGGCAGCTCTCCGATACCAACCGAGTAACAACAGTTGAGAAGTCATTTCTTAGTCACTCCTCCACAGAGCCACTGTGTGATGCTTCTGTCTTTTATTTTCTACACGTCTCCATCTGAGCATTAAGTGCAAATCCTCTTTTCTGTTTCCACATTCTTTAAATTCACACACGGCCCTGTTCATATTCTGCTGCCGTCACGTCTCCATTTTGTTTATTCTATTACTTTTCATCTCAGTTTTATTGATTGGAAATTTAAATTTAGAAACCAAGCGACTTTGCAGACTAACAAGAGTTTTCCAAAAATGAATTTGTAATATATTTGATTTTTAAAAAAAAGCTTGTTTGGTGACACTGGTTTCCGTCTCTTCCTCTGTGAACTATGAGGAGACAACGACTGAGCGCCTCCCACTATTTCTGGAGGTTTTAAGAGTCAGGGCTGCAGCGTGGAGGGTTTAGTTCGCTATTAAAATCAAATGACACGATGATTTTCTTTGGCAGGGCGAGTGAGTGTCAGCGCTCTGTCGCAGCTTTGTTGGCAGTGGGCAGCCCGGACCACCGCTGCTCGGCGGCAGCAGCGGCATAGGTCTGTGCAGGACTGGGCTCCGTCCAATCAGCCCCATGGGAAGATGTCTTGCTGTTTAATTCTAATTCATGTACATATAAATAACTGTCACAGGCACTGCTAATTGGATTAAAAGGCTTGGTGGTGAGGGAGAGGCGTTTGAAAGGGGAAGCGTGGCTTGATTCATTTTCCCACTTGCAATGTTTCTCAAACAGCATTTCTCTCCATTTGCACTATTTTTGGAAACTATTTAGGGACGTTCAGGACGTGTGTCAAGGACACGAGGACAAAAGCATCCGCACAACGTCCATAGAAACTGCTCCGTGGACGCACACTTGATTATTTGTCTTCTTTCCATTTCAATTCACGCTGACATTTTCCAGGGAGGAGCCTTATGTGCGCAGAACGCAGCAGGAGATTGCCTCCAACATTCAGGTGAGCAGTGGCGTGAATCCTGCAAGGGGGTGTGATGGAAACATTCCTCCGTGGAAAGGCTCAGTGGTTCTATATTTTACAACACGTTGACAGCAGCGTCTGCCATTATCCCTAAACCCCTCTCGAATCTCATCATCTATTTAGATTAGAGCTCCTACGTCTATGGCTCCTCTTCTTCTCCCTCAGATATCTGCGGTGCTGTGCGGACGCGTTCCCGCTGTATTCTCATATGGGCTCATTTTCAACTTTTCGGGACTTTTTTACTTTAAAAAAATGTCAGGAGAAAAAAACAGTTTCTCTCACAGAAACAGGTCAAACAGGTGTTTCCGACGAAGGCTGGAGGAGAGAGGAGCTGCAGAAGTGGACATTTGGAGGGAATCGATTGGAGCCTTTAACGCATTGACATGAGGAACCCTGAATAAGAGCATCACTCCTTTAAGATCGCGCCGAGAAAGGCCGCATCACTATCTCAAGGTTCAATCTCAACATTAAAGAGATGCAAAGAATGAAATGGTAAAACCAGAGCATGGAAATATAAATACATTCATCTGTAGCTGCAAGTCCGTTAAGAGAGAATTTGAGAACTTTAAGAACACAAAAGGTTTGTTTTTTTTTTCCCTCCGCCTCCTCCTTCTGAGGGAAGGTTGTTATGAATAAAACTGCTCAGATCATTGCGTTCCCTCTCAGCGCTGTGTGCTTAACTGCAGAGGAGGCCGGGATGCTGCAGCCAGGGCAGTTTGGAACATTGGTAAGCAACTGAAGATGTATCAGTCAGCAGCTCTGACAGCTGCATGAGATCCGGAAGAAATGGACTGTGGAGAATGCACGGGCGAGGCGGACAGAAATCTAAATGTGAGAAAGGCGGAGAGAAACTGAGATGGAGAAAGATTTCCGATTGCTCATACGCACACACACATGCACAGAGGAAGATGATGCTGAGAGGAAGCATATCTTGAAAAGCTGGAATACGGCGAGGAGATGAAGTGAGGAGAAGGAGGAGACGAGGGGGAGGCTTACCTGGGTACTGAGCAGCTCCTGCGTCGTAGAGGGAGGGAGGGAAGGGGGGAGGGGGAGAAAAAAACAGAAAGGGAGGTTAGCATTCAAAGCCCCATTAAAAATTAATTGCCCCCATTTGCCAGCGCACAGAGGAGCATGCTTGTAAAACACAGGATAAGACAGGTAGGAAAGCAAAGGGAAGCGTATGTACACGGCGTGCATACACCAGGCGTCGACCAATTATCGCCGGGCCTGGACGTTAATCTTCACTTTTACAATCATCAGCAGCCCCCAGGTAGGAAAGCAAAGGGAAGCGTATGTACACGGCGTGCATACACCAGGCGTCGACCAATTATCGCCGGGCCTGGACGTTAATCTTCACTTTTACAATCATCAGCAGCCCCCCCGCCCCCCACAACCACAGCATCTGATCCAGCTGGTGATCAACAAGCTGAGCAGCGTGTCCAAGACAAGGCAGCAGATATCAGGAGCGAGTAAACATGACAGCTGAACACAGCAGAAGATCCCAAACACCGCAGGCACACGGACGACACGCGTCTCGATTCAAACGCGAGTCATCGCGAGTCAGCTGAAAGAAGAGGAGAGCTGTAAAAGCTTCAGCAGAGCTAGAACTACTTTATATGTTGGGTGGACAATTAGCTGCTGTAATGAGGGAACTAGCTTCAAGTAACAGAGGCTCAGAGACAACATGGCCACGGCCGCTGCGTTAAAAATGAAAAACTTTGTTTTTATTTTCACTTTCACGATTTATTTGTCTTGTTTTCTTTGTCTTTTTCTCCACCTACTGTCCTTCCAGCTGTCCATATCACTATTTATCTTTTCGTATTTTAAATAATTGATGAATAGAGGTGAATACAAAAAACAAAAAAACAAAAGTGGAACTGCTTGTCTGAAATTGTAATAGTACTTCTGGTGGAGCTACAAGTACATTTATAATTCTATTACTGTACATTTCATCACCTTGTGTATTTGCTCCAAGTCCTTTAACACACACGCTCTGAGTCTGCTGCAGAATTTCAGCCTCTCTGTCAGTTGATCATCTAAAAAAGAGCCGGGAATTAATCAATAAGTAAAAACTGGATAACTCGGCCTCAGCTGGGATGTCTGTTTAAAATCCAGCACTGCAGAGGAAGCACAGCGTTGGCCGTCAGCGTACAGTCTGGCATCCGTTCAGGCCCCCATCGTCGAAAAAACCCGCTCAGCCAAGTAAGCATCAGGATTCCAGCTATGAGGCAGCTTTTGATTAGAGAGCCTATTTCCTCTTCAACTTTTGCCAATTCTCAATCATGGTGATATTCTAATTACAATTATCCGGAGCGAGCAAAGGAGTGTGGGTGTTTGTGCGTAAGTGAGGAAGAAGACAAGTGAGAGCGAGGCCGTCTTTGTGTGTAAGCCGAGGAAGTCAGAGGAAGATGAAGCGTGGAAATCAAGCAGCGAGAATTTATTTTTCTCCCCTTCTTTCCTTTTGTGGTAAAGACGTATCTTTTGCGGAATCGCTGCTTATTTGCTTTTTGCTAAATCCCTGGATGTGAATCTGTGCAAGCTTAAAGGTGTCGGTGTGCTTCAGACAAAAATAACTTTGGTTTGAAGTGTCAGAAATCTTCTGCGTTTACCGCATTAATCTTCAAACTGCTTAGTCTTTAATAAGCGCGACAGATTCACACAGATGCAGCATAAATACAACAACAAAAAAAAAACAAAAAACGTCCCCACTCTCTTTGAGGGAGGAGAACTGGAGTGTTCGCCAAACGTCTCCCAGCATCGCTTCACTCTCCTCCTGCTTGAGAATTCAGACGGAGCACACAGGAGGCAAAGTGCCTCAGAGAGTCGTACAGTCAACTGCGACCACCCCGGAGTCGGGGTTCATGCAGAGCGGCGGCGTGAGGAGGTTTTGCTTCTGGGAGATTACACGGCAGCGGGCGGGATGCGGAGCAGCACTCCCCATGTTAAGTAAATGGAGAGCGGCTGAGGAATAACTGCATCGGCTGCTTTGCCCCCTTATGAGTCTTGCGGGAGCCGTCGCTATCCCACCCCGACCCACAACCTCCAGGGGTGAGGTTAAATGACACGGACTGCTGAGATGCATTAAACATGAGTCATGTGGACCAAGGGCTGGATGCTGGACCACTCCAGAGATGATAGGGACATTAACCAGGGTTTCGCCAGGGCCTGAGCTGCATTTAATAAGGGGCCTTCGCTACCTCCCAATGTCTCTCTCCACTTTTGACTCACAGCCAGGGAGCTAAGTGGTTTAAGATAAACACTGCCACAACTTCTTCTGATGCTCTGCCTCTTCCTCTTCTTTCTCTCAAGGCTGAAGTCTTTGAGTCTCTTTGCGCAGAGTCGAGGCCGATGTTAAGTGCAGTCATTCACCAAACAAAAGTGATGAAGAGAAAGAGAAAACGGCGGCCGTCAGCATTTTGTTCAAGCCTCTAAAAAACCCAAACAGGACGGGGTATGAGACGCTGGGATATAAGTGGAGGTGAAAGGTAAAGTCCAGGCTGCTCATTGTCAACATTCATCAGCGTTTACAGAGCGGCTCACTGGTTGGACTCTGACCCACGGAGCACTGTTGTCCTGCGGAGTGAAGGATTAGCAGAGACATTTTCTGCTGCACTGACATTTGGTTTCTCCTCTCTAAATAAACCACCGGCTTGTTTGCAACACGTCTGGTCGTCCGACCGGACTCGTTTCCTGCCTCACTTATTCCCGACAGGTCTCCAGCCCCTCCCACGCCCACGGACTTGTCATCAGGCTTCTTGTTTAATTGTCAGGCAGTAGATTGCATGACTCAAGTCAGTTTCAAACAGTCATCGCTGAAAATGAAATTTATGGACTGCGGCATACGGTCATTTCTAATTCAACTGTCAAACGCCCTATTGTCAGATTAAATCGTTTCTTTTTTAACTTGATGGAACAAGACAAAAGGTCAGAGGTCATCACATGTCTCTTCTTTGAATACCCAACAACAGATATCCAGCAGAGCAGCAAAACAGTGGTTTAGTGGTTTAAAGTGTAATGGTCAGCAGCAACCAAAGACACCTTTTACAGACAACAACCAGCCTCAGTAGCGAAACAACAGACAGGTCCCAGGCGCCTGACACTGTCCTCTTTTGCAAGAAAACACAGTAATAGCATTAGCTTCCTCGGTCGCGGCAGGACCACGGTCTTCTTCAAACGTAGCTCTTGGCTAATGGCCTGGAACACACATTCAATGTCTATCAAAGAGGGACGTTGCTGGGATGGAAGCGCATGCTGACAGCCGCTCGTGCTCGCTCCTCCGTCACACAAACACATGCTAACCCCCTCACACACGCGCGCGCGCGCGCACACACACACTCCATCCTAGCAGCACGCTCGCACATTCCGAGAGAAGCCCTCCCAACAGTCAGTTTAAGTATAGCGAGGAATAATGTGTTGATTAAATCTGTGATCAGCTGCCTAAGGGGCATGAAATTGGACATGATGAGTGTGGCACATTAAAAACTAATTATCAATAGCACCGATCCTGTTGTCTTTCTTTTGAACCAGTAACGGCAGTAAATCAAGTGTGGAGAATGGGAAACTATGTGCTCTATCACAATGAGCTGTGGGGTTACAGCCATACCTGGGTCCTGGCACCATTAAAGCTGTTCGGAGAAAAACATGTAGTACTTGTAGTATAACATAATATAGGATTTTCTTTATGTAAAGATGACCACACTGGTTGTGCTACTGTTCGACAGCCTTGCCTTGCTTTTACATTCCATAAGACATTTAGCTGGACGTGTTGGTTTGCAGTTCATCGTCTTTGTTTTGTCAATTTGTCAATCTATTATAAATAGTCATAGACATCAGGCCCAGCTCACGACCTGATTAAGGATAAGCAGAACGATGGGTGAACGGTGGATGATTGTTTTCCATTAATTCCAGTCATTTGGTCCAAAGTGCAGTGATTTGGTGAATTGGTATAAACACTGTTTTCTGTCTCTAACTAAAACTACTTAAACTAAAAACCTAAAGACAATGAGATAAACTTTATGGTCCTTTAACGGTTCAGTGAATGAGTCTCGACTCTTTTCGGGTCTTTTTTGGTTTTTACTTGTCTCCTCCCCTTCAGGAGGCTTTCAAGGTGGCGCCCAGCTGCAGTTGCTAAGATACTTGGGATGCATCTGTCTCGATATTTCATCACCAACAATGTGCCATGGGACAGAATCTCCACTTGTGTCTTCTCAGTTGTGTGCTGAGCTGTAAAGCATCTGTCATTTGATGGAACCTAAGAGGTATAAACTGCCTTTTTTCCTTCTCTCCTTCCTTCCTTTTTCTCCTCTCCTTGGATGTTGCTCACTCATCCACTCTCCCTTTACCTCCGGCTGTCTCTGGGCCCTGGCGATTAGAGCGCTGGGTGCTGTCCTGCTGATAACGCTGAGAAACCTCCCTGCCTCTACCACCAATGTCTGTGTCCCTCGGGGTGCGGGAAGAAAAAAGGACAGCCCAGGGTAATGTCCCCCCCCAACACCCCCCCCCCCCCTCCCCCGACCTGCGCCCCTTCTCACCAGCCACTGCGCCATGTGTGGTGGTGGATGAATACTCTGCCTCGTGCAGCTCATGACTTCCAACAGAGGGGTCTGCTTCTTTTTTCACGGTGGATTAGAGCAGCCGGAAAAAATGGGCGAAAGTAACGCAGCTCAGCTCGCGAGGGTGTAACATCGTGAATCGAGGGCCCTTTCCCCGAGTGAAATTTCACATTCTGGAGTGTTTACAGTGGCGTTGGGTAGATTGTGTACACTCAGAGCTGAAAGTGAAAGACAAATGCTGGTGCTCAAATGTGGATAATTTAATTTTATGAGAGCCGCTCTTGTATAAATTTCCATCCAGGGGCTACAGAAATGAAAATAAAAGACATACACACTGCCTGAGCTCTTGAGACAAACACTACTACCAAGAGAGGACAGCTCTCTCCCATCTGTCATTCACTCACTCCAGGTACTCATCTATTTAAACAACGTTCTATACATCTCTGGGTTACTTGCTGTTCTTATGTCTTTGCTTTATGAAAAATAAATAAATAAATAAATAAATAAATAAAAGTCAACAGCAAAAAGTAAAAGTCATTTTATATATCGGCTGAATTTACATCCACCCACTCAACGATGGTTTAATAAGGAAGGGAAACCAGGTCCTCGAGGTACGTGGAAGAAAAAGACTTGGCCTGGCTTATCTCTGGGGTCAGGGAAGGTCCACGGCCATTAATTTTAAATGAGTGGAATGGATTTGTGGTAATGGAAACCCAATGGCTCCAGACAGGGTTGGTGCTTGTGGTGTGAAGATATCAAACTGCAGTGTGATAACCTGACCACTCAACTGTATGAAGTGGAAGAAATCAAGAAACCGATTTGGGTTTTCTGCCCCTGCACGCCATGAAAGTGTTACACGTAATGCATTAGAAATCTATGAGGCGTTCACACGCAGCGCGGCTGAAGACACAAGGTAAACTCTCTCCTCTTCCAGGCTCGCTCAGATGGATGCCTCAGCTCCAGCTCATCATCAAACCCGAGATAAAAACCGATCACGCCTGTAAAACGAGTCGTCTCAGATGTAGATACGAGCAATTAAAATATTACGAATGGTTAAATAAAATGTCAAAAAAGGACATAAAAATCTCTGATAACTGCAGGTTGGGGACCTTGGACATGGATCCGTGCTCAGATCTCTCGTTGTGAAAAGAAATGAAACACGTTTGCTGCTCTGTTGTTCGGCAGACTTACAATTCATGAAGTCTGGTATTAGCGTTCGTCTGTGGCCGGTTTGCACCGTGCCAACTGTGAATGTGAGAAATATAGTGAATAACAGCGTCACATGTTCGGCATATGCCACCATAAGGAAGCACAGAATTTGAGAAAATTGTCGAGACACCGTTAAGAGCCGAAATTGAAAAGTTGAGAGGAAACAGAACAAATGGGACTGTGACCAACACGGTGGTTTTCTACTTTTTTTGTTTTGATTTTTCTTGTTGTCGACCACAGCTTCCCAACTAGTGTTGCAATTAACACACAGTGTACTCATTTAATATCCCCCTCCATCACCATGTTCTGTCCTCACCTATGTTTGTGTGTTGGTTGATTTATGAGCAAGATTAAACTGAAACTAGTGAACCGATTTCTACCAAACCTAGAGGAGGGATGGGGCCAGTCTTCACTGAAGAGAAATAAATAAATGTACACTATATCTCCTTCTGTTTATTGTCTACGGCTGCTTACAAGGAACCAAAGCCTTTCTGCATTTTCCTGAGAGGCAGTTCGCCGTGTGTCTATTTTGGGTTGTTGTTATTCACATCACAGAGTGACCGCGATCTGCACCGAGGTACAAGTTGCACACGAGCCGTTTGCGGGCCATTGGTAATGAGTATATAATATATATTTATGTTGTTTTTTTTCTTTTTGTGAGTTGAGGGGTTGGTGGTGAAGCAGCGCTCCAGATTGAAATGCTCCACTTTCAGCCGTGTGGCTCAGAGGCTATTACACCCGGACTCATTCGCTCCCACCTTGCTTTTTACTTAATTGAATCAGCTCGTCCCCATATCAGATATTCCTTAACGGAATACTGAAACCTATCCAGCCTTTTCCTAATACCATTAGGGGGAAGCAGGAGAGCAAGATGGATGCTTTAATCCTGCTGGTTCAGAGAACACAAAAGGAGAGTGTGCCCTGCAGTCAGGCATTAGCCACAACATTCACTGCCGAGCCACAATTTTCTTCCGAGCAGAAGACTTGCCTTGTCACTGCCTGACTGAAAACTACAATAACAAGAGCTCATTTCCTGCAGACAGGCTGGCATGTAAATAACAGAAAACAGTAACTCATTGCATTCCCTCGTATAAGGGGGAGGAAATAAATTACTGCAACGTGTTACAGTCAGCGGCACCTTATTTCCATGATGTCTACCACAGTACTTTATGGGGCAGTGTGTTCGTGCCATTCGCTCAGGAAGCCAGCGGATCTGCAGGAATGCATGTCCAATTTGACACAATGGTGATGCAGATGGATGAGGCTCAGGCAAGCCGCCTGCTGCTGAGGTTTTCTTATTTCCCTACCTTTTTTTTCTGCTGTGTCAAACTGCAGCTAAGCTAAGGTGAGGTCCATTATTTCTGACCAGCTCAGGCACAAACTAATCCTCTTATTTGGGAGGTCAGCACCAATCATTATACAGAGGGGTGCCATTACAGTGTACACTTCAGTGAGCAGATTTTCCCCTTACATAAATATATGACTCAAGGGACTGCTCTCACTCCACTCTCTAATTTATCCCTCCTGCCTCTACCTCTTAGCTCTCATCCTTCTTTCCTCTCTCTCGCTCTCTCAACTTCCTCTTCTCTTATCAATGACCTTCTCTAGCCCCTCTTTGCTTTTTCATCTTTTCCTCTCCCACACTTTCAGCTCACATCTCTCTTTTCCCATCCTTTTTTTTTCAGGTTGCCCAGAGTGGCGTATAATTGAATCTGCAGAGAATGCATGAGCAGGAACAATTAGCTCAGTCACTCAGAATGTGGATATAGCTGTACAGTAGGATAAACAGAATGATAAAAAAAGAAGGGAAGGAAAGCAGGGAGATAAGCCTGAACTGTATGGGTGCCAGGACAAAGGGAAACACACAGCTCACAAAGTACACAACATTTTGTTCCCACCAGGCCCCGACAAAGACAGGGATAATTTAATTTAGCATTACGTGCATTGTCTGTGCTGTCACACTGTCCTGCTTATAAACCACATTTAAGAGGGCTTCTGGGAAAGCAGGACAGGGAGTCATGCAAGCTCGGGTAGTAAAGCTCATTATAAAACCAAAACTGGAAAAGCAACAAAAAAACTGCAAAGGTAATTTCCAAACGAGGAAAATACATTTCAATTAAATTCATTCTGTTGAGACAAACACGTCGGGCTTCTGATGGCCACCGTCGCCAGAGTTAAAGCACAAATCCTCAGCAAGAAACTCCGCGACAATCCGCTCAACAGCGCCAATCCAATTGACTTCAAACTGAAAATGTCAATCTCACTGTTCCGAATCCCAGACAATCCATCCAGCGATTATGGAGATGTTTGCATCTGGAACATGATGGACATTGAGCTCTATACTCTAAGCACAGGGCGGGAGAATCCATAATCCATTTCATTGATTGTGTGGATTAATTTTTTGCATTCTGTCCTCTATTTATGTACAACCTGTGATCTAAATCTCACCAGTCGACATCCGACAGCCTCTTGGTCCTCCTTTGTTTTTTATCTCTCCAACACTAGACAATAAGTGACTCTCCAGAGAAAAAGGGTTTTCTTATGTCCAAAAAAATTACATATATTCAGTTCTGTGTGGAGCTGACACCGGCATATGTGGACCATAAATACTTCATAAATACCAATTACCTCAAGAAGCCGCCGTGAAGAAAAGAGCAGCTATTTCAGCCAATTATGAGGCTCCGCTCTCAAAGGGCGGAGGAAGGCGACTCTTCCGTTTCAAGCCTCCCACTGAAAGCAGAAACCTCTGTCATGTCGCAGAGCTTCAATAATGTTTCCCTCCACCTTCATGTCAGGGATGAAAGGACCCAAATGTCCTTTGAGTGAAATCCCCCGAGGACTTAACATGCATCAATAACATTTCCATCCATGAGCATGTTTGAGGGGGGACTACACATAAGCTCTCACACTTTGAGGCTGCGCTCTGTTCCCCCTGACTTTTATTTACCCCAGTCTCGGAGGTCTGTCCCTTCGCCATCCCGAGATGTAGATGGAGGGAGAGAAGAAGAGGGACAAAGAAGAACAGAGCGCAGGCGGGAGGAAAAGGCAGAGTCAGACGCCACGTTGTGTCACTCGCTTAAAATAGGACAGCTGCCTCTTGAAGGAGCCATCATTCTTCATGGGGCGAGCCTGTCTTCATTTCCACCGTCTGCAAAGCACACAGGGCTTAACACACTTACGTCGGAGGATTTGCTGCACTTGAAGGTGGCAGCAATTCCCTCGGCTGCAGGGGGAGGGAGCTCTGTAAAGCATCCCCCCCCAAAAAAAAAAAAAAAAAAGAGCAAAAAAGTCCAAGTTCAGCTCAGGCAATAATAACCTGACCTCTTACTCAGTTTTCCAGAGCAAACTTTTGCTCCCTGTCTAAGTCTGTGTGTTCCAGGATGGTAGACTTACATATTCATGTATTTATTAAAAAATAAAAACACATGAATACTTCAGTTGAATAGGTAATGGCTGATGTTTTTTTTATGATTCAAAAAGTTTGCAAGTCTAGAAAAACCACAGAGACCAGACATATCCCTAACTGTATTCCAGCCTTAGCTAATCAAGATAGCATCAGAAGAATTATTATCTTAATATCGTGGCAGTGCACGTCCTCACAATGTGGAGGAAAGCTCCCAGTGATTGAGCAAACTTCTCCTCCATTCTAAGTTAGAAAGCAATACAAGCATGTTTTTCAATCTGCCTCTCCTGGTGGGATGAAGTATGTTTATCCAAATTGGAGGCACCACCCTTGAACGCAGGAACAGGTGCAGCACAGCAAAGTAAACTCACAGCTAACGTCTTGTTTGTGACTTTTGGGGAGGATTGTTCCACGGGATACTGAAATTACATGTTTCTGCTCGACTGTGGCTCACTCCCTCCCCCCACCGCCCTCCGGGCTTCATTGCCTTTGCCCACATTTGGATTTTGCGAGCCTACCATCTATCACTTTGTGTGCTACCTGTCCCGTGTCGGTGCATCCACCCACCACAACGTTGCACAAAGGAGTTCCTGTCATATACCAAATTACTCGTCCTCTGAGGTATAAAACAATTGTCCTATGGCCCAACTCTCGTCCGATCTCCACCTGAGACATGGGAGAAGAAGCTGCTCTGACGCTAATCATCCACCGTTGCTGTTAAGTGGCCTCCCCCGTGTTCGAATGAAGCTCATGACATTCAGCCACAAAGCAGTGATTATGGAGAAAAGGTCAGAAGCGACTGCATCATCTGGTCCCTCACAACGTTACTGTGAGTCATTTGCAGCTTAGCCACCAACTGCGACGATCAGGAAAGAACTCGATCATGAGACATCTCGCGTCCCCCACAGAGGCAGGGACAGTGACGACGTGAAGAAAGCATCCCTCACACTTGGCACCGGCACATCTCCGCTGACCACCCACACAAACTGCCCCTTCACTTGCTCTCACGGAGAGAATACTTCACCAACAAGTGTCATGAAAGTTGGAATAATGAACCTAGAGAACTGGAGCACTCATCCTCAGAATTTGGAGAGAGTGGTCACTATAAAACCTCTTTAAACCTGACTGACCTAAAATAGGACAGTTGCGCATTCTGGGCTTCGGACTCCAATGGCTCTTTGAAGAGAGATGAATCTGGACTTTGAGTGAAGCTTATTAGCTTGTGGTTCCTCCTGGCACAAAGTGTATATCTTTGAACCTTTATTTAAAAAGGCTGAGCCTCACAGTCGCACACCCAGCTGCTTATTGCCCCCTTTAGTGGAGCAGCTGAGTAGATCCAAGTTTTATATATTTTTTTATAGCTTATACTGGTAGTATTTCCAATCTGGCAGCCAAAGGAAAATAGGGGGCCAGATAAGAATGAGATTGGCAGAGAAAATAATAATAAGACACGGTCCTAACCAACCCTTGAACACCATATTGCAAAGCAAATTACCAGCGAGATGACTGCACTGCCAGATGTGGCTCTCGCACAGCATCACAGAAAAAACAGCCAGCGAGCATATGCTCCACGCTGAGGATAACTTAACTGGTACAGACCTCTGGTAAGCGGATTGAGAGAATTCCCTAAGCATATAACGGCCTACTTCGTTCAATATGGTGAGGGTGCGCTTGGACCGTGGTGATGAGCCAACACAGTCACATGATGGCTTGTGATAAATTAGCTGGGGAGCCATGGTGCAATAAATTGCAGCAGATCAAGGGAGCGCACAGCAAGTGTGGCTTGATGGGATATGCTTCATCCTTCTACCACACTTCCCATGATGCTACAGAGAGCAGATTTGTCTAGGGCTGTTAGGAATGGCAACACAATTAGAAGTCCCGCCTATTAAGTCTCAACACGGGCGATTTAGAAGTTTAGCAGGATTCCAAGGATGTGAATATATATGTGAAAATAAAATAAACCAGACTTGCTGACATGCTCTCGGTTTGAGGATCATTAAGCCTCAGCTGTGCAGATTGAACTGCTGGAGCTGGAGCTCAAATTACAGGTGGCCCCAAATGATCATATAGGTCCCATTGTGACTCCTGATCCTGGTTCTATGCCTGAGCACTTGGTATTCATTTATTCTGACACATGCTCCGGGTTGAGGCTACTCACCTGGAGGTAATGTTTTTTTTTTAATATAATTTACAGGTGAACTCTCAAAACAAACTGATAAAACGCACAAAACATTGAAATTCAAAGCCCAGAAATTGATTCGGCGCAGAATTCCCAAAGCAGCAACAAGATCGGCTCGTTTAAAATGGAACAAATGGATTTCAGTGGCGGTCCCTGCAGCTGACTCAGCCTTTACACCACACACACACACACACATCTGTTTTCTCATCACAGAGCTCTCACACATTGTCTCTCGCTATCTTTTGTCATCCAAGGTGGAGATATGCACAAACACAAATGGTGTCACATCACACACACGTTGTTGTAACGGATGTTCACAGCGACATCGGCTTTGTTCATTAGTTCATTCTGCTCTGGATGTTGTCAACGGTCCTGAGGGCAAGTCAGCGCTTTACAAATAGGGTGGAGGGGGTGGAGGCAGTTCAGGGTCTACATGCAATTAATCTCTGCTCCATCACAGCCACCTGAGGACCAAGTGGATTTGCTCAGGCAGAGGAGCCACGCACTGTGCGCCCTCCCTGGACGCTGCATGTTGATCAGCGGGAAGACGACATGTGTCATTTCTTCACTGGATTTTTGCGGAGGTTTGTTTGCACGGTGTTCGCTCTGGTGTTTTTGTAAGATTTATAACCATCAGGCCCAGAGAGAACATTCATTATGTGGGCAGCCAAACGATGGCTAGGGGAATGTCTACGAAGGTCAGGTGAGTCAGAATCAGGTGCAGCGAGTTCGACCGAAGCTGGGTTTGTCTCTAATTTTCAGCAGGAATGAATTAAAACATGAAGAATTTTTAACATAGTTTGGTGGATTTGTTCGAGCTGCCGCTCCTCTGGTTCAAGAAGCCGAGGATCATGGGTAATATCCAGGGTTCAGTCGTGCTCCAGGTCATAGAGCCCTAGAGAATCAATCACTAAGTGTGGCTGCGGAGAGCTGTTGCATCAATTTGCACGAAAAAAGTACTGGAAAAGTAAAATAATCCATATCAGGGACCTTCTGGCTGAGACGGGATGTTTCACTTACATATGAAATAAATGCACTTCTGCTTATTTGTGAACCATTTAGCTTGAAGTGCTTATTTTGGGCGAGTAGAGCTTTCCAGTACAAGTCAATTAGAATTGTAAGTGTGTGTCTGGCTCCGTGCAGCTCGGTTTCCCAGTATTTTCACACAAGGATCACATGGACCAGTCACAGAGCTGTTGACTGTCGGCACTTAGTGTGGAGCGGCAGCCAGAACGAGCCACACTGGCCGTCACGGAGGCTGCCAATCGAGGCTGTCCACACAGACACTGCTGTACACCTGCCATTCTGGCATATTTTGCATCGCACTCTGATTCAATTTGCCACTCAAAGCCATTTCAGAGGCTGTCACACACATTTCTGCAGCCCAGAGGCAGCTGCATCAAGACCGTCTGAAGGCTGTGTGTGCTATAAGGTGGAAGAAGAGGAAGAAGAGATAAACATAACCCTGTATATTTTTGGTGAATCTATTGAAGGGGGCCTCGGTTTCATTAGAGCACAGATTAGAAGGGAAAGTCAATAACCAACAGCTTTGGATTTAAAGCCCTACTTACAAAGGCATTAAGATTTCAGGAAGTGATAAAAACCATAAGAGTCCTGCGTCTTTTGTTTAAGAGAAAAAAGGACGACCGTAATTAGATACAACCTCAGTGGGATTTCTGAGGCCACCGCAATTAGCTCGCAAGTGATACGAAGACAGTCGGTTCCTTTATTTCATTGTCCTCGTCGACGTCCGCATTAAAACCCGTGCCGAAGAACACACACGTAGGAGATCACAGAAAATAAATGCATTTTCAATATGGTGAACTTCTATGATGAAAAACGTGCAACAGCAACCTCAGAAGAATACACCGACACCGTCAAAGCGCCACCCACGGAACAGCTTCTCTGTCGCTCATTATCCAATCAAACAATAAAAGTTGTCCCCGCCACGGCTGCTTCTGCGGTCCAGTGCTGCCTAACGTGAATGCGATTGGTTCACGGGAGTAAAACCACGGCAGAGCGTTTCCCACTTTATCGCAGAGCGATAACAGGTGCAGCTGCAACATTGCTTTGCACCGACGCCGCTCTGTGGGGATCGGCCTGACTATGTATGAGACTATCTCTGACAAGGCACACGCGCAGGAGGTGAAACCACAAATTGACAGTGTGCTCCGGGGTGATGAGAACCCACAGGTCTCCAGTGGATTACACAATCTGAAGGGCCAAATTGAATGTGGTTCCTGTTTTATTTCATTTTATTTTAGTTTTTTTTTTTTTTATCTTCATGGAAAATTAATGCTTTTATTGTCTATACAAAATCCACACAAGGCACGTCAGTCAATATTAAGCGCATACGTGGCGTGAACAGTATCAACATGACAACATCGCTCATTCAGACAGCCCGGAGAGCGAACGCTGACATGTTTCATCACTTATCGTGTTCAATTACACTGTCATGCATGTCGCACGGCATCGCGGGCTCTAAATCAGAACTGCAAATCCGGATGAAGGCATCAAAGCGGTTTCACTACGCTAATGTCGGAGGCTCAGAACGCCTGCTAAAGCCTGTTTTAATTCACCACAGTGAACCAGTCGACTGACTAACGACGGCATTCACATGCACAGCGTGACTAATCCATATTTATGCAACATGACAGCAGGAAACTCTCCACAATCAATATTTATGATTGATTGCTGTCCAACTTGTATTGGAAGCACTCGCACTCGCAAAACGGCCGACGTCACTTCCAAAATCATTTAGTCAAATATCACAAAATAACCCTTCGTCGACGGCTGAATAACGTTGCTGGGTTTCTCGTCACAGAGCGGTGGATGAGAGCTTCAGAGCTTCCTGCTTTAAAGTCGCTGGAGCTGATTATGTGCGAGTCTTCCCTGGGCTGAATCCTCCCCAAGGTGAATCGCACACACGCACACACGCTCACTCACATACGTTTAGCTGCCATTTCAGTGGTTCGTGTCAATCCTGCACCTGTCTGTTTCCCAGCCTCCCCGGAGTGGTGATAAGAAGCAGGCATTACGATTGTCATTTCACATTTTCACCCACCATTTTTATCTGTTTCAACGCTCATCGCTAAAGAAATCGCGAAGTGTGTACTCATATGCTCAAAAGAGAAAGAGGAGCCTCCGATCCTTCTCGTGCAGCTATCAAAGCCATCAATCAGCCGTAGCTCGGGGCTAAAAGAGAGGCCTGCTCTGATGGATACATTTGCTGTGTCCCCCAGTTCAATTTGTTTGGCAGCTTTGGAAAATGTAGCCGAGTTCAGTGAGCAAACACATTGTACCAGTCACTCCCATTCAACTGGCAAAGCATGAAATGACAGTCAAGGCCATTTGGGGAAACCTGTGTTTGCACACAATGGAAGGCAGAGGCAGCCTGAAGGCTCACGGACGACGCTGGGTGAGATTTAAGTCGAGATGAGGAGCTACTTCATTCGTTCCTTTCGGCGTTGATTGTTTTTATCAGGTTGAAGCAATTAAATTGCTCCAGACACTCTCCACGTGTTCTGACCGAACGCAGACGTCAGAGAGAGAGAGTGGACCGGGAGAATCTGCGATCTCTCTGCCTGGTGAACACAGTCTGAGTTTCTGGTCACGTCTGCGTGTTGTGAATGACTACATCACTTCCTGCTGCACCTAAACAAACCCACAGTTACCCGGCGACCACAAGAATTCTACCTGAGCCCATAAGAACAAACAGGACGATGGCAGCAAACAGCGTCTATGATGGATGTCAATGTGTTGAAATGAAAAGAGGATTCACAGTCACCTCTGGATTCTGAGCCGTCGTCTGGTGAAATTCATTTAATACAAAACCACTAAGAGGTTTAAACATCACGTCAGATTTGTGACAGTTTGGGTGATTATCGCTGTGCATCCTCTGCACTTTATAGACTTTGTGGGAGAAAATGAAAACAAAGTTTACTCTGAGACTGACGGCGAGACATGATGAACTTTATGGATTTATCTAGTCTCCCTGGAGGTCATGAACACCTCACAGAGAGCCGGGCGGTGATGAGAATCATTAGCAGGGTCTGCACCCGGACCAGAGCCGATGGGGGACAGGCAGGAACGTCTTGTCAGGGCGTCCTCAGTGGCATCACTGAATCTATGAGTCTCTTGTTTTGATTGGCTAAAGTATCTGGGGAGATCCGAATCATTTGCTATGATCAGAGCTGTCCACTTGTGACTGAATGCCTCAGAACGTTTTTTAATACCAGGTCTAAACACATTCCAACCCCTACAGTGTTGAGAATAAATGAGTGAGCCATTTCACAACGGCCTGATAAGAAGGCGAGCAGAACACTGCTGTGGTTGCCAGAAAACTTGGAGAAAAGAAGTGGAACAATTAACTTCAACTGTATCCACTAACTGAGTGCCCTTAAAGATTTTCCCAGCAGAAGTGGCTATTGAAGTAATGAAGTAGATAGATCAGAGATATCGCACCTCAGGTACCTGGGAAGGCATAAGAGTGCAGCTTGATTAGAGCAATTACAGTGAAGAAGGAGTATCTTACTATTCTGGGTTAAATTGGTTGGTTAAATAAATGTGAAAAGGGTAAGTGTGAAATGACCATTAGCCTTTCCTCTCTGTCTTGGGCTCAGGGTCCTCCCCGACTCCTCTGCCGGCTCAGCTGAGAAACAATTATTCTCTGCTATTCAGTCCAAGCGGAGCTTAAGTTTTCAATTCCAGCTGCCCTCTTTGACCTCCGAGTGCTGGAAGATGCTCTTATATCCGGCTCGGTAGCACCGAGCGGAGCCACGTTGCTCATCCTGGAGGTGTGAGACTCGGAGCTGCTTTGACACACAGTACATGCACAAGCCGAGGATGTAAGATTTCCGAAACATGTGCAGTGAACAGTGTAATATTATCCCAGACAGCGGCTCTGCAGAGGACACTATCTCGGCGTGGCTTGGGCTTGGACTTCTATCATACTACAGATGTTGCTCTTATTATACAGGTGTTAGCCTCTGTGTCAGTCTGAGAGGCAGCAGGAGCTTTAGATTTGTCACTACAGAAATATATTAAAAAAAAAAAAAAAAAAAGAACGTTATCAGAAACAAAGGGATAAAAGATAAGGGAGCCCATCCCCTCGGATGTGATGCCACAGATTTGACCTTTTGTCTAAATTAAACAGCGGTGAAGATATAGTCGCTGCAGGGCCAGACTAATCCTTCCTGCAGCCCCAACCACCCTCCATCTCGCACCGCCATGCATGTCTTTATAAAGAAAGAAATATTGTTTAACTAAAAAATAAATACAAAGAACAGTCTGCAAAGGAGAAAGAGAGTGAGAGAGAGAGAGAGAGAAGGGAGTGAAGGTACCCCCATGGCCAGAGTCAATACTTATCTTAGTAAACATAAATAGGCTTGGATCTGTTACATCCACACACGAGCACTTCACAAGAAGACTATTGATCAAATCCCCACCAAAGGCAGAAATACAGGATAAATAACAGCAAGATTATAGACGGAATTGGAGAGTCTTTCACAGCCTGAAGGCTGCAGAGAAGAGGCCGACAAAGACCTGAAGAAAACGGAAGAATGCTGAGGTCCAAATAGAGTCTGTTTTTCAAACATTTAAACTAAAAAAAAAAACTCTTTTAAAAAACCAGGAGAGGTGCCCGAGACATGATGAGACGCACCCCTCCTGTTGGTAATCTCAACTCTAAGGCCTGATTTCCAACTTCAGACCACGGACACAGGGACAGATTTTATATATCACGACCGTCACAACACACCCACTCCATGATTTGACCAGGGGTTACGACCACACGCATTTCCCCAGAGAAGAAGAAGAGGTAACTTCAGAAGAGAAACAAACACGGAGGAGGAGGAGGATCCATGCCGTCGTCTGGCTGCAAAAAAACAAAAAGAAGAGGAAAAAAATCCCCAAGACCTGAAGCGCGTTCCAAATCTGGTGCAGAAAGCTCATAACGTGCAATCAAAGGCAATCAAACAGAGAAATCCAGCATAGCTATCTCACACAGGTTCACCATAATGGCGTCTAATTAAAGCTCCGACCCCCAAGGTATTCTTTCCCACCTCTGCTGAGGAGAAGCAAACAGACTTATTAAGCCAAACAGGCCTATGGTGCCGCGTGATAAATGACTGATGCAGGGGGCGGGGTTATACAACTGGAGTTTTAATGCGGAAACAGCAGAAGGCCTGTGTCTCCACTGTGATATAAATGGTTTGGATTTCTAAAAGGCTTCGCTGGTCTTGATGGCCACTCACAGTTCGCCGTTTGGCGCGCGGATGTGAAAGACTGGGGATGGAAGTGCCGGTTGGACGGTGGCCGCTCTCCCCTCAGCCACAGCTGCCCTTCATGGTGCAGCAGAACAAACAGGGAGATGTTGGCTCCGAGGGCAACACTCTGGAGACGAGGATTCTCCGACTGAGCCTTGGCTGGCGCCGGACCAACGATGTAATTTGAGACTAAATCACAGGAAAAACCGTCCGAGTCTTTAGAATTTTTTTAGTTTTTTTTTTTTTTTTTTTTAAATTGGCATGCTCCCAGACGTTTGTCTTCAGAATAAGAAATCAGTAAGTGTGAAGCTTCGTTTTTTTTTTTTTTTGTTTTTTCAGCTTGCTCCCCGTTAGCCTTAACACCCTCCCTGCCATGGCCCTGATTTGGCCAGACTGACGCGAACATTAGTCTTTCAAACTTCAATCAGTCATTCCGACGGCTTCCTCTTGACAGGCCGGGGAGAACAACATGGCCACAAATCACAGGTGAGAGGAGAGGCGCTCGAACGTGAGCCGGGCAGGGAGACGTATCGCCCGGGGGCTTGAAAATGCAAAGGAGGAGAAGGATGTGTTTACATGATGACATTGTGTTTATCCATCAAAAGCAGATTGTAGAGAGAGAGAGAGAGAGGCCGTGTCGCCACACTATTTGGAGACGGCGTATGACTGAGCACTCGGCAGAGCCCGGGTGGCACGCCAATCTAACTGCCAGGTCCCACTGGTGATGGAGGGCAACAATCATGTCTGGTGCCACATCGGTCTCTGGCTCTGTCTCCTTGTCCTCATTCCTCCTCAAAGAAAACTCCGATGCAGGGAACACACTGCGCTCTCTGTGCAGCCAGGGGATGAACACATCAGCCTCTAGTTTCACTTTTTATAGCCCTGCTTAGGGAGGACATTTTTATTTGTGGAAAAACTGCTATCGGGGTGAGAATGTTTTAATTTGATTATTTTGGTTCTACAGTGGCCAAGAGAGCCCGAGCAGAAATGCTAATAGGAAAAAAACAAAAATTGGAATGTTTCCAGGGGACCCAAAAAAGTGACGCACCTGCAGTGCCTTCGGCTCTCTCGGCCATCGTTGCCTTTCGCGGGATGAAGTGTATCCTCGCGTGGGGAAAGCTTGTGGACACGGATTAACAAGACGCCTGCGCTGAGCAACAAGTGCAAACAGGTTTTCTCCCGTGCACAAATTATAATCATGTCCTCAAAAGTCATTAACTCAAGATAACAACTTGTCTACACAAATTATTATCATGAGTGCACAAGATAATAACATGCTCACAAGCCGGATCTTGTGCGAACAAGATAATAACTAAGTGTGCAAATTAAAACATACATTGTCTCTTGGACTCACCGCGATGTTTGCAAAAAACTCCCCGTTCGACAGACAGTCAATGTCGGCTGAATCTCTGAGAAATGGTAGAATCCTCATCCTGTCACTCATAAATCTTCCAAGCACCCCCCCCCCCCCCCCCCCCCCCCCCCCCCCCCCCCCCCCCCCCCCCGCGTGACTCTGAGGATTATGAAAAGGCCGCAGAAATATCAGAGGGTTTACTCTGTAATAACAAACATCACCGTGCAGAGATGGATATCGTACCAGGTGGCGTGAAATATGCACATACGGGGCCGCGTGCTCCAAAGCTGGACTCAGGGTGGCTCCGAGCTCATATCTGTCATGACTCACTGGCGGCATGTGCTGTCTGAATACTAAAGCCCGGTGAGGACAGATGAACAGACATATGAGGAAACACTGAGCTATGACAATGATTCAGTCGCTGGTGCAGAGGATGAAGTGACATATGATGCTGGGAGCGCTGGTGACCCTCTGCCGTCGATGTGATGGCGCCTTCTGTCCACGTCCCAATTTAATGAGGCAGTGGTTGTTAGCAAAGCCACTTTAGATTTTAGCACGAAGAAAAACGATCAATTAGGATACAGATTGGTAAACAAAGTTTTAACTGATGAAAATGATTTGTCTAATTGTATTTAGCTGCATCAAACACAGACTATTTATAAAGATAAATAGTTAATACAATAAATAGATAAATAGATAATAGTGAATCCACGCCTTCTAGATCGCCCCCTGGTGGCTGGCTGGTGTAAAACCTTGCCTCCTACATGTAAACTTTTCCAGCAATTTACGTGTGGAAATGTTGATGATGTGAGCAAGTCCTCCTGTGATCTTGATTCCAAAGCCTGTCATGCTGGAATTCAACTCGCTGGTGGAGAGATCGTGTCACAAGTTAAAAAAAAAAAAAAAGGGTGGAGCTAACAGATTGCGCTCTATGACTCTCTGGGGGAAATAAAAAAGACAGATGATGAGCTCGTCAGGCGATCAGTGTGTGTTTACACGTGCAGAGCAGGACGTAAAGAGGAAATGAAATCTACGGTTTGCTGTCGAGCCCAAAATGAAAACTATAAAGACGACTAAAAGAAGGTTAAACAAAAGAGGCCCGTGTCGTGGAATTTAAAAGCAAACGTAACATCCATGATAATATCAGAGCGCTCGTGTAATCGGGCCTCTCTTTGCCCTCCTCACATCACAGATGGCTGAAGCAAGAACTGAGTGTGACAAACACAGAGGGTGATTATTTACTGACATCACATGTTAAGATATCCCACGACTCAAATCTTTAGATTGCCGTCTCGTTGCCATCTGGGCCCTCCGCCGTGTGAAACTGCCCGGGGCAGCTGGAACTGAATCATCCTTCACTGGATGGTTTTGCTGAGATGTGTGTGTGTGTGTGTGATAAATTATGTCAGCGCACAATGCACGGATTTGTCACATGATCTCTTAAATACAGACATTACACGTGACACGGCTTTTTCATAGATCACCAGGCGGTCAGCCCGGAAAGAATGTGACATATCGAGTCGTTCATTCAACACACACACACACACACACACACACACACACACGTTTCCACATTAAAAGGTTTATATGAAGATAACTAGCTAATACGTGATGTCGTGCTTGTTAAGGAAACTCTTACATCAAACAGAATCCCCCCCAGAGGCTTATGTGCGAGTATGTAAATACACCGACATCCTTCCAGTTGTACTGCGAAGAAAAGTAGGTTAAATCCTCCGTCCCCTCACCGACAATTTAGAGAAATAATCTCTCTCTTAGTGTGAGTGTGTGTGTTGGGGGTTAGTTTCAAACCTGACTTTTTGCCTGTTGTTTGTCAATAAACTAGATTTGTTTGGTTTTTTTAACGTGATTGAAAACCTTTGACATATCTGTTTTTTGTCTTTAAATGTTTCTATTCTTTAATTTGTCTTCAATTTTGTTGTTTTCCATATAGTGCAATAAAAATGATATTAAATGCAATTAGTTGAAATGAAATAAAAAAGTTGACTAAAACATGCAGTTGTGGCAGTCTAAACCTGTGAAAGAAGATACTGAATGTATTATCATTGTCCTCACTACGATAGAGCACTGTGTGTGTGTGTGTGTGTGTGTGTGTGTGTGTGTGTGAGTGTGTGTGAGTGTGTGTGGGAGAAGAGAGAGAGTGTGCATGCATGAGTGCATCATGGGATTAGTGCTGTCATTCGGTGTTAATTCTACATATTTTAGCGAGCGAGTTAATTAACAGAAGCTATGTCCATATTTACTAACAGCAATATACAGCTCAGGCTTCCAGTGCCGCTCTGGAACTTTAGATTCCTCGTTTGCCCATCACTGTTGTATCGTATACAGTTTAACCTGGACGCGTCGTTTCTATACGTCTCATGAAGCGACTGCTTTGAGCAGACAATCGCGTTGTTTGTCACCTGAAGCGGCGTCGCCGTTTGAAGAGACGGTCGCGTGTTTGCCATTTCGCCGTTAACCTGAATCTGCCCTGAAGCTAATTAGATATTAAGTCACAGCATTTGAATTTAATCAGCTCCGCTAAGAACTAATGAGGTTTGTTGGCTGTGGTGTGAACACCCTCAGACTGACTCAGTCATGACTATCACAATTTGAAACAACCGGATTTCATGAGCTGAACTGGGATGTCCACTGATGTCCACATCGGCAGAGGAACACAAACAATTCTTATTTAATTTCCACAAATGACGAAAGTGGGCCTTTATGACAAATGATGACAAAGTTGTAGCTTTGGTGAGTTTCCTCGGGCTTTCCGTTGCATTTCACAGTCTTCGCGAGGATCAAGTAAATGGCCGGGTTTAGCGTCTAAAGGGGATCTTCGGCAAACATTAAAAAGTTGTCATTGCTCTACATTCCCAGCACTTAGTGGCTTAGTGAGACCGCACACAGTATGGCCTCCCTCTCCGTTAACGCTGCTGAATATCAAAGCAGCCAAACGCAGCATGCTGCTCTTTGATGTCGGGCACACATCCTCACCAAATTGACCAAACATACGGTTTGTACCAGAGAAGGTTCCCAGTGCATTCACCAGCAGGGATTTCCTCAGCTGCTTAATTTGAGGGGGGTCAAATTATTATAAAAAAAAAAAGACATAAGCCAGAGCTGCTTCTGGGTCATATCTGAAAAAAAAAAAAAAGTGCACACTATTAGCGTGAGGCTGAGCCAGGTGATTCAGAAGTGCTCCTCCGTCCTGACAGTGGTGCAAAATGATCTGGATTATTCTGATTTGTTGCCCTGTCGTCGGAGCGAGAGAGCCATGCACAGTTATCCATGTTTCTCTTGTGGCCGACAACCGATGACACAGAAAGCCAAAGTCGAAAAGGCCTGAGTTGGTGCAACTTCAGCACTTCAGAGGAACAGCCTATAAAAGTTTTATCGGTGTCTAAGGATAACAGAGTTCTTAGATGAATCCATTCATTACGCTGGATTGTCATGAGAGGTGACAGCAGAGAGACAGACAGGTAAGCAGCACTACTCAAACACTCGCCTCTCATATCCCTTTAATGAAAATATATTACACCAGGGGACCACCCTAATAGACGTGATCCAATAAACCCAGTAGAATAAACCATAATGCCTTCCACAGCAGCCGCATTGCATCATCAGGGACGTGTTGAAGGAGGTGTGATGAATGTGCTATTTGTTAATTGCATACACATATGGCGAGAATGCCATCTGGGTAATTAACAGTCTGCCTGACCTGGTACCCTCTCTTTCTGACCATCATCTCAGAGCTGCCAGTGAAGATAAAGTTTAGACTTCATTACAATTAATGGGAATATATTATTATTATTTGTAGTTTCACATAAATACAGAGAATTCTCTTTCAAACCCTTTAAAAATGAAGTGTTTCTGGCAGAGGCTGAACAGAAGAGCTGCAGAGATGTATGGTTTCAAAGTGTTTTCTGTGATTTGGATTAAGAACCTGGCGACGTCTCATTTAACAGTAATCTCTGGTGGTTGTTAGGATGCACATGATAGCACAACATCTTCTCGATCCAATCTGAAATTGTTTCCGCCACAGCTGACTTCAGAAACTTCTCGCGTAGCCCGCAGAACTCGACAAAAAGCCCCGGCACCTTGCGTCAACGCTGTTCAAGGACCACTGCTTCATGGCGGGGGGGGGGGAAATCATGATGAATGACCAATGACCGGGGTTTTACATGACTATGTGGTTCTGCTGGTGGCCGCTGGGATCAAGCGGAAACAGCCCTGACATGATAATTGCAAGCGAAATATCAGGGGCTTTGTCTGGTCAATAATACATGGGGAACAACACAATCTACAATAGGATGCAGGGAGAAAATTTCCATTTTTGGATTGAGTGTTTGGGGAGCAGGGAGCTTGGTAAATAGCAAGGTGAGGTTGCACGGGGGTGAGGGAAGCAGAGTTTTGAATATCGGGCCACCAGGCGTGCGCACCGGTGAGATTGATCAGCACTCTGCAGCCGCTGCTACTGCTGCCATGAATAATCAATTGTTGAAATCACTCGCGAGGCTGAATGTGTTTGTGCTGAGGCAGGGCTAATTTAAGTCCTTTCAGGGGAAACGTATTAACATACAAACATATTATTTTCAAAATGGAAGTGGCTTGCTTAAGAACAAAAATCTGCCCATAAATAAAGGCCCTGCATTTTTCTTGATTATGAATTCAACAAGCTGAAATATTTATTTCTGGCTGATTTGTTTATTTTCCGAGGAGCCATAGTATTACGTTCATTCCCCTGAAATAACAACGTACAAAACCAATAATATTGTCAGATATGGGATTTTCTGTCTTCTGACTTGTTGTCTTTTCGCATCAGAATTTAATTTCATAAGAATATTGAGTTATGTTGCATTATACAGTGTGTGTGGTTACACAGATTGCTGCATTTTTCAACAATGACAGGTTACACTTAATCATATCCTTCTGCATTGTTATTTTCCCTGCGCCGCAAATATGTTAAAACACTGAACACAATGGTTTACAAGCAAATTGCAAATTCATCCATCTGCTGGTTTTAAAAAAGCGTGAGGCGAGGAAAAAAAAAACAAAAAACAAAAAAAAGAACAGCAGTTGTCACCTTTTCAGAGAGCGGCCTGAAACATCCATTGTGCACATTCATGGAGCTGCTGGTTTTCATTTTATATGTAAATTCTTGAAATCACTTCAACAGGAAATCTCAAGAAAGCCCAGACAATCTCATTCTCGTGGCTGCGGCACCCTCGCAGTGCTAATGCAAGGCTGCGGTGGATGGCAGGCTTCTACACAAGTGAGCTGCTTCATGAGGAGATTCCAAAAAAAAAAAAGAAGGGAAAAAAAAAGTCACACAAGACTTTGAACCAAAGGCGTATTGTTGTGAGACAGAGAACAGCAACAATGAAGACGGAGCATGAGGAATCGGCCTTATCTGATTTAGACCCCCAGCCAACAGCAGATACAATAGTGCTGGATATTACAGACAGTGAGACCCTCAAAGGACTGACGCCATTGATTTGTGGGTAAAAAAAACAAGTTTTGGCAACTGCAGAGACGCCGAGCTTCCCTTCAGCAGCACAGGACAAAACTGACGCGCTTCCTCATTAACGTCCGCCGCCAGATTTGGATTCAGCGGCAATGTGACGATTTGTCAGCCAAGACGTGTGCATGTTATCTTGACCGTTGCCTGCGACGTGAAGCAGCATGCGGACGGATGAAAACACGGCGGCATCAGACGTGCTGTTTGTTCAGAGCGGGTCAATTCTTTGTGAAAGTGCCCGGAGCGTTGAAGCCTGAACATTATCTTCCACTGGCACAGTTAAATGTGTGCAAAGGTAGAGAGGTCATCACTGCTTTCTTTGTAAGCTTTGAAAGATACGGCGGACGACGATAAGATGGCTCTGAGATAAGAGATAACTCGGCTTCTGCTGACACAATAGATAGCATTGTTTTCCACCTCTGGTCATAATCCAGCAGTGCTGGCCAGTCTCATGAGATCCCCTCTATGCATTCTAGATATAGCCCTGCATGAAAGGGGAGCGCACTCACTTGCATAAAACTTCTTTGAAAAGAAGAATCAGACAGTTTTCTTCATCATTGTAATGGAGGCTTTTCCATGAAATAATATCAGATAATGTTGAACAGAGTGGTTTGTGGTAATGGGTTAATCACTTTTGAGCCAATTTCATCTAATATTCATGCAAATGTTTGTATTTTAATAGACAAACCATCACACTTTACATGACGGAGACAGAAGGTAGTTTTGGCTGGTGTCATATTTGACATTTAAGGTGTAAAGATGGAACCAGTATACAAAGAACTGACGAAGGGAGAGGGGCTGTGATCGATCCAAACTCTCACAGAAACCTGTAAGATTCAGGAAGCTTTTGAAAGTATTGATTTATCCGGGACCCAAAAAACTCTCCCTTCCCTCTAATCCCCACATTTAATAGCAACAATAGCTTTTTTTTTTAAGATGCTGGGGTTTGTGGTGCAGTATCCTCCTCCTATTTCCGATAATGACGCTTTTCACGTACAATGTCTTTTGCAAATACAACTCCAACTTTCACAGGTTTCGTCCAGACTGAGTGGTGTCATCATTTCCTCTCCGGGATGATGTAGCACTAACCCAAGGTTTCTTTACGGATGAATCATTTCCACTCTAGCCAGCACCAATAAACTATCGTCAACATCCAGTTGTTCTTACTGGCTGGCTTGAATGACATTGACTTAAGTGCTGATTGAATCCTCAAGTCTTTTGAATAAATGTACATGGAAGTGACCGTGCCAGACAGACTCGGTCCAGCAGCACGTCTCAGTTTTCTTTGAGTTAGATCGTCCCGTCCATCCTCCGCTAAAGGAAGAAAGGAAACAGAAGAAGTGCAGCTCCATTGCTTTGTATTTAGAGAATGAGGCCCAGTCTTTTCACGAGCCACCACTTAATCACTGCCGGTGGGACTTAATCAATTACAGCCCCCCTGTTCAAAGCAGACCTTCTCATTGTACCCAAACGCAGTTCAAGTCCCTCACTTGATCAGTCAGACGAGAGGTCAAATTAAGAGTAAAGGCTAAACGCCTGGGCAGGAAATGAGTCACAGCGGTGGACAGGAGAGAGATGGCCATCACAGGAACAAGACAAGGACACGCACACTCAGCCCGAGTCTGCAGTTTCCTTCAGTTTAACCAAACTTCTTTGAGTGCAACTTATAATATATAAATGTGCGTGTGTATATATATATATAATAGGATATCCCATTCTGTTTGCTTGCCCTGTTCTTGCTTGGCGGTTCGCATCCTGATCAGGTAACGGCAACCATCAAATGATTAAAGCTAATTTGCAATCAAAATAACAACGCCGCTGCATTTCTTTATTTTAATATTTCCAGAGATAAATTAAGACAAACAATTACCCCAATCAGTCACTCGGAGCCTCCGTTCATGATTATTCCGGCAGCAGCGGCTTCTCTGCCACTTGAGCCTTTTCCATGAACCATATTTCTGAGACATTAGCACTGCTGTTGCTCTTTCTTTTTTTTTTTTTTTTACAATAGGTACAGACCACCCAGCCTGATGTGACACCTTTCATACAGCACCGGCGTCCTTTCAGCTCTTCAACTGGCCTCCGAGTCTCAGAGTGCTAACTTAGCATTTGCGTCAGTGTGGCTTCTGTGTGGAAAAAAAAAAGTATTGGATGGCATTGATTTTGTGCTAGTGCTGGGTCTATTCTGGTATGCTTTAATCTTCTTTTCCCCCCTCTCACCACTAACCCTCCTGAGCCTTTTCTTTGCAGCTCTGGGCAGCACAAAACAAAGATGTCCAGCTTCTCAACATTCATGTTGGGAGGTCTCCCTATACCCCAGTGTGCCAGGTGTCGATACTTTTTAGACCTCTGATTCACTGCTGAGAGAGAGAGAGAGAGATGGGTTTAACAAAATGGACAGAGGTGAATCCTGCTCACCCAATAAACCCGGGGACACACTGCATCGCTCATAATACACAAATAATCCTGCCGCTCTTAATGTTGTAGCCATCATGGGTGCAAATGTCAAATGTGTACATGATAAAAAATAATGCTTAAATTTGCCCTTGGGCTGGAGTTGGGAGAATTTTTCTATTCTGGTTCTGTTTTTCATCTTGTTTCCTTAAAAACAAATGTAAGTAAATATTTGTCCTAAAGTCTGAATGTGTTATTACATACATCATGTTCACAGGAATTGGGTTGATGGCCAGGGAGGCAAGGGTTAAAATACAACAATCATCTGTAAGTACCGTTTACCATTCAGCCACATCCTCCACATCAGTGGTGCTGTGCCTGGATACACGCTATACCACTGATTGGTATTTACAGAGGACACACGTAATGTACTGCAGCCTGTAGGTGACTGTGGATAAAGGACATTACAAACATCACGGGCCTGCGTGCATCACAAACAGTTGGAGCTGAAGAAGAGTTCAGTCCTGCTGCTGTGGAGAGGGAGAATGGATATAAATGACAAGGGGAGGTGGAGGAGGGAGAGATGGACGGGTGAAAGAATGAATGGATGGACGAATAGATGGGGGCTAGGTGGATGGAGGGAGGTATGCTACATATTGGCATCGATCCGCAGTGACATTTATGGCGCCCCGCGCTGCGACGACCTGCCGTCAGCTGCAGACACAGAAAGCTGCGACAACGTCTGCTGTGCTGGGAAAACTGTCACTGCTTTTGACTACTGCTGAGCCGTAGACACGTTCTCCGGGGCTCCGCAGGTCAAGGGCTGAGGGGTCTTATTAGCTGCTGAGGGTGAAATGAGCGACTTGCTTTGTATTCACCATGGATTAGGAGCAAAGTGAACCGTTAAATGGTCCCTCAGAGGCTGGCTCATACGTGGAAGCAGCACACAGATGAAAAGAAACATACAGGAAGCTAACAAGACGTCGTCAAGCATCAAATTAAACATTGTTTGCAACGCCTCTCGTGAATGCTTATGGGAAAAGGGAACTGCCAAATGGAGCGTAAGTGGATTTTGAATCAAGGACATTATATCTTCTCAGGCATGGTCCCTTCATTCTGATGCATAATCTCTGCTGCTAACTCAATATGTCAGGTGACTCAGGACGTTCCAGCGGTTCACCCCAACAATTCAATTTCACCAGGACCCCTGCCGACCTAACACTACGCGGCCGTCAGACAGTGATGGCTGCCTCGTTTCTTTTGACACGAAACAACGAGCGTGTTGAAAATGGAGGCAGAGTGACTGTTTACTGTGAAGCGCGATGCCATTTTCACAAGGTTGAATGTCCAACCAGGCAAAACTGGGAACTGCTCCTGCTCCACAAATCCCAGTCTCCCAAAGCACAGTGTGAAGTGATCAGGGTCATGCTTTATTACTCCCATTATTTTGTACTAACTGTGAACACAGTGGCGACATGTTGCATTACAGTTCCTATACTATGGGAGCCACTGGGGAGGACGTTGATTCGTGGCTTTACAAGGGCAGGACGGCACGAAACTAAATGATTTCAAGACAGTGCCGCAATGTGAAAAGGGTACGAACGGCTCTGCAGGTACATATACAACTTCTGACAGTATAAGTCGCGTTAGCACGGTTAGCGAAGGTACCAGAACAAAGTGGAAATGATCTGATGCCCTTAGCACGTCCCTTGCCTTCTACAAAAAAATCAAATAGTGGAGGCACATCTTACTGCAAATATTAATAATATTATTTCAAACTGAGTGTATTAATGCACTTAGATGATCTTTCTAAGTTACAAGACTTTGACATTTGGAGTCAAGGTCTCATGAGGTCGACTGGTTCAGATATGCTCAGCTTTTATGCAGGAACAGAGCCAAAAGAGGAAAGAGAGAGTATCACACACACACACACACACACACACACACACTAACACGATCCATTACCAACCCAGGACCTGCATGCATGTGATTTGTGTTCTATCACTGGTAATCATTAATGATTGTGGGGAGAGAACTGTGGGTAACAAGCTTCGCTGTGCAGCATTCCTAAACAGCCTTTACACTGTCAAGGGCATTTACACACACCGGAGGAGGAGGAGGAGGACACATTTCCACATGTACATGTACACATGTAAAACTGAACATTGACATGTATATTTAATATCATATTAAATGTGGTTCGCTTCTAAATTTCAACATCTCATTGCCCAGAACCAAAGTTCCGAATATCCGGAGGCTTTAAAACGGGTCAGGAGGATGCAGGTGCAAATTTCCTCTAAACGGAGCAGCGTGCTGAATTTCAGCAGTGACAAAACACTTTCTTCACAGTTCCTCATTTCTGACAGATTATCACAGAAAGGCCCAGCATCAATATTTAATTTGATGCCACTGCTGCCTCTACAGCAGACGCCAAACAAACAATATTTGAGCATTATTGTCAGTAAATTTGTGATGGAGGGCTCTGGTCTTATTCATAAACAATACTGTCTGGCAGCTTCAACGGATCTTATCCGGGGGAGAGGAAATGATAAAGTAAAATGTCTTATTGTGCCGCGGGAGTCAAAATGGGATATTTCTGTTTGCAGTCTCCCACAATCAGTCAATACAAAATATATCAGAGAACCTCTTTTGTCCAAACTGGCTTGATGACAGGAGCTCGGCTGTTTTTTTGTCCATTTCCAAAACAAAGATTTTTGTTCACAAATGAAAAAAAAAAAAAAAGATGCAGAGGAAAATCTCTTTTCCTCTGCAGTAATACCTGACAGGCATTTACCTGTCTGGAGGTTTCAATGGGAGCAAAGGGGCATTTTCCATGACTGAATCTCTTATTAGTGAAAGTGCAATTTCTCTAGCATTTTATTCAGAGGTAATACCAATAGAGAGCAGAACTGAAATGTCAGCAAAGGGACAAGCTGTGCATCTGAAAACGGCATGTTCATAACAGACTGGGTCATAACTGTTATATTCTTCTTCAATTTGCCCTGAGGAACTGTTGGTTTGTATAAAAGCTGTCTCATCGCTCATTTTCTGGGACATTTCCATATGCAAGTGTCAGATGGAAATAATGACATTTGAGGATCAAGTTGGGATGGATTAGAATGCCCATTATCAATAAGAAACATTCAGAGTAGATGATGACGACCTGACATCGCACACTGATGATTTGTGCTCAGCTGCTCTGCAGCCTTACTTTCAGCGACGCTTCTCACGAGGCTAAATTTACACCGAGCGATAAACAGACCATGCCTCAGAATTTCTGAATTCAAAGTGAAGGAGAGGAAAGTTTTTGGACAAGAATCAAGACAAAAACAAAATCGGAAGTATCTGAGATGCTGCTCCACAGGAGCCCGACACTGCATCAGAGTGTATTTGTTGAAGTACAGAGATTACTTGGCTATTTGAGACGGAACATTGTGTATTTTGAAAGAATCTTTTAGACTGACTGGCGATATTGCTCTGCATATTGTTTTCGAGGTGTCTGCATGACTGAGATACCATTGAAAGTTTATGGAATGGGTTTTGATATCCTGTGTTATTTATTGTTTGTGTTCTTCGTGAAAAGCTGCGGGGCTCTGGAAAGCCCACGGATTTCTGAGCTTTACGGCGGGTTTACAACAGACACAGAGTTCTACATATTGTGCTGCCTTGTTCTCGCCCGGTAAAGCTCTTGAGAGATTATATTAAAACATACATACAAAAGCGATTTTTGCCTTTTTATTATTCCTGCTTCTTTTTCCTTTACCACTCTTCTTTTTTTTATCCTGGAGTCATTGACACAGAACAACTTCTCTATTTCAGATTTTTTTAACTTCCTTCAAAGACCACGCAAAGTCATAAAACACTCATACTTTGAGCTGCCTGGTGAACTGTCTGATGCCCGATGGTAGTTATGATAATAACACTCGCATCTTTGTTTTAGCCAAAACAACTCGGTCAACATATCTCCGCCTTGGTTAACGCCATGCGCGTCTTCATTCAAAGACAAAAATCCTTCCTCAGCTCCGCGCGCGCGGCAGCTGAGCTTGTTCTAACTGTTGTTTCATCGCAGGCCAGAGACAAACACTGTTTGGAGTATTTTTTCAAATGTCTTTAGCCGTATCAGTAATCCACTGTGAGACAGGTGGCCCAGACAAACTAAGGCTTTGAACATTCTCTACTTTTCTTGGTTGGAGCAGCTGGCCAATGAAAACAAGACTTCTTCTTCAGCTTCTTCGCTCGCTCACTGCAGAACTTGCCCATGCAACAACATCTCTGATTCTAGTGTCCTGGATTTTCATGTGCACCCCGGCTTCTAAAGAAAATGGGACATTTCACATCTGCTTTACTGTTCTTGACATGATGCTTGTCAGCGTTGACACACGTGCATGATGCGTTCACCCTGACAGTCAGACAGCCAGAGGGGACCTCTCTGAAGGACGTCCGCCACCCGTGCTGTAGCAAGACATCCAGTGAGGAGGGGAGGGGGAGGGACACGAACCGTCCCTCCGTACATGTGATGGTGGACGGCCAATGAGAGGCTAAGTACCACAGGACATTAACGGCGGGTCAGGCTTGGCCCTGGAGAGGAGAACGCCGGCCATATTGCAATCCCTCACCTTGATGCACAAATGGCCTTGCCCACCAGGCCGAACCCTCCCACCCTCCAACCGCACACCGGAAATGAGTGATGAGACTCCAGTTAAGATCTGCGGGAAGCCGGGGATTAAACAGAACTGCATTTTGTCACGCTAACACCGGAGGGGACATTTGAAACAGGATGACACCTCATGAATATCAAATGGCACCCTGCTTTTTAGCGTGACACACTTCACACTTCCTGGAATTAATTACCAGTGGATAATGTGGACTCTAAGTGGCCGACCACAGCTCCGACTTTTCAAGGTGTTCTGAAAAACTTCCTGATGTTAGTGGAGCTGGACCATGGGGACAAACTTTTTTTTTTTTTGGTCAGAGATAACAAGCACCTCAAATAGATTTGCAGCAAAGTGATCAAATGAGACTAAAATAAGGAGAGCGTTGCCTCAATCGTCAGGGCCAGGCTTTTTATTTTTTATTTCACGTCGTACAAGGAGTTTTATTTTTCATGAATGTGCTATTCATCCCCCGTGCCCTTAATAAAACCTCGCTCCAGCACAGAGATAAGTTGATTAACTTCCAGAACGGATACTGTCACACTCCCAAAATATTGGCTGAACAACCTCCCTGGACTCCACAGCGCCGATTCCACCCTCGATGCCAGTGTATTAGCAAACTTCATTAAAAAAAGGTGTGAGTAGAGAGCAGGAGAGTCACACCCTGACCACTTCATCACAGCACAGAGAAGAAGAGGCAAGGCCTATGTGTGTGTGTGTGTGTGTGTCTGTGTGTGTGTCCCAGGCTGCTTCAAAGGCAGCCTCTTGGACAAGATCAGTGCTGTGACCCTGTTCCAAGCCCATCAACAGGCTGTAGGCTGGCAGGTTTCTGGAGTGGAGACGAGCCTTTAATCTGGGACAGATGTGAGAGAGACACAGTAAAACACACAGAAAGCAAGAGAGCGAGAGAGTGAGGGAGGCCAGGGAGGGAGAGATAAGAACGGCTGGGATGTTTGCAGGGAAGCTGTAAAGTGATGCAGGCGCCTGACAGAGAGAGAGAAGCCAGCTACCAGAAGATGCTTGAAAACACAACCGCCATTACTTCATCTGCCACTCCATCCTCATAAAAATCTACAGATCAGCATGATGTACATATCCACAATTACATCACTCCTAGTTTTTCCCTCTCTAGGCCAGAAATGCTGTATTCCTACGATGAATATTTGGAATAGCTGTCACGGAGCTGTTTCAATCACAAAGGCTCAACAACTTCACACTGACAGTTTGCCAGCAGCTCTATTATCGTCAGACCTTTAATGTGAAACATAAACAGGAAGTCAGGAAGAGACTGAGATGTATCACACTGAAGGAATAAAAACTGGCAAAGCAGAAATGGAGCTTCGACTCACGACTGAAAAGAGTAATAAGTAAGAAGTAATATCCCCTCCTCGAACATTAGGAAACCGGACGCTACTCATTTCTATAAGATACGCAGTATGAAAACCTGTGTTGCGTTATAACAGATCAAAAATAGGGGAAAGGTGAGAAGCAACAAAGCTCTGTCAGGAATCGTGACAAACACGAGGTCTGAGCTCTTTGTAAGTGCGTGTATTTGTATATGTATGTGTGTTCTTGTATAATCAACAATTACCCATTGTGCCTCACACATCATCTATATTAAGAAAGGAGAGTGGAGAGAAATCTCACACACAAACAATAGCTGTGGTGACAAGTGAGAAAGAGGGAGGGACCCAGGAAGATGTGATAGTGTATACATATTGTTTTTCAATTCTACAATTATTTGCATTTAAAATCAAATACCATCATTTCATTTCCTTACAACGTGATGTGCAGTAAAATGCTCACAGCACAGATATGTCTTTGTCCTCCTGTCATGCATTCTGCTCGTGTTCGTCTCTGATGTTTACTCTGCCTTCATGTGTGATGTCAAGACGTTTCCAAGAATATATCCACAAATGTGTCGAGCGCAGAATTTCTAGCGGATGATGAAGGAGGCAGGAATTATCAGGTTCCATTTTTTATAGCACCCTGCTGTATCACGTTCAAAACATATCTCAAAACTTGATATCTCCATAAAAAAAAAAAAATAAATAACGATCAACACAGAGCTCGTAGAAAAATAAGTTCCAGTTCGGTTGTGTCCCAGTCTCAAATTGAGGGTAAAACACGGACGTGGATGTAAACATGAGACCTGAGGGACAGAGCGTCGCTGCATCTGTTTGACACTAGCTCATCAATAAAGATGGATTATCGATCAGTTAAAGGCTTGGAGGGTTTAATACAGTTGAGTCCTCTTTAGATTGATTGTGCAATGGAGACACATACAGTAGTTGTCTTAGCATGTAGCCTGGATCAAAGTAATACTGTGTGTGTACTGCACCTTCTCAATACTATAATTGGATGATGATAAATCAGGGGTTTCCATTGGACCAAAGGCTATTTTGGCTGCTTGGCTTCTTCATAATAGAGTCATTTTTCAAAAAAAGGGCCGTGCAACAAGGATACATCTATTTAGGAAGGACCAGAGGCATCGGCAGTAAACAAATGTGATGGGGAGAATATCACTTCTTTAGTTTTCCCTACATGCTTCACTCTCAGAAACGTAATTGAAGGAAATGTCATTATTTCCCGGTGGAGGTCAGGCAGCTATAACAACAATGCGCTAAAGCCGCTCTGCTGTGTTCGGTTAAGCGCTCACATGCGCGGCCTTTATGGCGACGCTCGTCAGGAGGACGCTGAAACAAAACACAGTCAGAACCAGAGACTGTAAATAAAGATGGACGACATGTCACCACTTCCTGCCAGATATGGATGACCCAATCTTACACCGCAGACACAATTTGGAACTCTTATCTCCTCTGTCTCACAGAAATGTAGCGTTGCTTCTTTCTAACGATGTCGTTAGCTTGTGTTTATCTGTAAACTGAAGGCTAATTAACCATCTCCCATGTGGCGCTTGACGTGCAGCTAGTTCAAGTAAGCAAGAGAAACCAAGAAACCCCCAGAGCTTTGGGAGCAACAAGTGATTTAATAACACTAAAGATTCCAAACCGAATCTGGCTCAGAGCGCCGCTAATCAAGCGGATCAAACGACTATGTGTAAAGTCAAAGGAGTGGCTCCAAGAGATTAATCCACAGGAGCGCTTTTGATCTCTTTCGACCTCGGCTAGCCCCGACTCTTATCAGCCTGGGTTCCGACCAAATCGAGCCGCCGATAGCCGGGTGAAGGGGGTGTGCTGATGAAAACAAAAGAAAACAAAGGTCTCTAGAGAAGCAGAGCCGTGCATGTAGAGGACACAAACAAAGAGATACTGTGGTGATGGAAGGCACGTGATGGTCCATACACGCTTCATCCTCCCTCTGCTCCCCCTCTGACCTAAACTTCCCCCAGAGATCTTGATGATGTTGTGAAGACGTCTGAGCAAAACATGTCCAGCTACATTGTCCATGTCTCTGTTGACGGCCAGAGCGACTAATGGACATATAATTAGCAGGTGGACAGAAGTTAAGCTCTGAGCGATTGCTAATTGTGCTCTGTGCCTCCTGGATGAAATAATTGTTTGCTAAAATGTTTGTTCCATTCCCTCAGATTAACAAAGAGAAATCACTTAATTCAGCTTTAAAGCACTTGATCAAAATTCATATGGGGCCATTAGAGCCGATGACTGAGGGAGAGCTGAGAGAGGGAGCCTGTGTTATTTTCTTTCTGAAATTACACAGCTTTGCTTTTTCTTATTTATTTATTTTTTTTTGTCTCGCCCAAGTTCTCCAGATACCAAAAAAACAAAAAAAAAAAAGAACACACAGCATAATGTGTCTTGAAATGGGAACAATTTAAGTACCCGGCAAGCAATGGCTGTGTTAAATATAAGTAAAAATCCTCCTCCTCCTGTACAGGCGGGAGACAAATTGGGATTCCTGTGGGTCTCTGGATGGAAAGGGAGAGGAGGATATTAAAGACAAGAGACGACAGGCAGTGAGAGAGGAGCTGCCTGCCACTCATCATCCGAGGGCCAGCGAGCATGGTTGCAGTCTGCGAGGCATAGGTCACCTGATCCATGTTTAATGTGTGTGTGTGTGTGTGTGTGTGTGTGTGTGTGTGTGTCGCTTCCACCACTCTGGCTCATCTCTGGGCATCACTGCAGGGGCTGAGGATGTGTCACATAAACCACAGACCAGTGAGCAGGTCTGGAGAAATGGCGCGTGTGTGCGAAGTGTTTGAACAGCTATCCTTGTGAGGACCAGTTTTAGCCTTTAACCTCTAGACTGAGGACATCGTTGGCTGGTCCTCACTTTGTGACCACTTACGTGGACTGTTTCAGGGTAAAGAGCTGTGATTGAAAGCAACAGGTTTAGTTTAATGGTTAGAGGTGGGTTTAGCCGAACGGCATCTTATTGTCCACATTAATACGTTTTAGCTTTGAAATGGCAGATTAGGTCGGTACCAGAGGTCAAGTCTGTCCACATGAACAACCAAAGAGTCAGATCACATGATGTTTTGCCCATTTCCGTGAACAGGAAGCAGATTAATCTGTAGCTGGTTGCTACATTTTGGAAATTATGACAAATGAGGAAACAGCAAAGGTAAAGGTTTTTTCTGCAATCTTTCTTTCCTGGTCTTTGAGAGAGAAGTTTTTCATTGTTTCTATATCAACATCAGAACAAAAATAAATTAATAAATCAAACAAGGTGAGTGAAGCGGGAGCCTCATATCATGTGAACGGAGAAGCCTCTCAGGAGAAGTGAGATTAATTTAGACAGTAATGAGGATTTGACTGAAAATAAAGCACAAGCTACCTTCAGAGCAATCAGAACTGAGTATCCACCAGGGTGGCTTCATAAACAACAGGTAGTATCGTCCTTAGTTTAACTGGAGAGTGGTTGAGTAATTGTTTGTTGATGGAAAGCAGCACCTCCTCAAAAACAAAATGAATTGAAATTGAATAATAACACAGGAATTAATTGTGCGGATCAGTTATAATCAGCTCAAAGCATCTGGATCTGGACCTCTGCGAAGATAATGTGTATATTATGAAAAGAGGTTTTCAGGAATAGCGGCAAGGTGCAGGAGGTTTTCCTCACTGCGCTTGAATCATTACTAAGCCATCCGAAAGCTCATAATTGCTATGAGCAGAATGTATTTTCAATTAGTTATTCAGTTCTGCTGCTGATCCAATCTAATCCTGGCTAATCTTTGCTAAAGCCATGTCAGCAGCATGTTGAACGTGGGGAGATGTGTGTGTAGAAATGAACGTCAACTGCGCGCAGCCGCACGTTAACGCGTGTTTGCACATGCATACGTGCTTTATGACAGGAGCCTGCGCCCACACGCTTTGATGGATGCGTGTGCATCTGCCTGGCGCGCACCTCCAAAGTGAGCCCTATAAATAATAAATGACCGTCCATGCAGAGGCGATGTGGCAGCGTCGGTGAGATTAAAAAAAATGGAGTGGCCTTGTTAATACACCTCCACCCAGCCTGCCAGCTAACCAGCCTGCTCAGGGGACAGATAATGGCTGCCTGTGCCTCCACCTCATGTTGCTGCATTATGATGGAGCCCGCTGCTGCAATCACATAGTAAAGCAAGAGCAATGGCTGTGTAAGAATCAGTGAGTGACTGTGTGCATTGGCTGAATAATGATAAAAAAAAAAAAAAAAAAAAAAGAATGTGGGCCTGACGGTGTCATTCAGGGCCAGGGGCTGGCTGCTCATTCCTGTCGCGGACACACAGGCACCTTATGGAGCCACGTCAATCGGTACTGTAAGTTTACTGGATCAGTGAGTAGGATCCCGTGCTAATTTCCCATTCGACAGTCAAAAGAGTAAAAGATAGAGATACCAAGGTGCTCAAATATACAAATGCTGCCACTGCTGAATACTATTACATTATCATATCATTGCCATAGCTGTGTTCTCAGAAATGAAATGAAAGGTTCACTAGAGGTTT
Organism: Pseudorhombus dupliciocellatus; assembly: GCA_016785235.1. Classification (NCBI taxonomy): domain Eukaryota; kingdom Metazoa; phylum Chordata; class Actinopteri; order Pleuronectiformes; family Paralichthyidae; genus Pseudorhombus; species Pseudorhombus dupliciocellatus. Next base: position 2,473,277 of record JAFBJW010000183.1, on the reverse strand, counting down.
CCTGGAGTTTCGTTTATACGAAGCCCGGATCAGGAGGTGAGACATGGACGCGTCAAAAACATAAGCTATTTCTGATTTGTTATGAATTCTCTTTTTCTAACACGGGCTCACTCGGATATTTATTTCATTTCAGAGCTGGGGGGAAAGTTTAGTAAAAAGTGTCTAGAGCAACAGCAACCTACAGCCCCTCTGGAAACTTCCCAGAGTTCAGTGCATGTGAGTTAAGATAAGATAAGATCAAACTTTATCGATCCACACACCAGGGACATCCAGTCTGGGAAAGCGGCCTTGTTGCCTGGTTGCATGTCTTGTTGTTTTTAAATGTGCTCTGTGAGTCGCAGCGTTTAGTTCAGCCGTTCACTTTAAATGATAATAACAGTAAAACTTTTTTTTTTTTGTTAGTAGCACTTCCATAAGGGTGCTTTATATCCTCGCAACACGACGGCGGCTCAGACGCTCTTGAATCAAGAAACCACCAGCTCTCCGTCGCTCTGCGGCAGAGACGAGGTCAGAACCGCGTCCAGCTTATTGGTCAGTCACGGGTTCGGCTGAACGAGGTTCATCGCGTCATCGGGACACTCTGTGACGAACAGGGGGGATTTTCTGCAAAGCGCTCTTGATTCCCCCGGCTGTCAGGCGGGAACCGAAAGTTGACTTGACACCACATTTTACATGAATAGCTCTCCTAGACAAAATGCTCCATTCCCCAAGTGTGGAACAAGCTTTCAGAGCCATCGCTTCCAGTGAAGAAAAGACTCCTGCAAGAGCTCAAAGATTGTAATAAGTATGCTTTCAAATGCAGAAACAACTCTGTAAAGCAGCACCAGGGAAAAAAAAGGGAAGTGAAACCCACTGACGCGCATCATTTGGCGAGATGACAGCTCCTTAGTAAAGGGAATTGGCACTGCTGTTTTAGCGGGTTCCCCGCTGAATGTTATTGGCTCTGCTTCATCTCAGTCGTTGTTGTTCTCAGTCACTTTGAGCCAAGTAATTGTCAAAGCTGAGCACCTTTCAGCCCCTGCTGAGAAGGTTGCAGCACCTTGTCAGTAAACAGCAGCGTACTTTGAATATCTAATGTCGCCGGCTTCAATATAAAGGGATGCCTCTGATAGTGGGTGGCAGCAATAACACAAAGCAAGACAGGTCCAAAAATAGTCGACGAAATTGCTCGTTTCAAAATCCAGCGGCACAGGAGAAGAAACAGTCAACGCGAAACTGTCCAGGTTCTGACAGGTTCTCAGATTGTAATTTAACGGGATTGGGCTGAAGTGAATGCTTGTTGATCCCACCGGCTCTCATGTACTTGGATTGCTTGCAGACAAGTGGGAGGAAATCGCTAAAGTGACAGTCTAGCAGGGAAGGATGCGACCGGTGAGGAGCATTGCATGTTACATTCCAGGGCTTTGTGATCTCATCGTAATCTAATGCTCCGCAGAGGTAAAGCTTAAACGAGGGCGGTGCGCCGTCTGGGCGTCGGCGCATTGGAGCTCTACAGGAAAAGAAGAGCTTTGGTGGAGAAGCTATGAAAGCGAAAAAAAAAAAAAAAAAAGTAATTGATGATGATGTAGTAGCGAGCAAGGGGCCAAACGTGCAGCTCGTTGAAAAGGCGCTCCATATTTCAAACTTGTTTACAGCTCTGACGAGACATTGAGAATCTACGAGATAAACCATGAGCCGAGGCTTTAACACCTCGGACCACGATAACAGAACGTGGGCTTTTTCTCCAGCTGAGGGCGAAGCACGCCACCTTCACAACAAAAGCAGGTGCAGCTGATGGTGCGCGGTGGCGAACACTGGCCCCGGCGCCTCTAATACTCGTGTCGCTCTGCTTTCATTTTGTGGCTCATTTGCCAGCATATTGCAACGGTGCAAAAAAAAAATCCCGATCACAGTGGCCACTGGACCCGGGGAGGCAGGAGCACTGGCCGGCTCCCGTGCACCGCAAGAGCAGCTACGCCTGCCTGTGGATAGATGCGGTTTTTGTCAACCTATAAATCAAATGCGATGTACAAAGGTAAAAAAGACAATCTCACTTCCCCCCTGAAATATGAGCACGGCGTGCGCTCTCACACACACACACACACACACACACACACACGTGCACACAAAAGTGCTGATATGGCGAAAAAAATCGGAGGGCTTCATATTTTATCGCGTTCATCGAAGGAATCTTGAAGAATCCTGGTAATTAATGGCCGCGGTTATTAAAGGTGACGTGCCGGTGGGAGCACGGCCAATGGAAAAAATAACAACAATAATATTCCAGATGAAGTCTTTGACCTTAGTCTTTCGTTTTGTAAAGCAAAGCACAAACGTGTCTCCGCTGAGTCACATTTAGTCTTCGGCAATGGATCAACAGGAAGATTTAAGCGTCCCAGTGAGACGCTGAGGTACCACCGCCGTGATTCTTTATCCTGAGGGCAGGAAAAAAAAAAAAAAAAACACAGAAAATTCTTTGTGGTAAAACCGGCTTGTTCGTCTTGCTTATCAGCAGATGTGTTCTGAGCTGTTGTACTCTCAAGTCAATTATTGAAATAAGCTGGTCTTTGGTGGAATACAGAGTGAAGACCCCAGCCTCATTTGATTTATTCTGGTATCAGAGCCTTCCGTGGGTCATTTATCAGCTAAATGGCTTTTTGAATCCATACTCTAAAGTTCATTACAGCGATTAAAGATTTATTCAGTCTTAGTTATAGATAATTCATCTGAGGCCTATTAAAATGCCTTTTTGTCGCTGCACCATGTGGTCGTTTTTAAAAGGGAATGGCAGGAGGGAATTGCAGATGCAAACCAAGTGTTAGATACGGCCGGCCCAGTCATTTATCAATCTCCTCCAACGGACAAAGGTTCAGCATCGCAGCGGGGCTGACCAATTTGACGCGTGGCGCTCGCGGACGATGAAAGGCCCCGGCGTCGCTTGAACTTCGCAGCCCCCGAACTTCCCTCTCAAGCGTCTCGAGTGTTTCAGCCCCTGTGAAGAGGTGCTGTTCATCAGCGATGCCTTTGTTGTTTGAAGAAAGGAAATCAAGGCGCGTGACAAAGATACAAAAGCACATCAGTGGCCACATATGATTTTGTGTGTAGCCTGTGAAACATGCAACACACACAAGCACAACCCCCCCCCCCCACGCAGGAATTTTAAATCAAAGTGCACCTTTGGGAACCTTCCTCTGGAGAGAAACTCACAACATGACAGGCTCCATCCACAGCAGCTGCATAGAATCCAGCCAGGACTACGCGAGGACAATGATGTAACTGTGGGCAACACGGAAGATTGGAGAAACAGGGATCGCGCCAACAACATAATTCAATATCGTGACAGGTCGTCTAATGACAGAACGACGACGATGACACGGGTCACGTCACAAATTTAACAAGTTAATCCTCCGCAGGTAAGTGAACGCCACTGTTCGGGCATGTTCTGTTTATGTTTGCTAATTATAAATGAATAATTGATTCACCCTATTCATCCATTCATCTCAATGAACTATCACTAATCAATGAATCACAGTTCAATGCGTTTCCATAGCCACCAATGCCAAATAAACACACATTGGACTTTTGTGGTTGTGTCGCCATGACTCCAGTCGCACTTCTTTTGGGTTGAAATCGTTTAATCGTTTTAAAAAAGGCTTTGTTGCACTGACTTGGCTCCTTTGACTCCACCCGTCCCTGTAAACCAATAACAGCGTGTGTCTGAGGCTGTTTCCCTGTTGCTGAACCAATTACATCCCCCCCGTCTAATAAACCCAGCCTCAGTTTGCTGGGAGGAGGTCTGGGTTTCTCGCCTCGCTCTCTCTCTTTTGCCCAAATGAAACAAATTAAAGGAATAAACCCTCCAGAGTAAACCCTCTCCAAACACGCGTGCTATGAAATCACCCTCAGACAAGCGTCGGCCTTCTCCCGCTCTGCTTCCCAAAAAAAAGTCTGACACGGCCACGACTATTGGTCCTTCAGCCACCAGGGAGAATTAATAAGCCCTCATTTCCATTTCTTCCAGGCTTCACGCTGTGCTTGGTCCGCTTTGGAGGAGGACAGGACTTCACAGAGGGAAAAGAGGATGGTGTCGAAAAACAAAGAGACGGCTAGTGAGGAAGAACAACACCTCCAAATGAAGTTTATAATCCACTGACTCCCTGATGCACCCGCAGAAAAGTCTCCAGAGCAGCTCCCAGTGCCACAAGAAGAGAAAATAAAAAAATAAAAAACCCTCCTGCCTCCATGTGTCATCCTGAGTTTGTGTACTTTAGCCTCTCTGCAGTGAAGAAAAAAGTTATCTGTGATATCTGACCTTTGGTGATGGTAATGTGAGACAGAGCTGAGGTCTGAGGTGATATCTCTGCTGACCACACTCTTAGCATGCAGGTTTCTCCTCGTCGGAACATCTCTCAGACCTTTACTAACCTTTGGTTTATCACAGGGGCAAGACAGATGTATGGACAGGATAAAAGCAAGCCTGGGATTCTGTGTGTGTGTGTGTGTTTGGCTGATGTGGGAAAGGACAATAGTGTGGGAGTATGAAGTCGATATTCTGATTAAATCTCATTTGTAAGAATAGGGTTTTTTTTTTTTTTTTTTTTTGCTGAAGATAAACTTCTTGACTTTGCTATAGAGGCGATCAGCCCTCTCACATGCTGTTGCCATGGTTTCAAAAGACTGGCCGAGATGAGAGGCGTCATCTGGAAGTTTTGAGGTGCTACCAGGTGATCAGAATCAGTGGACGGGCCCATGAAGGCGTGAGCCTCTTGTTCGTACTGTGTGTTTAAACCATGATGTTGTTTTTGCCTCTATCCGCATCACTTTATCCGTCTTCTCAGCAAATACCCATCCTATTAGAAACCAGTGTTCCAATAATTACACTGATGTAACCTTTATTTAAGCAGTTAAGAGACGTGGGGAATGCTACGGGCTACACATTGGAATAAATGCCTGGAGGTAAACTATGTACTTAAAGGCTGTTATTAAAAGTGAATACGCTTCGTTTTACTAATTCAGAACCAAACAATATGACCTTCTCTTGACCTTTTGGGGAATTTAAATATAAAACCGTTTTACTGTCAAATAACCTTTGATGTTTTTTTTGGTACACGGAAAAAAACAGTGGCAGGAAAAAAAGGCCAGCTCACGCCGCCGTGCACTCCCAGCTATAATAGCCGGAGTTATAGCCGCTCGTATACTATACACAAGTGTGTCTCAGCGTGTGCACATTGGGGGTGTGAGTCCATCGGAGCGTGCACGCAAGTGTCCATATGTGCGCCTTGTTTGTGTGCCATTCCCCATTAAAGCTGCAATTGCCCAGCAGGCATAATTTTACACTCTGCCGAAACCAATACACAAGCCAGCGCAAGTCATCAGCTATCATTACGCCTCGAAAAGACTTCAATCACTCTGCTGATGACACATCGAGGCCGCTTCCCCTGACAAAATATTTCCCATGAGGCCCCTCACCCACCCGCTCACACTTAACGCACAGGTGTCACAAATACAAGGTGTCACTGAGCTGCCACCGCTTTCTTGTCGCTACTTCTAATGAAACCCCCCACACACCTTTGGTCAACCCGTCCTCCTCCTCTTTCCCTTCGCTCTTCTCCCTGTCCTTCCCCACTCGGCCTCGCCGCCCTGCACCACCCACGCCGAGCGGCAGAAAGCGCGCAACACTGCTAGTAATTAGTGGTCTTGATAATGGGGCAAGGCCAAGGAAGGTTGCCAATAATCTGGCCTAATTGCTCAGATGTATGCCAAAGCGTCCGTCTAGGCCTGGGTGGCAGATAATGGCTTTGGCAGGTGTTGCCAGGGATATGCCCCTGGTGACGTGCGCTTTTAATGACCACTGGAGTGTGTGTGTGCGTATATATCTGTGTTCCTGGAGACACTGGTCTCAACCACCGGCACTGAGAAGACGATAAATATTATGCCAATATATCAGATTTTAGTGTTTCAGAATTGCCTGCGCAAATCCCCCTATCAATATTTCACAGTGGCTTGTTATGCCAGTTTGCCTGATGAAACACGTCTGTTGACAGCGAGTGTTTGCGAGCTTTAAAAGACGACAGTTTTGAAGCTCGGCGCGAGGATCTCCTGCAGACCGCAGCGCTCATTAAATCCCACCATGTTAGAGTTGTGAAGGTAACTGTGCACTGATGATTTGTCTGTCGCTCTTACTGAAACAAGTGTGGGTTTAAAGAAAGTGCCAAGTTTGCCCCTGTGCTGAAAAATGAGAGGACGTTTAATATCAATGGGTTAGTCCTGTGATTGGCACGGATGCTTTCAGCAAACCTCAGGCGAATCGCCCCCGTCTATGCTCTCTGTTATACATTAAGAAAGTCAAGACAACAAGCTCTTTTTGAAACTTTCTGCAGATGTCCCTGGCAAGGAAAGTTTTCAGTGGCGTCCTTCCCTCCTGTCATTGTCAGCTGTCACAGTTAAAAGCATTCAACTCTTCTACTCAAGGTCACAGAGACTACCACCACAGAAAACCACAATAAACAAACATACAATCCCAAATCATGATTAATAATAACCATTCAAACAGATCCGTCTGAGCATAGAACGTGTCGTCATGTGACAGTCTGGACTTCACCATTGCAGTCAGAAAATAAATAAATAAATAAATAAATAAATAAAAACATGTTGTCAGGAGCCGACGTATCCTATCTGTAAACTGAAGATATCAGAAGGCACCTGGTCAAAGGCTGATAAAAACTGAAATGAGAAGTTCCAAGGAAAAAAAAAAATCCTTCATGGTTGTTGCGTTCGTCTCTGGAAACAAGATGATTACAGAAGTATTGATCAGCATAAAGCCCGGATTAAAGGCCAGGGGTGCAATAAAAAAATAAATAAAATAAAATAAAAAAAAAAATCCACCAGCTACATAAACTTCAACATGAGAAAATAAGAAAATATAAGGCAATTGACGACTTGCTCCTGATCGCTGCTGCAGTTTATAACATAATCCATGCTGGGGGTTATATTCTGCATATATATCACTGGCAAGTAGTTGTATACGTCTATAATATATTATATTACCATTTTGTCCAGTCTCTCAATGTCTCTGGAATGAGTTCCTTCCACAATGTTCACACAAAATCCATCATCGCTCATTGAGACAGCTCAGCAGTCACCAGCCCACAGCAGAATAACAAGTAAACCTCAACCCCTGAAGTTTCCCTGAATCCAGTGACCGTGCCGTCTCCAGGACGCTGACAGAGTCATCAGAGGTCAACTTGAGCCCAGATAATAAACGCCATCAAGACTCTGAGAAACACCGGCGCCCTCAGTCACCAGTGACATTACTTTTATCTCCATATGGCTCAAGCCGACAGCAACCGGAGCTACCGCGATGCCCCGCCGCCGCCGCGTGGAGCTCGTCTCTCTGGGCACGCCGCCTCGCTCCCTTTGATCATAATCACAGCAACTCGCAGCGAAAAGGGGGCAATCATTTCAAACCTGATGGCAGAATCATACAACGCTGTGGAAGGAAAGGGAGCGCACAGGGACTGAGCAGCTCACGGCTGACTGGAATAATCCACACGCTGTTGACTGACACTCACCTAGAGGAGAGGAGAAGGAGACAAAAGGGAGAGAAAACATTAAATAATGGATCCCAGCTTCAATATTGACAAGAGAATCACAAAGCAAAAATCATGGGAAGGTAATTACTGTGAATGTTTGAGAGGGTCGGTGCAGAGCGGTGCATCGGAGGAGGGGGGGTTTTTCTTTTAGCTTAACAGACTCGAGCCTTCCAGACGGGTAAAGGTGCAATAAGAGTCACGGTTCTGATTTGGCGCCATGGCTGGACGCTTGACGAGTAAATCGTAGTCATGCCACCAGGTTTTCAGATCGTACCCGAGCAAAGGAAATGAGGGGACTTGAACCTCAAAGTTTCTGGCAGTGAAATAAAAAACTTATAATTGACGAGAATTTAATTTCGGATTCCGTCCTTCAAAAACAGAGTTTGGGTGAAGAGGCAACATCGTGTGCAGTTCTGTTGGGCTCCTTATTCCAGCAATCAAGTGTTTTTATTTGGAGGAAAACAAAATCTATCGATGCGTAGTTGACCTCTGGAACACAACTGAACAGTGGATGTTACCCATAATCCCCGGCTTCCAGAAGCAAATACACCAAACTCTGTTTTTATAATTCACATATTTTCAAAGTTTCCTCCTGAATATTGGAGATAAACACTGGCCGTCCATGACTTTTTAATCTTTTTAACTGATCTAGATTTAATGACGTTGCTTTATTCGACTCTAGCCGCTTACCAAAGTTACACAGAGCAAAAAAATGCAGTGGGAATGAAAGTGGAAACATTCTCCATATTCCAAGTCAGTGAGCCGTCAAACACATTTTGAAGCTGCTAATTTAAGCTTAAAAAAAGAAAGAAAGCTGTATGGTTTTGCTTTGAAACTAAAATCATCCTTGGTACTCTGAGAGCCCTTGACATGACTTATTTACAGTGTTTACCGAACCATTTCATTGCCCGACTAATTATTTCTGATCTCCAGGAGTTAGTATATCTATAATCAGCTGCATGTGATTCATGTTCTCAAAATAATTCGACAGCATTTGACAGCGTGGTCCACATGGGGCAGAGTCAGAACGTTCCTGACGGGTCAAAGCGGAACAAGGTTGTGAAGGACGGACGGTTCTTGGAGACAATAGCCCGGTGAAGAGGATCGCTCCAACTGCTCAGCAGACCTTAATTAACCAAGTTTGCACTTTCCGAAAGGCTGCACACTTTATTTCTGTCTCCTGTTTAGATGCCGTTGCTGCTGCAGATGGAGAAAATAACTCTACCTGCGGCTCCTCTGACCTTTTGAAACTGTAAGCTGCTTTTGCAATATTCTTTTTCTGAAATTACAGTTAGGGCCAAATATCACTGTCTGGGAGGCTCCTTCACAGCCGGGGCCGTGGCTTCTCCCCTGCTTCACCGCCAACATTTGAATATTAAAACAATCCCAAGTCTTTAAAAGCTGCCTTCGATCAAAACTGCATTCCGGCACATCGACCGACCAACGAAACAAAAAGAGACGCGCTGTTTTTACTGTGATGGATTCGCTGTATCAAGCCAGTTGCACATCTCTGCATTTTAATTATCACATCAGATTGAAACGAGGGAAGACAAGTCCATTCATCAACCTCCAAATAAATGGTTGTTGGAAAATGGATGGTGGAGGTTTCAGATGCTTAAGATATGTCTGAACTTGGCTCATATCAACCACAGCCTGCGTCGTGTATCACGAGTCCCAGCAGGAGGCGAACGAGTTTTTGTAAAACACATTTCTGTGTTTTCACCTGAGTTAACAAACCCTCCTCATTTGAAGGAGTCCAGTTATCTGTTCGTCTCTTTGGTGCTTGTCTGTTGTCTAGTTTCCATCATCCTACACGTACCCTGCAGACACCGGATGAAAAGAAACTGTCATCTCTAATTCTGCAAAACCTGGACGTACATTTTAATTAAACGCATTTAAAAAAAAACCCAAAGACACTTTTCACAAGTTAAATACAGGAAGGAAAAAAAAAAACAAATACCAGTCCTGACTGGATTTTGTTTTGACTAGATAGTAAGTTAATATACCTTATATCTTATCATCAGAAAAAAAGCTTTTTAGATATTTCTCTGTAGAAGAAAAATATCCATGGAACCTGTCGCCTGATAGATTTGATTGCTGACTGATAGCTTGAGTGGAAATCTTGTGACGGTGACATGTGAAATGTGTTTGTCATGACAGTTGAAACTGTTTTAAACGCTCGGTCGTTTGGACCAATCGAGCAATCTGAAGACATTTGAGCTGCAGGACGGCGGGATTGCTCTCACGGCTGTTTATTTCTCTTTTGTGGAGGTTATATTTTCACCACATATGGGTATCATTTTCTACCTGATTTATTATAGGGCACGGTTTGGACGGGAGTGATTGCAAACGTTAGCTCACCTGAAAATAAATGTAATTAAGTTTGTTTATTAATTTAAAACGTGATTCTGAGATTGCAGCACGAAGAGCAGCAGGACGTTATTTTTTAATGGGGCATGGCGACATGCGAGGAAGACTTTTTGAACAAATCGCTTCTGTTCAGCGGTGACATTAAGCAGACTGGTTTCTCTGTGGCATCGCATTAGTCAGAGTCGCCATAAAGTGTGTCACCGCGACAGAGGAAACTTGACAGAGCTACAGAGCAGAGGAAAAAGGAAAAAAAAAAAAAAAAAAGGAGGAAGGGAAACCTCAAAGTGGGAGAAAAGCGGAGGTGGAACTTCTTAAACGTCTTAAAGATGTTTTCTGGTTGACAGGGCCACATGTCAACCTGTAAAAAGGAAGTGTGAATCAGGGGTGTGACACTGCTGCAATAACAGCTTTGAAGTTCATTGCAGATGACAGGCAAACGTGCGGTTACAGCTGGGAACAGGTGTGTGTCAAGCTTCAGCCTGACTCCACTCATTTTCTCATCCGTCACGGTGCTCTAATGGCCAACCTTGTTTTGAAGATGCTAAAATACTCCATTCTGGGCCACACCAGGCTTTATCTATCACAATTATACATCTTCAATGCTATTCAATTCAATTTACCTACAACAGGGCGAGACGCTGCGGGAAACCAGACGTGAGGGGGGAAACTGAAATAAAGTAGAACACCAAGGGGCCGATGAAGCAAATGAGTCAAATAATACGAATTATAAAAACATAACAATAAACAAAAAGGAGCGTATGTGTAGCGGTGGCACGATCCGACGTGTTACTGCTCTGCTCACGAGTTGGACCTTAATTGAACTGAATGAGAAGGCAGATCTCAGCAGCCTGACTGCCTCCGTTCTTCGACAGCTCAAGGCTCTCTTGGAAACCTCTCGTGATTCATGTGTGTTGCCAGGCTGCTGGATTACCTCCGCCAACCGCCAGGCTGCTGTGGTGTCTTTATTTTAAAGGGAGTAGGGGTGCCGGGGACACGGCGAGCGAGAGAGAGCTGGATTTTGTAAAAAGGTTTATGCAGCTGGATGAGGCAGGGAGGCAAAATCTGATGAACACCTTCCAGCCGGCAACACGCGTACGTCTGACTTCCTTTCATAGAAAGAGCACAAGCCAAAAATAGGATTACTCCATGTCTTGGCAAGAGTCACAGCGAAGAGTTGCAGAGAGAGAGAGAGAGAGAGAAAAATGAGGGTTTAAGTAGAGTTGTACTCGATATTGTATTTTACAGGAAACAAGACCTCAGCGTGAACTCATTTTGTTCGCTGTGAGATGAGTTTGGTTCCATCCCATTTGTTAGGACGATAGACAGCTGAAATCAAGACATGTTGTTGCTCTGATCCATTCTGATATTTCCTTTTAAATGAACGGATCCAGACCCTCTGGCTCGCGTGTACTGGTACAGCCAACCTGGTTTCTGAAAGCGTTCAGTACAATGAGGGATCAGCGGGGACCCAAAATCAATTTGAAGTAGATATAGTTGAGTCATTAATATCCTCTTTAATTATATATGTTTTAATCTTCTAATAAAGAGAACAGCTGGATATTATAGCATCACTGACTGTGAATTACGTCTGACCTCTGCAGCCACATACTTTTCAACCAAATTAAATTTTTTCCCACTGAAGCGTTTCATAAAAAAAAAAGAAAAGAAAAACCCAGCAGTTTTGACAGGTGCCTCAGGGTCTGTGTGAGAGTTTCTGTAGAGTAGAGCACATTTCAGTCACTTTAACATCACCTCAAATATTCCACTGTCCATCTTATCGTCACATCCTCTTGACCAACTCCACCATCGCTTTGCTTTAGCATAACAGCTTTTGGCATCCTACGGGTTTTTGTTAACACAAAAACGAAACCGCAAAATATATCTGGGACAGCCGGAGAAAATTGGGCACAGTGGGCCCACAAACAATCATCAAATGGGAGGAAAGGGACCAGAGCAATTCCAAAATACACTTATGCCAACCCAATTTTTGGACATTCGGTGCAGACACCTTCTGAATGATAACGGCCCAGGAGGTTTCTATTCACTTGTAAGCTATAAAGTACATTTCTCAGCAGATGTCTTGAAGCCTGAAGGTGAATGGTGATTTTTTTTTTTTTAATCAAACAAATGGATGATTTAAAATGGCTTTATTCAAATTATATCCAAAATCTAATCATGTCTGATCCCGAATGCAAAAGTAGACACAGCAATCCTGGCTCAATCAATTCATCAGCACACACAGTGATAAAAGAACATTTCACAAATCTTTTCTCCAAGTCTGCCTAAATTAACCGTCGGACCTGGGATCCATTGCAACCGAGGAGACTGCAATCAAGTCCAACTACCTAACTTGGAAACCAATAAAAACATCTTCATTTTGGTGTGTTACTTACACACAAAGCTTCAGACATTTAAAACTTGTGTTTAAGGACTACAAGACCCAGCGACATTAATCAAAGTTCTCGGGACACGCAACCTCGCTTGTGTGCTAACGCGTCATGCTAGCTGTCAACGTTAAACGCAACACCACGGGGACGTGTGATTGGCTGCCGCCTTCGCTGCCACGTGAAAAGTTGATCTTCGCAAAGTGAAACCAAATTACAGTTTGGGACTGTCCCCCTCCCCCCTTACCACAACATCACCCAGTGTTGTTATCCCAGTTAGTCGCACACACTGATTAAGAAAGCGCTCATAAATTTCCCCTTGCTGTTAGATGAGATACTTAATCACCGCGGCAGGGCTGTGATATACGGAGAAAAAAAAACTGTTCCCTACTGCGGACCAATTTCTACCAGCACTGCTGCGGAGAGGCTCATAAATGGAATACGTTGAGACCCTCTCCACCTCCTTCTTCGTATGTCACGCTAATCTATCCATACTAATGAAGATATTAATTAGCTGTCTTGAGATTAACCTAAAAAATGTGTGCATGGCTGCCACAGGCTTTAGCTTTAAATACATGTTGGCAGCACGCTTCGAACATGTCCGCGATACCTCCCAACATACGAGGAGCTGGAAGTGGGGATGAAGGGTATTACTGGTAAATCCTCAGCTGGGACTGGTATGGCTTCCACCTGCCTGTGTTCTGTCTCCTCTAATTTAAAATCCCGCGCAGCATTCCTGCATCCAAGGACCGTCCCTCCGTGCTGGAGATCACAGATGGCCGTCAGTGTCGGGCTAATCAATAAGTCAATACTCATATCCCAACCTATATAAAGTTAGCTTCATTTTATGAGGTCATAAGGTTCTTGCTGACATCAACATGTACTTTCCTGAATATTAATGAATTCAAATGGCTCATGTGGTGGTTTGTAGGTTCATAGAGAAACAGATTCCACTTTGTTAATAAAAGTACTGATACTAGCATTGAAAGGTTAATATAATGTTTAATAATGTTTTCCGAAAATCGAGATCCCCGTGGATTTGTCTCAGTATCATCGATTTAATCCTACGCAACAGGCAAATAGTACAGGGCAAAGAAAACTTTCTTCGGGGAAAGGACTTTAAAGGTCATCTGGAATTAAAAAAGAAAAAACTGAAATGACGATGGAGCAAAGTGCACTCCAAAGGCAAATGTCTCGCAGTGTGACCCAGATTGAATTTTATTTCCTGACAGTGTCACAGGCTCGTGGCTTTTTGAAATGATCCCTGCAGTGTAACAGAAGCAGAGATAGTTGCGGTAATAAAATGTCACTTGTCATTTTAAAGTACATAAAGTTAAGCACTTGTTCGCTTCCTTTTGACATCTTTACTATTTAAAGTGATGTTTCTCGTCCTCAGCGGGAGATTCAGGATCTTTTTCCGCTCGTTTCTGTCCCAGTCCTCACAGAGGCACTGCGCAGGTGTCTGTGTGTTTCATGTTGTCGTCATTACAGCTACGTGGGGCTAACGTCTGCCAACACCGCTGCTGTTGAATAAATACACGCAAGTGCCAAAGAAATCTAGTTGGAACCTGGAACGTGATTAAAAAGCATCATTCAACAGAAACACTCACACTGAGATGGAACCAGCCTTCATCCAATTTATCCTTTTTGTTGTTGGTTTTTCTCCCCCCCATCTGGAGTCACGAATGGCTGATGTGTGTCAACACATTAAGGAATCTAGCAGTCAGCGGTCCAAGGCAATTAAAAATAAGTGGTGGGTATGAATTAAGAAAAAGGAAGGAACCTGCTCAGAGAGAAAGTGTTTTGACCTTATAACGGTTGTTATGGTTGATATGTGAAAACCTTACATTTACACTGTGGGAGTTCAGGTTTAATGTGAGCAGAGTGAGACTGAAGTGGCGTCAGTTCATTTTTGGATTTCTCCCAATGTCACCGGAACACAACAAAAAAACAGATGAAGCTTGAGAGAGAAAAGTTTCAGGACAACACAGACAAGATGAATATGCAATGTTTACATATACAGAGAACTTCTACTGACTACAGCGACATCATTTACTGATCCGGCCATTCATGGTTCCAAGAGGATATACTCAGTCTAAGGTAGCTCGATCCGTTACCACAATTTTGGTTCAGGGTTAAAGGCTCAGTGTCCAGAATTAGTGACACCTTGTGGTGAAGTTGCGTGTTGCAGCTGAGCAGTGTAAACAATGGCAACCTGTGTTACATTAAACAGGATGTTGCCAGTTGCCCGGTCTCACACCGGAGCATGTGGACGGCGCCCTCCTTGCGTACACAGACACACGCAGTTACATGCTTTCGACATGAAACGCTGCCCCCCTCCTCCTGCCTCAGGCAGAAGATCCCCTTGGCTGACCTCAGGCTGGACTGCCGCAGCCAGTTTGCATCAGATGCCTCGTGGAGCAGAGCGGTTTATGGCCCCAGTCGAGCAAAGGTACAGAGCAGAGAGGGGGTGGGGGGCAGGTAGGAAGCTCTTTATGGGGTGAAATATTTATACACGGCAATAAAAAAGGTCTCCATATACTGCATCATTACAGGTACATTGTCAAGATGTGGACATTCACGTTGTAAAGTTTACAGTGGATTTAAGCATGAATACAGGGACTGTTATATAATATTGTATTTAGCTTTTCAGCTCCATACAGGTCGGAACAATATGAATTTCTTATCCATTAAAAGTGAATCCAACTTTAGGAACAGCCTTTAGGAAAAGAGTAGTGTTTGAATATTGCGTGCAAAGAGAGATAGATGAAGATACAAATAGAAAGATAATTTAAGAAGTAAATTTAAGATTCATTTAGCTACAGCTCCCGGGTCTCGACTGAGGTCAACACCAATGAGAGACTTCAGAGATATATTTAAATGACCTATATTAGCTTTGCTGCTGCTGCTGCTGCATCAATGCTGATATTTAAAAACAACAGTCAAATACAACATTAGGGATAAAACGGTGTCTATTGCAGTTGCATAATCATACTAATAGAATTATGCTTGGCCAGTTCAATAATAAACACTGGTTTTATTTATAATGTGTCCAGCTCCAGGTGGTAATCTATAAACCATGACGCTGTCGGCAGCTCAGATTTCACTCTGGCTCTTCTATCTACAGAACAGAATCGGTGATTTAATCAAGGTTTTTTTTTTTTTTTTTTTAAGCGACATGCCTGGTAGCACTCCATCATAATGCAAGATAAGATGATCACATGTTGATATCAGGTGAAAACAAGGTCAGGATGCCCCCCCCCGCGACTTGGCATGGAGATAAATCAAAGCATGTTTTTCATCCGATAGCAAAAGACCGTCATCACAATGTTGGATAAACATTTTTTTGTGATGTAATTTTTTTTTTTTTTTCCCTTCAACGGTTGAAAGCCTGGATTCCGTCAGCCATGCCTATATGAGCCTCACTATATCAGTGCATCATACACACAAGGGTATTTCTCCCCTTGAGCTAACTCCCACCCACACACACTCAACTTGTCTCCCATTTGCTGGAAGGTATCAATGCGCTCCCCCGCCTCCCTCCGAGCCCCTGACCTGTTTGACAGCTTCTGTGTTCAGGATCAAGCGTCGGGCTGACGGGCGGAGTCTGTGGGGCTAACTATGATATAGCATGGCGTTGTCAAAACGCATCGAGGACCACGTCCCTGCGCGCCGTCCCTCAAGGGTAATTGACTGTCGCCTGGTAGGTGTGCTGTTTAAGTAAAATGAGCCTCATTCATCAAACAGTTTCCCGTCATACTTTAACGCAGACACGTGTTCAGATGAGACATTCACACACCGGCGTTTTGGGCTCGAATGCTTCGTGTAGCAGCGTATGTTGTTCCAGTATTAGATCATACATGTACAAAGGAGTCTTAGGGTCTTATTGAAGGATTTAATTCAAAATGAATATACCCTGATGAGAATGAAGTCATAATTTAAATCCAAATATTATGGGAATACAGAAATGTATAGGAAACAAGCAACAAGACGAACCAAACATTTCCTACAGGGTGTCTAGTTCTTCCCTCACAATAGATTTTAGCATCTTACAAAATCGATTCAAAGTCCTAATACTTATGAGTGTGTGGTGCCGATGTGCTGAAAGATATATTAAAAGGTTGAGAACTAAAAAAAAAAAAAAACATATGCCTAAGGATGAAGATGCTATAATGAAAAGTCAGACTTTATACTCCCGGAAAAAGAAACATTTAAATTTGGATCATGTCCAGAGTTTAATCCACACATAACGAAAAAATTGTTTCTCAAGGAGAATGTCATCATTAGGATAACTATAATCATGATTATTTTTCAGTTTTCATAATATCTGACGTTAATTGTTATATGAGAAAGAAATCTAACATCATTTGAAGCTGCTGTTACAAGCCGACGATGCACAAAGTCACGCAAAATGGCTAAAGGACACGAGCTTGTAAAATGTTTCCCATTAATTCCTTTAACATATTCAGTCAGCCCCTCTCTCTCAATGCATTCTGGGAGGCGATACATGCATACAGTATTGTCTCACTTCACAGGCCCATCTTCAATGCACATCGAGCTGTGCTGAATGCCAATGGCCAACGGGCTGACACCAGCTTCCCAGGCGTCTGATGCCCAAGCTGGTGACCCGTCCCAGCTCTCATCCAATCTACCTGTCACTTCTGCCAATGAGGAGACACGCAGAAATGGATACTGCACCGCTGCTGCATATTGACAGTGGCAGCTGCAATTCACGGGGAGGGAGAGGCTTATCTCCGACGAGCAGCTTCCATTTCCTTTATGTGAGAGAAAGAGACAGCTCGACACCGAGCTGGAGACAATGTGTGCGAAAAACAGAAGTTTATATTCTGTTCTCACCTACACACCCTCAGCGAGATTGCTGATATTTGGTGACTCTGAACATTTCCTCTGGCAGTGAGGGGCAAGGGCTGTCAAAGAAAAAAGGCCAAACCAGGTGACGATTAAATCGTACTGATATTTAAAGGTTTATTTAAATGTGGACCGCCCACCACTCTACTCGCCAATGTCACTGGGAAAAATATCTGAGGAGGGACACATTAAGAATCCATGGATAAGACTCTCAGGTTAACCAGTGTTCCAACCAGCTATTTCCCAGGACAAGTCGGTAGAGTGCATAGCTCCACCAAGGCCCCACAGTTGCCTTAAACTCAATCGAGCAGCCACAAATTCCACAAATCCATTGATTACTCATTCTATATTGTCAAGAAATACTCAAAACATTTGATCTTCTCTGTGTAATCTGTGCCAAAATTTAAGGGTAAAAGCAGTTTTGGAGTTTCTGTATAATCCAGCTGGAAAACGAACCAACACAACCTCTTTGGCAGAGGTAAATGTACCTTCTAATGCTCTATTTGGGTGGGATTAAATTTGCAAAGCACTGTGGGTCTTCGTTCTAGCAGAAAACTGTCCTCGCCAGGAAACACCTCAGCATGAAAACATCCGGCTCATTAAAGAAGCCTCAGAAAACTAAATGAGTCAAGGTCATTTAAAAGACAGAACATAAAGCTATTACTACAACTCCTGTCCACACTATCACAGATATATATATTCATGATCCAGTTCATCCAGTTCAATGATCCAACTGTTGAGTGATGTCATATTGCGTCTATGCAATCACTTCCTTGAGTATGTGCCCCGAAGGAAAATATAATATAGTTGGGAGTTGCAGTAACAGCAGGTGAAATCAGCATTTCCAAACAGGATCAATGAATGCGATGAAGATATAATTGCAGGTAAAGCATCTGCACGTGAGGATCTCCCTCGCGTTATGAACTGCAGGACTCCAGCTTTGAAAAAAAAAGAAAACAATCCACCATTCATCGGCCAATAGTTTCTTTGAGGCACACGGTGACAGTGCGGACAAAGGACGATTGATGAACATAAAAAAATAAAGAAAAAAGAATACATCCTTCTTTTACTCGTCCCTCACCGATTCCCCACAATGGGTGGCTAATCCACATGTTCAATACCGCCATGTTGAAATGGCAACATTGATTGATGTGCCGGCGCCTCATATTTTTCACTCCTGCTGACAAATAATGCACAGTTTCACTGCATTAGTGAGCTTTCATTTCATTCCCACAATATAATACACCCTGGACCATGGTATTAGTTTCTGATTTATTTATTAATATTTCTTAAGCTGGTGGCAGAGATAAAACAAAATGAGCACGGCATCCAGTAAATATTGTTGAAATAAGGCTGCACGGAAGACGAGACTCCTGTTACATCTCCCTTTGCATAGAGCAGCGAGGTGGGGTTCTCTGTTTTGTTCTTTCTCCCCCAAGATAATCATATTATCTGCTGTGGGTTGGCGTGCACTTGCCAAGGTTGTGGTCCCAGCTAAATCCGCCATTGATCTTTCCTCTTTTTCTGCCCTCCCTTCATTCCTCCATCAGTCTCTCTCTCCCTCCCCTCCCTCCCCCCATTCCCATCTCAGGCAATCACTCAGGCTTGCAGAGGTGGGAGGAAAGGAAAGGAGGGTAGGGAGGTGGATATTTAATCAACTGAGTTAGCTCTGCTGGTGCCGAACAACAACTCCTATCAGAAGTGGGATTTAGCAAGTGATCAGCATGGGGCTACTCTCAGTTTGGGCTATTGATCACACATCCCAGACTGCGGTGCACTTCTCCTCTAATGAGGCCAATCCACACATTTGGAAACCTTTAGGTAAGGGTGGATGTGTGGGCATGAGCTAATTAAGGGGGAAGAATAGCAAACGGCCTCCTTTTTTTTCAATTTTTTCTTTTTGCATTTTAGCTTTCCGGCTCTAAACTTTAGCCTACTTTCCTCTCGTGTCACAGACGCAACCTCCGCCTTCTGTGACAAATTGTTTGAAAAGAGTTGAGCTTTAAAGTAAGTGACAAGGTTTCCTTTGTGACTGAAGCTGCTTTTTGAACATGCACTGGACATTTTCCTGGAACTTTCTGGAGAACGCTGTAGGTGACTTGATTGTTGCAGCCCACGTGAAATGTCCAGAAAATGTCCAAGTGAGGACTGTGTGGGAACGGGGTTGGGGGGGCATGTGGGCGTGTTGATGGAGTTTCTTACACGAGACAGATGCCAAACTGGAAGAACGCATGTGAAAGAGCAGCATTACTCATTTAGACCGAGGTTCTCAACCTACCTTTTTAGCTCAAAGAAAGGCACATGTTGTGGACGCATGTCCGGAAATATTTGACCATGAAAAATCATATTGTCTCCCTCTACCTCACATCGTGCATTTCACACAGCAGCCTTTGAGGTGAGGGACACTTTGGTACCGAACATGAATCTTTTGCACGGTTTCTCAAGCCAGGGCAATGCTAATTCAGTGCTACACTACAAAAAGATGTCAGGGCCACTGTTGTGACAGGACAAGAAGGCCGCAGCAATTGGCTCCCATGTTAATTGTCTCTTCAAAGCGGGAACGGCACGTACTTTAGCGCAGCGTCTAAAGGCGCTCGTCACTGCTGTTTTAACCCAATCAGGCCTCAGATGTCTTCCCATCTGCCAAGATCAAATGACACAACATCACTTTGAGACAAGAACAGAGCCACAACCCCTGCCTGTATATCAAATATGGAAGTGGGATAAAAGCATGCGGGCCTTTCATCTTAAAAGAAACTTGTTTAAGGGGAGCACCGCTGTTAGCAGAAAGTCTACAGCTGTCAGACAGCTACTCCCATCCTTCCCGCCCATGGGTTATAAAAATGACTCGAGCTGCAGACCTTAAGCCAAGGCAAATTGTTTTGTTGCAGTGCAACGCAGTGACAAGGCACGGCTAATGTCTTTATCTGTCAGGATGGAGAAAGGCGCAGCCTGGCAGGCTGGTCAGTCATGTGGACGTCCCTTTTGTCACAGCAGCGGCGCAGCCAGACGCAAACGTTTCAGTGGACCGGGCAGAATACAGCTTGTTAAATGATAACAACGGTGCAGCTCTGTTCCTTTGTGCCATTAGTGTCTCTGAAGCTTCTGAACCTACCGCTGCATCCGCCTCAGTCTGACGCCAACGCTGACAGTGCGACTGCAGGTAGGAAGTCGCAGACAAAGTCACCGACTTCACGACTTGCTGCTGCAGTGGTAATAAGCCTCATATGAAAAGAGGCGCTACGACAGATCCATGGTGAGGTTTCACTGAAGGTTTACTTCGACACATTTCTCCAGAAGCAGTTACGCTGAGCTGACTCAGGCTACGTGTACTATTATTATTATTATTATTATTATTATTATTATTATCTATTTAGATTTAAGGATATTGTCAAATGTTATTGAACTAAATGGAAGCTAGACTGTGAATGTTCACGCTCTTCAGGGGATGTACATTGTTGGTAATCATCTCCCCCTCAGGCTGGTTGTGTTATTTGTAACATAACTGATAACATTTAATTTGATTGATTGATCCAACATTTGTCATGCTCCCCTGGGGATTACTTTGTTTGGATCATTTGTGGGCAGATTTGATGTTTTGTTCCTCCTGCTCCTCAGGGGATCACATGAACCAGGTGATCCCGTGACATAACCAGCGGGGACATGCTAACGCACTGATCAGCAGCGCAGCCTCTGGGGGTTTAAACAGCTTCTAGTCATCTTCAGCTGCCATTGCAGCGTCCAGCTCTGGGTGCACAGCGTGATTTTAAAAAAATCAACCTCGACTGATTGGGAACAGCTTTTTAGACACTGATACAGTCATGCTCGTCAGGAATTACCATAGTCGTCTGCTGTCGAGCGCAGCCGCTGAAAGAAATGCAGACTGTGAAAGAAGGACTCCTGCTGCGTGTCACCGTCAGACACCATGAGCGACTTTGCTCTGCTAATCAAATACCACCATTCCAGTTACATTTGTGTTACGTGTATTAAAGCAGAATGAATGCACCGGACGACTGCCTTGCTTTTTAATTTTTTTTTTTTATAATCTTCTAAGGCTCACTGGTCGATGCAGACTTTTTATATGAAACATTGTTTTGGGTTAATAATTCATGAGGAGGAAAGCAGAACGATGTGCAGGGAAGACATCATTATTTAACCACATGCAAAGACCATAAGGGACGCTGCTCGTTTTTCTGAGTGCAGCGAGACCTTGGGGGATTATCCAATCCACATCATTTCCCCCAACCCTCAAACCTCATGCTTTCCTGATCACATAAAGGATTACATGGCTTCGCAAGAACACGTTCAGGCATTAACTCCCCACAAAGCGCCAAACTCAAGGCCAAATTAAACATCTGCCTCTTACACTTGGAAATGGCAAAACCCTGCGAGCTGCAATGCGCTTTGAAAAAAATATTATTCGTTAATAATTCTGCATTGCTCTTAAAAGCAAACGAGAAGCTCCATTTCACCAAGGTTACGGCGAGTCGTATGCACGAGTGCATCAGAGTGGTGCTTTTATTATGGTGGGAAGGTCAGGCTGCGTGATGCGAATGCCGAGGCTAGCCCTGCCAGTCTCCGGTGAGATTGGCAGTGCCACGCATGCACGGTCACCGGGATTTTTTATTACAGTGTTAATCATCAGGAAACATCCTGCGAGACCGCAGGCGCTCCGCATGCACGGCCGGAGGAAGTAAATAAATGTGGCGCCTACCTGATGAGGTGGAGCTCCGGCAAACGTCTCAACAAGTCACGCTACCACGCTCAGACAACACGACACGATCTACACACACACACATACACACACCCCGAGCAGCGCCGTACAAAGCAGCCCATTCAAGCCGTCATGTCGTGCCATTGTTGGCACTCACATTAAGTTGGTTTCCATCCGCCGGGTTTTTATGCACATTTTAAATTAGCACATAATAAATGAAATGAAAATGAAAGCTTCTACACTCGGCTGAGGTGGAACAGGTGGAATCTTAATGAGGAGGAGACATTGTTAAGGGTTTGGAAAATGCTTTTTTTTGAAAGGGAGGACACCGGGGAGGGCTGCTTTTACCTTTTTTTTTTGTTGCTGGTAACACATCAAGAAAGAGGAGATGCGATTAAGGTTGATGGAAGTAGAAAATACAAGCAGGTCCCCACCTGCTTTTGTTGTCTTTCATCATTTCATTGTTTATTTTATTTTTCTTTTGTCGAAGCATTTGCTCATCGGCTGCATATTTCACACTTCCGCCTCCGAATTGGCAGCAGGCGCCAGCTCAATGTCCTTTATGTGTGTACTACAAATGTAGTCTCATATTCATGTGTACTTTTAATCATATTACCACATTTAAACCACCCATCTAAACAATCCCTGCAGTTTTGAACACTTGTCTCTTGTCTCGTTATCTCTGTCTCTTGTTCATCGCCCTTGACGCGCTGCTGTAACACAATCGTTCCCCAATTTGGGATCGATACAGGTCATCAATGTTTTTATCCGTCTTTCAATCTTATCCTGTTCAACTGAAGGTGACATGAATAATCTGTTAACAGTTCACTCACTCAGCCTTGATGGCTACAGTGTGGACGGACACAGAAGACATGAGCGCTCCTCCGTGTTAGCAGATGGGACATAGACTAAACAGCTCAGACTGCAGAGTGGGTGAGTGTCGTCCGCTCTCAGGATATTGTGGAAAGACAGTTTGTCCATCTTTATTTACAGTTGGTTTCTGTCATGGTCCCTTTGGTGACCCAAACTTTCAGACAGCGCAGATAACGCTCACTCTATTGAAGTCCTCTTTGTAGGTTTGTCGTGACGCTAACTTTACCCTTGTGTTTCCTTGTTGTTGCTTCCACGGTGAATAAAAGCAGCATGGTTTGTACCATTCAATCTGTTCCACACACAAACCCTCGCACCGTTTGTCCGCTTTCGACTGTAATAACGCTAGAAGCTTCAAAAGCTCAGCAACAACACAAAGGTTCATTAATTTCAAAAGAGGCTTGTCCTGACACAGGACGGCCTCCACCATATATTAACAACAACACATACACACACACACACTCTACAATTACTTTGGTGATGAATTGTTGCAAGCAGTCCTCCACTAATTTAAGGAAACCTCTTGGGGAAAGAAAAAAGTTTGCTCAAAAAAGTCATTTTTGGCATTCTACATCTGTCAGTCTGTGTGTTAGCCTGATTAGTGCGCACTAATCGACTCAGCTAATCACACCCTCAGGTGTGTGTGAGAGAGAGAGAGATGGGGATGGGGAGATTGAGAGAGAGGTGGAGGGTGTTGGAGAACGGTAAGCTGCAAAATGGTGGAACAGCTGCCGCGCTCTTTCCCAGGGAGGCCCCGGAGAGCTGTTCCGCAGGGTGTACGTCGGCTGCAGTGCCACAGTTTTCTGCAGGAAATAAAACACTGAAGGCTGACTATTGCTTTTGTGGCAAACCTATTAGTTTCAATGCTTTGTTGGGGAGATCTTATCTTTATGTTCGGAGTGGGACACAGAGAAAACACTCGTCTTCTCCCGGGCAACAGTGCAACCGACAGTTACTGCTGTGTCGAACATCTGGAGCCAGATTTATAAATATTGTAAATGCATCATGGTGTCACATATAATTCACCACTTATAAAGACAGAATGCAAAGTGAGACCGTCAGCGTCTCCTTCACGCCATATGTGCGTGCCCGGTTTTCTGGACTCCCGCTCGCTGTGGACAGAAAAACCCCATGAACATCTGGCTTTTCTCTCCAGTCAGAACGATTGAAACATTCATTCCAGGTCGGGGAGATATAATCCTGAAGCTGCACGTCAATCATTTAGTTTTGCTAATTGTTCTCCGTAAACGGCTGCAGTGATGCACAGGTCAGGGAATTTAGAGCATCCCCATCTACCATCTTCTCCCCAACTCACAAAAATGTGCATTAATCAACCACCTGATCAAACCTGCAAACCAACAGATGTCTCTTTCCACACACACACACACACACACACAGATCTTTACGGTGCTTCCACCACCCCCCACATGACACTCAATACTGCCTTTCCCCGGCCCGACCTAATGCATCATAAATGATGCAGAGACGTGTGTGATGTATGCTTGTTGGAGTCCGGGTAATGCAGATTATTGATAACCAGGTCCTAAGTGGACTTGTGCTTCCAACGTGTGAGTTATAAGTAAGTTGTGTTTAATGAAATGTTCCTGATGCGTTTCACTCATCCAAAGAAATTAAAATTTAATGTGGTAAAAGCAGTAAAGCCGCCAGTATTGATTTATAAACTGTGATCAATTCTGACAGTATCTGCTGTCCACAGTTGCTTTGTGCTGTATGACAGGCTTCTCCTGCAGGTCATTAAATCCATGCAGCACAGGGCACGCATGTTAATTCCTCCTCCTCAGCTCCGTGTGCGCCGTGAAACCCCTTTACAACCATGTTCGCGGTTTCATGTACTGATGTAGAAATGAGTGATGGCCGCACCAATATGGACAGTTGAGGGTGGAGTCAAACATTTCCAGGACCAGCTGCTGGAATTGGTGCAGCATTTATCGTCAGATCCATGCATCCACAACCAGGACTGTTGGTGGGGTTCTGTTTCAAAAATCAGTTTACTGTGTCCAAATGTTAGCATGTTCCTCCGACTCCCTGAGATGTATGAGAGTCACGGACTGCGATGAAAGATCTGGGTAAAACACCTGTGTTATCTGTTTCGGCTTTATTTCCAATTGCTCTCATGAAATCATTTGTTAATTTTTTTTCCTTTATTTTGTCTGGCGTCCATGAATTACTTCCTCCCTCAGCAGCAAGGGGGAATTGTTTTCCTCCCAAAAGCACGGCTTTATTTTGGCTTTTTTTTTTTCTGCCTGAATAACTACCCTGTCTCCAGGTGCTTTTTTATACGCCCACTGAGATGTAGTTATGCACACACGTAAACACACGAAATGAAATGTGTCCAGGATTTCTAAATATTTCGCAGTCTGCCGGGGAAAGCGCTCGCTCCACCACATGAGGTGTCGGACATGACGGCTGCCAATTGCTACGCAGAGCGCCTAAATGAGCACCATGTTTCTCTTTATCTAACAAAACTGGTGGAGCCAAAGCTGCGCCCCGTACATCAGAACGCCTCACCAGGCTTCATCAGCTGACTTTACAGACAAAAATTATAAACAAGCACGAGCTCTAACAATGTTCAGAAATGAAATATGGAATAATTTCTGCATTTATTCCTCATAAATCAAATTGTATAACTGGAGACAGAGCGCTGTGGGGGGTAATATAATATAAATATTATACACTATAATGGTATCTGTATTAGGATGTAAGATTACGTTTTTGACATTATTTCTTCGCGAGCCTTGAATTCCCGAGCACCCTGGCGTGCACTCACGCTACACTGAGCCCCTCTTGTTTCAGCTATGTTTGAGTATAACACGGCATGGGCCAGTGGGCAGGGCCTCTTTGCTTCCTCTCACTACCTGCGCAGTAATAATGAGAAGGGAAAGGAAAGCAGCAGCGGCGGCGGGATGGGGCTGCTGAGGTGTTAGAAAGAGGGAAAGGGAGGTGCAGCGGGGCCAGCGGGTTGGTCAGGGACCAGCTGGGAATTGGAAGTGAGGTGAGCTCGGTGAGGTGAGAATGGAGCCTCAGCATCGTCTGAGGTTTCCATTGCACTTGACTACTCTTAGCTGAGGCAACCAAGCATGGAGGGCTGTGCAGCTGGAAGTGGGGGCGGCGCAGCCTGTACTCTCTCCCCCTGGCTCAGCTCTGTAGGTGTTAGAGGAGCATCTGCAGCCCTCAGACCCTCTGCAGCTATTTCATCTCCAAAGAATCTCTGTCTGTTTGTTCAATATGAGTGGAATTTAAAGCAAACACACCAACACACACCATAAAAAATAGAATTGTTAACAGAATTCAGGTCTAATTAATGTTCACAAAATTGCTTTACATTTCCTGTACATTTGGTTTTAATTTGCTTTTGATGCTATAAAATGACGGGGTGGGGGGGTGTCATGATTGACAGCCGGGACTGACTCACGATTGGTACAGCATCTCTCCTGCAGCTCCAAATGACATCTCCGGGGCAATCGTCCATCTTTATTTACAGTCTGTACAGCTCTGCTGCTGATAATAGATGGAGCACTTCAACCAGAGCGCCTGGGAATCCCAGCTAACTTCTAGAGATTTTTATCTCCGCCGTCTTTTCTGTTCCTTTGACTTTTCTACTGACTCTTTCAACGGGAGTATTTCATTCCCACCCAAGCCTTGTGGCTGCTTCTAAGACAAATAAAAACAGTGCATGCTGCGGACTACTGGGACTTTAGATTTCACAACCCTGGACTCCTGATAACTCCTCCGACTTTACTACTTCACCACATCCCTGGGAGAACCTGGCAAATTAAGCTGAAGCCGTCACAACCACCGAATGGACCTATATCATGTTTATTTATTGTGATTCCCGTGTCAAAGTGTATGTAACACCTTTGAGGAGTGAAATACTCTGGCAGATTACTCTTGGCACATGGCTGAAAGCAGATTAAAGAACTAACTTCTTCCCACCACTCCATCAGGCTGCTGTAGCTCTGTATCTCTGGGAGAAGATGAATTATATTCACCAGCAAAGGTTCTCTGAGTGACTTTGTGTGGGAGGCAGCCGGGAAGAAGACATCATTAAATCAGCGAAATCAACAATGAAGTGCAGCGCAGACACACTCGCTTGGTTCTAAATGCACATTTGTTGGTGGTCCAGAGATCTGACCACCAGTCTTCCCGAAAGCAAAATATGCCTCGAATGCACTTCCCCCCAAAGGAGGGGCTGCAATTTGAAGTAAACAAAAGTACTACCTTGTATCCAAACAAATGACCGGGAGTGTTTTCTTCCTGAAGGTGTCATTCTATCGTTGCGTAAGAACAGCATGAATAGGAGAAATTCCAAACAGGAGGGAGAAACAGGGAGAAACTGAAACACGCGAATAGAAACGCTCTGTCTCAGAAGTAACAGCAACGATAATGTCAATGATTTAAAAAAATCCATTTGAACTACTTCTAATAACCACTAACATGACAGATCAGTGACTGGTTAACTTTGGACGCTCCGTGCAAAGGAGTTCAACGTGTGAGTAAACTCCTGCGTTCTTCCTTCCAGGGAAGCCATGCCCCCTCATTAATGTCTCTGTTTGGCTTTTCCTCGTTTGTTACAGTCAGAGGACGCTGACAACAACTATTTGTCGAGCCGCAGTGAGGGAGGGGGGGGGTCGGGGAGGTTAAACAAGGTAAAGATGGAAGAAAGCGAGAGCAGATGGGACAGTGTCAGCGTGCGCAGACCGAAGCTTCCCTTCATCCATCATGTGACACACGCGCGCATGTCCACACAGACCTCCGCTGAGCTCATATCTTTGTGGGGACACTGACACTGACATCATCCATTCCCCGGATCCTCGGCCGAACTTAAATCATCCCAGCTGAGCGTCTGACATGAAATTATGACCTTCAGACAGTCACTCACTCTGCTGGGGTCCGGCATGTCGGCACCACACAACGAACGTTCCCGCTCATTTCAGAGCAACTTACCGAGGCCACAACCGACCGACCGTCCCTGGACAGCAGCTGCTCTCACAAAGCTCGAGACAGAAACAGTTCTCGATAAATATTTTTTAGGTTGTAGATAATGTTTGTGTTAATTTTGTGATTTCACAGACTTCTTTGAAGAACTGCATGGACACACACATACAGTATACACCTGTATATAAATATATATCTCACTATTTCAGATGTAGTCAAGAACTGTGCCAGTGTGAAATTGGCTCCTGAACACACAATCCTCAACAGAAACATGTGCTTTCTTAAGAAATATGTCAGGCCATGTCAGTTATTACTTTTATTTCTCCGAATGTGAGAAGATGGATTCTGACTCCGGAGCCTGGAGACAAACATCAAGGAGCCGGTGCTCCACCTGTGACCCCGCAGGCTCCGGTTCGGTGTTGGGTTTGGAGCGCGATGTAGGCCTGGCTGCCCCTCTGCATTCCCTGCCGGGGATGATGGGGGATTAGCTGGAAAACTGCCCGAGAATGACTAAATAAACAATGGAAGCAACAGTGTGAGGGGAAACAGAAAGACAGCGCGGGCCGTGACATTGTTTTTCTGAACCCTGCAACTGGTTCATCAAGGTTACGGAGGGCGACTGAAGAAAAATCGGGAAGGGATTTTTCAAAGGCTGAGATGAAAGGAGCAGCGCTGAGGGATAATTCCAAGATGTAAACAACCACCGACACGCTTCAGAAACTTTTTTTTGGCCTAGTTGTGTTCTCCGCTGTCTGAAAAGTTATCATTTCCATACAATCCATTAAACAAACATTTATAAAGAGGGCCAGTAGCCTTATAGAAAATTGGGTGCATAATGCAGTGATTCACTTCTTATTTCTGGTCCCCACATATTAGACGGTGCCAGGAGAATGGTAATGGAGTTGTTGTCTCCGTCCGCCGATTTGCGCTCATTTGTTATTTATTCATGAAAAACTAAGCGGGGTGCGCGGCTTAATGCAGTTTATATCATTCGCTCACTCATGCTATTCAAATTCAGCTATAATATAATTTGAAAACTTCCCCTCCACAGTTTTCAAAAATGCTGCTCCATTCAAAACGTGTGAGTCAAAGCAAAGACCGGAATATTATTTTCACAGTGCAACAAAACAATAACCTTCCAGGGCCGAGCACGACGGACATCCACCCAAACCCTGCTGGGAGGAGAATGCAGCGACAGAAAGAGACGAGTGTCAGCGTACTGTGATCACGCCAAATGACTCGGGACTGTGGACTGGTCAGTTTTTTTTTTTTCAATTTCTTTCTTTGATCACGTTCTGAGAAGCCATTTTACCCGGGGACCGTGTACGGCGAATGCGCAGCCCTTAAAAAAAGCTAAACGCTCGTTGCTACGAGCCTGAATCCAACCTGAAACAGAGCCAATTAAAGTTCCTGCACAATGGACACCGAGCCACGGCCACACTTAACTATAACGCCAGAGCGCTTGACCGATACTGAAATTTGACTTCAGTGCACTGCAGAACCACAGTCCTGCAATATTAGTGGGAAGAGTCTGTCCATTTAAACCCTTTTATTCTGAGGTCAGAGGAAAATGTGAAAAAGTTTTTTTACCTCCGCCAAGGAGGTTGGACGTGTATAGAGAGTACGAGGAAGAAGCATCGGGTCGAGCCGCGTGCCCTGTTATCGTGACGTCAACTTTAATATTGCTATTCCTGACCGGTCACATGACGCCATCGTTCCTCCTGTGACAGGTGAACAGTCACGCTGCTCACATCCCCGGTGGTTCCGCTGAGCGCCGTCAGGTGAGCCCTCAGTCACGCGTCTGTCAGTCGGCCATGTTGTTACAGTCAGGTCGGACTACTTAGCGACCGGTGCGCCCTCGCCCTTCCAAATCCTCTGTGTTTACTTAACCTTTAGGAAGTCCTCATTAGCCCGCTCACTCTGACGAGCCTATTGGGTTTCCAGAGCAGAGATAAATGAACAGAGGGAGCATTGATTTGACTTATGCCTTGAGCCGGGATCACGCTGGTCAGTCAGTATGCACAATGTAATTAGTTATTAGCAAGGGGGGGGGTTCTCTTAAGTGATTAATCAAGAGGACTCCCTGACTCCGGAGCACAACAATGAGCAGCCCGAGGAGAGAAAGGGCACCGAACCCAGGCAGACTGACCTCTGCTGACCGTGACATGAGTTTCTAAAAGCGGGCGACACAAACAGTGACCTCATTTGTATGATGAGGACAACACGCGACAGCGGACAGTGACTGAAGATTCAGTCCCCAGCCAGAGAGTCCAAGCTTCCTTCTGAGGTAAGTGCTGTGGGGCGAAAAAACAATCGCAGGAGTAATGACGATGAAGCATCATTAAGCATCTCAAACAAAAAGACAAGCCTCTGCAAATGCACCGCTGAAGCTTAACGGCCCCCAGCTTCAAGAGCTTGCTCATTTGCACAGAAAGGTGGAGGAAGAAAAGGGAAACATCTGCAGAGAGGAACATAGGGGACAGCGACTACGAGCAGACATGAAGAAAATGGCGCCACGCAAACGGAGGCAGGAGGAACCCCCTGCGCATCTGATGAAGGGAGCGAGTTTACTGTGCAGTTGCAAACGCAGCAGCAGCAGCGGGACGCACGCCGAGTCCCGGCACATATAGACGGGTCGTGGGGACGGTGTGGGAGACCGGGGGCAGAGAGACAGGAGAGACACGCGCTGCTGGGATCGCTCACTTTGGTCCAATAATGGAATCTCATTACTAAAGTGAGAGCTGTCCAGAAAGAACCCTAATGAAGCCCCGCACGGCGAGGGCCCACTCTGAGACGAGGGGGGGTTAGCGAGGAGACCAAGCAGGACTGGCAAAGCCTGAGAGCAGGAGTGACATCAAATCTATAGATGGGAGGGGACGTGTCAGGGTGAAATAAATACGAGGGAAATATGGCGATGGACAAAGACCAAGGGGGCAACAAGGAGCAGGGAGATGGAGGGGTGAGAGGAGGAATGTGAGAATCAATCATAAGATAAATGATGCAGCAACTCCCAGAGGAAAATAGAGTGCTGAAAAAGACTGTCCAGAATGCATATGGGCACAACAGCCAGGCTTTTAGTGCTAATTGACAGACAGGCTCTTCCAGGTCGTCCGCTCACCCTCCGAACAGAAACTGGACTTTCTTTCTTTTTTCCCTCCTTCTCGTTTCCATGAGAATGTTTAATAGGTCAATCGCCGTGTGCTGCTAATTGGTTGGCGAAGCCAATGGACCACGCGGTCCCACACTGTCCCTCCCCGGAGTGCTGTCATCCTGTCGCCACCTACGCGCACAGCTAGTCCTGCTCCTCGGCAGGAAGGTGCGCGGCAGCTGCCGGAGAAAACAGGGGCTGCGGCGTCCCCCCGGGGACACGTCGGGGGGGAAAGAGCGCAATGGCCCCGGCTTTCAGTCAACACTGCTAAAAATACCCTGCAATGTCACTGTTAGAGCGTCACACGCGGCTGCTGTGTCTGCTTGCACTCGACAGTGCAGAGGACGGGGGCAGCTGGCCGCGGCGTCAGGATTCACACGATCGCTTGTGGTTGAAGGGCGTACGAAACAATGAACTGGAGATTATGACACTTTTTTTTACACCTGAATTGATTTTAATTTATGCGCAGCTCAGGTGGAGGAGATTATTTTCAGATCTGGCATCAATGTGGGATGATTGTGACCGATAGCTCGCCGAACCGCCTTCGTACAAGAAAATGCAAGGTCACGGGCGCTTGTTAATTCAGATATTCCGGTGTCCCCTTCACCCGTGTTTCGCCATTTACTACAGACGTCTGGCAAGTGTCCTCAAAATCTCCCAAGGCTGCTGGGTCAACTTTGTCTTTGAATTAAAAATCGACAGCTCAAAGCTCACGGCGCTCCTCTGGTATCCGTTTGCCTCTCCCTCCAAATCACAAACAGTCACTTCAAAGCCTCTCCTTTACGAGGTGCACTCATCTGTTTACCGTTCCAGGTGTACAGGAGCGCTCGCTGTCGCTCTTTGAGCTCAGATACAATCATCGGTATTACAGGAAACGGTGTTCAGGAATGTTTCTGTAAAGGCTGTGAGGAGGAGTTCGAAAAACTATTGATGTTGCTGTTATTCCCTTGACAACAACAACGGACCTTGACATACTGTTAAATATGAATGCGGGTTTGTGTCGTGTTGTTCTGTACTTTCTCTTTCTCTGCCTGAACAAAGCATTTTGATGTAAAGCACAAGCCTGGTTTTTCTTTTAAAGAACTGCCTTTGACCTGTGTTACTGCAAAGAGAAAAGCAACAGCGCGCGCTGACAGCGACGCTGCTGACGATCCAATGAAAGCAACGCGCCACGCAGTTTTTGTTCTCATCTTTTTCAAAAGCTACCATCTCTAATCTACCCACAGGGAACTTTGAAAAATACTTCAATGACAACTGATTCCACAGATGCTGGAGGAACCAGTTCAAACCCCCGGGTCCAGACTTTACTGGCGTGTACATGGCACTTATGATATTGAATTTCTCTGCATGAGCTCATCCCATTAGAATGTAATACCTTCAATTTAGCCTCTATCATCCCTTGTTTCCAGGCCTGCATCAGTTAATTGTTGGAGTCGTGTTACATCTGTCAATAACGACATTGAATTATAATCTGATGGAGCTATGCTGCTGCAGCCGGAGGATGTGGAGCCTGAAAGCAATCTCACACAATAAGTCTCCTAAAATATTACATCTGCCAAGGACATTTTCACTCCCCGCCGTTGTTTGTTTGTCTGTCAGCAGCACTGCATGAAACTGCTCCACAGACCTCCATCAGATTAAGCGGAAGGATCCGAATTCAACTGAGAAGCATGGATCCCAGCGAAGGGACGGATCCAGGGACGCCTGAATCGACGTCTCTGGAAAGCATTTTCGTCCACTTAACGAGGACGACGCGGCAGTTTGAGGAGGTAGACTTAAGATACCCAGGAAGAGAGCGCGTTCCATCAAGTCAATGAATGCAAAGTGTTTCATGCCGAAGGAGCTGTTATGCTAAAATTTAGCATAAAGAGTCAAATCTTTAATGGTCCTCCCTCTGTTTGATAAATCATGAGTCCATGCCTCCATTAGATTTGATAAAAACCGGCGTCAACTTTGCTTTAATCGCACCCATTGAGATGGATGAGCTGCTATCCGCGTGACAATGGGCTGCATCCCATGCAGCTGCGGAGCCGCCGCTCTGAATAATTGGTAATTTTAACCTGTTGTCAGCACTTTTACGAAGTCTGATTACTCCAGTATAATGGCCACTTTGGCAACTGTCAATTTCCCTCTGTGGCAAATTGGTGACAGAGTTGAGGCCGTGCGATTCTGTGAAGCTGTCATTTCCCGGACTCTTATTTCAATCAGGGGCCACGCTGCTTACTTCATCACGCCGATGGGCAGGCAACTCGACGGCACTCTGACTCACTCACTTACTGAATCCAACCTCCCTGTGTTTTTCACTCCAGTCCAGAATCCATCTTTGATTTGTGCTCTGACTGAAGGGAGGACAAAGTGCTCCTGTCCGGTGTTACCCCGGAGAATTTAAAGTCACTTTCACAAGTCAATATAGTTTCATTGCTTTCACATTTCTTTTAAAAACACTTCAATAATTCTTTAAAGAAGTGTAATTAAAACGCCAAATCAAAGCGTTCCCTTTTTCTTTTTCTTTTTTTTTATACTAGGAGGCTTTAATATGAGACGCAGTGAAAACAACAACTTGTTTTTTTCCTCCACTGAGCTTTTTCACAGCTTTATTTCCGTCTTGTAAATTGTCAGGGACAAAACTTTAACCAGTTCTCTCACAATCAAGAGACCTGTCGTGTTTCATTCAAAAGACGAAGAACACTCGAGCGCATTGCTGTGTCACTAATGAAAACTATTTCCACAGAAAGAGCAGCGCGGAAGCTCTCAGGCTGATTATACAGACCGGAAAAAGAGCTGCAGAGGCCCACTTGGACGGAGTCTCGATGTGTCCTGCAACCCAAAGCGTGGGCATTAAACCAGAGCTTGTTAATACCTGCAGGCGCTGCTGGACCTCAGGGTTTAGTTCACGTCTGTTGTTCACTCCCAGGTTGTTTATTTTTCTACAGGGCGCTCACAGGACTTTACCTGGATGTAATGTACGATAACAGCTTTTCACGATACGACAAAGACTGCACAGCAAGTTGTGGAAGAGAACTGCTGCGGTACTCATCAGAAAAAGTAACTGAGCCGGAGCCGGGGATTGAACCAACAACCTTCTGATTAGCACCTCCTGAGTCCCAGCTGCGTCTTAAAATTAAACTTAAAAATATTGATAACTCATTCAATTTATGCTTTTTTTTACATTTTGTCGTTTTATTATACAACTTGCATGACAGCCACTTTTACGATGGCAGCAGGCCATCAGCTCCACCAGCTGCATCGCCGCCTCCACGACCATTTCAAATCCACAGGACGGTCCGCAGCGTCGAACAGATATTTAAAAATGTGTGTGGGTATTTAATAACAGCTCCACAGCTGATTGTTCATTAGTGCTCGTCACATCATATAAGATTTAATCCTTCACTGAAACACTGTGTGCTGGTGTTTAATTGAGTTTTATGGCATGTGCCTCTCCAGACAGTCCAACCCTGAAATTACAGAACGGAAAAATGCAGCCTTGAACGCGCCGGGCGGAGGGCTATGTAAATGAAGGGGAAGTTTCAGAGCGCCGCGGCCTTGACTTGTGCTCCCGTTGCTGAAAACGCCTGCTCCTCCTGCACATTTCAAACTGCGCAGAGCTTCATGGCCTCCTCCAGAAACACAGGTAACTTCCTTTTCACAGCGTTTTTGCAACGAAAAGTGTTGACGGAGGGGTCCCAGGGGTATCCGCAGGTACAGAGACGTTGCTTTAATCTGCCCCGTGGCGTTGGTGCTTATCAGGGTTTTAGACACTGATTTCTGTTTCCGTGACAACGCATCGCAAACCATCCTACAAAGTTTCATTTCAGTGGCATCGTTCTAACAAGAGTCAGACCTTTGAGTTCATGCTCAACCAAAAGCAGTGTTAGAATTGAAGCCGTGTTTATCCATCGCTTGACTCTTCTCCGAGACGTTCAAATCTGTTTCCTTTCAATAAGTTGTTTCCATCGAGTGCGTCTTCCTTAAATCAACCACCTCCAACGTCCACTGAAGCAAACCGATCTTCACCCTCTTCTTCACTGTGTGTACTGTAAATCTACAAGTACGGCTCTGTGGTGCTAATCAACGGCAAACAATGGTGACAACAACAACAGGAAACACTCGACCAATCACTCCACACAAAGATCCAGATTGAGATCAGCGGCGAGATCTTTCCGACAACATTTGAATCTGCCCTTCTAATCTTCCGCTTTGAAAGGCAGCTCATTCTGCAGGAAACATGATGACAGTCAGAACAATCCACTGATCTTGTCTCAACAAAAGGAGGAGATCATTCTCTTTTCCAGACAATGACAGCTCCCTCATTCGAGGAGCTGGAACTCAAAGCGCAGCCCCAGGTCAGGATGGAAACTCCAGGACGTCACTGAGACAGAACGAAGCCGAGCGGAGGAGGACGAGGCTTGTGAACGGTCAAATAAAGGATCCTGTGAATACAACGCAGCATCATTCAGCCTGTGTGAGTGAAGTTGTTGTCAACACTGAACTCTTAGCGTTTTTTTTTTCCTGCATATAATACTCACATTATTTGTTAAAGCACAAACACCACTTCAGAAAATATATAAATTGTGCAAATTAACGTCAAGAGAATGCTTTGAATTTCTGAGGTGAAATGTGCATCCAGGCGTTTGTAATGGTCCATAATGGAGGAGAGGAAAGTAACAGGTGAGCTTATACAGGTAGGTCTGTTACTCTTTCATTCATACTCTTAATGCACTCAGTTTAACCTTCAGTGTGCAACACAGGTCTCAGAGCAATTGGTATAATCCTGGTGGGAAATTCATGGTCATAATAAATCTTTCACTTCCTCAACAGAGAGTAAACAGTGGTGATTTAGAAGTAGCAACCTGATTAGCATATAGCGCTACAGCCAAAAAAATATATATATATATGCTGACCAAATTTCCACTGAGGACAATTAATGAAACCACTTAGCACAACACAACGAGTCAACCTGAAAATCAATCTTTAATTAATACCAGTATTCTGCTTTTATAGCCGGGCTGATTAATTATGAAAATCCCAGAATGTGGAGATAAAGAAAAGATTTCTTTCAAAGCCAAAAACCCAGAAACCAGGAAACGCTCATGAATAAGAAACACTTTGATAGAAGGAGAAATAAAAAGGGCTATTTTATTCTCATTTGCCCAAGTGAAAAAATGTACATTAAAATTAAATGTATCTGAATAATAAAATGTTTAGTACTCTCATCTACACAATAAAGCACAACTGCGTCCTTGAACAAACCTCGTGCTCAGCCCTGGTTTTCTCATAATGGGCTTCAGGAGATGAGCTCAGTTTCCTGTTGGAGCCGCCCGTTAGAAAACACACACTGTCCTCGTCCCTTCACTGCAGCATCTGCCAGCCTGTTCTTAAAGCTGAGTCACTTTCTTCTTTTTTGTTTTCACTTACAATTTAATACACAAGATTACTGATATCGCTGGCATGTGAAAACAATTCCATTTGGAACGAGGACAAGCCCATTGATGCACAACCGTCAGAGAAGATAACAGACTGCTGAAAGTTAAATTTCATTTTCAGATTAGAGACAAGCTGTGCGAAGGCCTCCATAAAAAGCTGTCTTGCCAGATGCCTTTTTGGGCAAATCCTTGATTTGATTAGCTTTTAAATGCTCTTTAAAAAAAAAAAAAAAGCCTCCACTGCACAGAACACAATTAGGGTTTCAAATGGTGAACCAGTGATCCCGTCTACAGACTCACATCCACAGGCGCATCTCCCTGTTTGTTGCATCGGAAAAATATTACTGTAATTGTACTGCAAACAGAAAGTAATTAGAACGAGGTCCATTGCTCAACGTGGAGGCTGAAAGAGCAGAGCAGCTGCAGTAGAACAGGACGAGTCCACCAGCCCAGGATCAGGCAGAAGCTCCATACCCTATATACAGTCCAACATTAAAGAGAGAGCCTCGATGAATAAATGCAGTGAGTCCTTCTCTAAAGCAAAAGGTGGCTTCACACTAAAGCTAACTTCATTAAGTACTGGAGCCATGGGGAACTCCCCAGGGAGAGGAGGGTCTTCAAATGCACAGAAAACTCCCAGGGCGGATTCTTCTCTGATTCTCAGAGAACTATGTTTAACCCCCTCGTGACCAGGCTCCTGTTGGCAGGGTGTTTGTCACATGAAGGTCGATGCAGACTCCAGGAAGCTGCCTGACACCGGACATCTCTCCAATGACCAGAGGAAGGCAGACATCAGATCTATAGAAACTACATAATAACCACTTGACTTCCTGAAGGAGTCCATGGACTCAGTCTTTAACATAGCATGAGGTTCTTATTTTTAAATTATCGTTCTGTTAATGGTCAATAGAGCATTAGAGCATATGCAGGGGCATGAATGACAGGTGGTGCCGTCCAATGAACGAGTGTATGGCCCACCCCCGCTCCTCCTTATATGGTTGCTCCTGGCTTCATAAAACAAAGATGGCGCTGGACAAAATGCCAAACTCCAGGCTGCAAAGTGGCAGCTCACGGCCCCATGGGAAACAAACCGATCCAGTGAGCTCATCAGCTGCTCTCTAATGTTGTCTCAGCCTTTAAAAAAAAAACTGTGTTTTATGCTGTGGCACAGCTCTCAGTGAGCTCAGATTCATTTCTGGATCACTCAGACCGTTGAAACTGCTCGGCTGCGCTGTCGCTAAAGAGTGATGGTGAGCGAAGGAGAGTCAAAGTGAGCTTTGTTAGCCAGAAATGGGCAAACCACGGTCCCCCCTCTGTCGTGTTCATGATCACATTCACTGCAGAAAAGCTTCTGAAAAACAGCTCCCTCTCAGAACGCCGAGGTGATGCTGTATGCTTTCAGCATTAGTTGGAGGGACGGTGTATGAGCACAGCAGCGTCACGTCTGAGGAGGCGTTCACAGGCCACCTCCTTATTTTGCCTTTTTGTTTTTTCCTGAGCAAACAAAATCGAGACAAACCAGAAGGAAACTGAGGAGTTCCTCTCCTTCCGTCATCTGTCCCCGACACAGGCGTTTAGAAACCAGCTGATTTACATCCCTCACTGAATATATCGGCAGAGCTCATTCAGGGGATTTATCCCATAAACTCAGTTACTACCTTCATCTCTTTGCCGACACAATAAATTCAGCAACTTCTTGAAATCCTCCTCCGTGCAGCAGCGAGGAGACGCCGCCTCAGCTGAGTTACAAATAAACGCTCGTCTTCAGTCACGTCAACTTCGCACCGGTCGTCCCTTCCTAAACCCCCAGTCACGTCAACTTCGCACCGGTCGTCCCTTCCTAACCCCCCCCCCCCCCCTGTTTCTTGCACTTAGCGAACACACGCCGGCGGCCATTTACTCCCCTGTTAGCCCCCTTTCGCGCAGCGATTTGTTTGTTTCAGCCTAAAAGGTTGGAAGCATAATGTGCACGGGGTAAAACATGCTCCAGTTAAGGCTATATTTGCCTTTTCCTGTGGGAGTCATAATAAACACATGCACAGCAGGAGCGCCGTCACCGGCGATAGCGACACCCTCGACAGAGTTACGGTCGCGAGACGCCGTCACTCAGCTGGGTCGAGGTAAATGTGCAGATAATGAGAACGTTTTCTAAAACTCTGAGCTCCACTCATTACAACAGTTTGAAAAATCACACCGGCCCCGTGGAACCAATCTGACATGTGAAGGAGAAAATGAATCAGACGCAGGGTGTGAAGGTGGCGTATTGGTGCCGTCCGATGAAAACCAGGTCTGCGGCCGCTCAGACGAGCACAGACGGGAACAACAGGCACCTTTTTGTGTTTGCAGCTAATTGCATTACGTTTAATCAGATTGTCTGTTTGTCCAGTCTGGGAGGAAGTTTTCTAGACTTAGGTGTGGTGGATACGTGGCTGGGAAACAGGAGAGTAAAAGTAACAAGGACAATTGGAGAACATGTGAAAATAAATCAGCGTCTGTCTCAAGCCTCACCACAGACATGTCCATGTCCCTCATTTAGACACGCTCACCCTGAATGGATTTCTACAAATTGGATCTTTCATATCCCCCCCCCACCAGGGTTTTGATATGATAAATACAACAACATATACAATACAACAAGAATCCTATTATTTCTGAAGAAAACTGAGAATTTATAAATGACTATACTACAGACGGTAAAACTAAAAACTTGGATCCAACGCCTCTTCACATTTAATGTTTTTTTTTTGTTTTTTGTTTTTTTTTTGGGGAGGGCGTTATCTTTTGAGCAGTTTTTGGATGACCTACAAACGTTTATATGAAAAGAAAAATAAAGAGACAAAACCAGAACTTCCTTTGTTGGGGCCATGATTAACTTCTAACTAACTACTTACAATACGCATTATTTTCTTTCCTTCATAATAAACGTCAGTGTGAGTTGTGTTATTTTCTCTATGAGTGAATGGAGGAAGGAGTTAGGGTTAAGTCCTCACAGCCCTTTGGTCCCCTCTGGTCTGCTGCCTCCACACTCAACACTCAACTCCATTTTCGAACGGACACGAGCATTCGGCGGACTCTGTCAGTCGTCTCCATCCATTTCTCCGAAGCTCTGTGTCCCTCTGGAAGGCTGAGAGCAGGATTTCCGCGGAAGTTTCCGTGGCAACAAAGCTGTTGAGCCCGGAGCTTTTACAGTGGATTCCCATTAGCACTTTGTAAAGGTGAAGCTCCAGGATCTGCTCTGACAGTGGGGAGTCATTCGGGGCCTCGGCTGCGTAAAGCGGTTTTGACAGATCAGCGGCTGAGCGAGGAGGTTTGTGTTTCTGAGAGATGACGCTTCAAACGAGATGAGACCTCTGGGTTTTCTCCCGCTACCATCTCTGACCACGGCTGTGTTTGGTTATTTGTGTTAAATCAAACGAGATCTGACACTGGCCCCATTTAGATCGGCACTACCGCGTACAGTAAGGAGACATCGGATCTAGTGGTAATCCATCCATCCATTATCCACGTCCTTTGCAGGTCGTGATGCAGCTCGGGGCGAATCCCAGGAAGGGGCGGGCGACGATCCTCAATGAACCTCACCCACTCTGCATGTGTGTATTTGTGGGGGGGGGGTTCACAATCTGGTTTGGGTCTTTACAATTAAAAAAAAAAAAAAAAAAAATCTTATCTGGAGACGTGGAGATGCTGTTTCCACCAGACGTAAACATGATCTCTTATCTGAACATGATATCTAATATTTTACTTTTATAACTGGTATTGATGAGTGCAGCCCCGCAGCATGCTGGGAGCCCGACCCTCAGAGGATATTTGGTGTCACTGAAGGATGGATGGGTGATTTAATCAAAACGCCTCCGCATTCAAAGTAGGCCCAACCTGTGGGTTGGATCTCACTCCGCAACTTAAAAACAACAGTGCGTCTTGACGTCGATGAGGAAACACTGGAAACACGCTCTCACGTCAACGAGCACCTCGAGGTTAATCCAACAGTTGTGTGTTCTTGCTTGCTAACAAGACTCAAACTGGTGTTATCCCTCAAAGACATAGCGTCCCCCGTGCCCCCCGGCTCTGTCCTGTGACCCTTATTTTGTAGCT
Source organism: Pseudorhombus dupliciocellatus (assembly GCA_016785235.1). NCBI lineage: Eukaryota > Metazoa > Chordata > Actinopteri > Pleuronectiformes > Paralichthyidae > Pseudorhombus > Pseudorhombus dupliciocellatus. The sequence goes on along the minus strand of JAFBJW010000183.1, from coordinate 2,432,880 downwards.
CCCAGTGTCTGCGCCGCCATGACATCTATAGAGCTTTAATGGGCAGCCTGAAGTGTAGCAGGATGACGTGGGATTAGGGGACCTGTCAAACGCCTGGGCGGATTCAATTCCTGCCACAGACTTGCCTTTATGCATAACTGGGATCTGAACAAACATGAGCCAGAGCTCCAGATGTGCTCTGATCACTCTGAGGCCGTTCCGTTCAAACATGCTCCGCAACGTGCATTTAAAGCCACGCGCATTAACAGACATTTCCATCCATTATCTGGCTAATATATGCAGTCACAGCGTGAACCTGGAGACGAGGTGGAATCAGGGTCTAAATGTCACAACAACACAGGAACCTGCAGCCCGAAGCTGCGTTCTGTGCTTGTGTTTGATCTCCAGTCATTTTGACCATGATCCAAACCCCACAGAGGCTGTGATTACCATATCACTCACCACAGTCTGCGCTGCAATGTATCTGCAAGTGTTAGATAAACCGTTGATAGGTATCAACATTGGCAACTTGTGCGAGGAGATAAGCGCCACTGATGCTGCACTTTCTACCGGTTGCTTATTGCGGCAGAGATTATTAAAAACCCCTTAACAACACTTTATTTGCTCCTCGTTCATTTCCTCGTTCGAAGGGTATAAAACACAGCCGAGGTGCCCGGGCCTCTTAAGTGTACTTTGGTCTGCCAATGATCTGAAGCAGGCGTACACAAAACACAACATGCCCTTGCTTTAGGAGTTCGCCGTCCCCAGAGAGGGCTAATGTTGTTTTTACTTATCAAGGTGTTTCCGAGGAAGCAGGCAGAGGAACATGGTGAAAATGGAGCCATCAGTGACGCTCCCCAGGGCCACACTGTAAGCCAACCGCGAAGGAAATCGCAAGACTCAAGGCACACACCAGGAATTAAATAGCTGGATCAACTGAAATGACTTTTTTAAATTTCATTTCATTTTTTTTTTTTTTTTTTTTACAGTAAATAGCTTTTTACATTTCTATTTTGATCAGCAGTTTAAAGGCTTGCCATTTCATGGTGTGTTGTGACAACCTCACCTAAACTTTAACGGAGCGTAACAACAGGATACAACAACGGGAGCAGATGGAGCGAATATAGACGTCGTGAGCGGAGGTTACAAATATAAAAATTAATCATCAAGGAAGACACTAAAGAGCAGCACGCGTTGCAGCGACAACGTTTGCTGACATCAGGTGTCAGGTCGATAAATACTGATTTTAACAGGGACTAATTATCCACAAAGTATCTCCGCTTGTTTCTGAACAGAAGCCGAATTCATTGCGTTGCTCGCGTCAAAACAAAAGAAATATTAATGTCACGGTACTTATTTTAAACAGTCTCCCTGAAACATTGCCTGAAAAGGGCAAAACACACATGGCCAGTTATTAACCGACGGCAGCAGAAAGCTTCTAATTAACACGGCGTTTGGCGCAGAGGTGGAATTTTAAAGCAGCAGCAGCTAATGTAAACCATATGTAAATTATCTGAAAATGCATATGCGCGCACGCATGCACCGGAGCGCCGCTCAGCTGGAGAGGAGCGCTCGCAGCGGAGCAGCGAACCCGTGTCAGGGATCTCGCAGCCGTCCCTGCTTTCCCTCTGAATGACACCACACACAGTCAGCATGTGGTCATGCATGTGGCTGCGTGGGAGGAGGCGCGACGTCCCGACTCCCTGATCTCCACATTGGGGCGACATCCACCACCGAGGCCCAAGAGTCAGGACGCTAATCCAGAAGGAGTCTGAAGTTGGACTGGCAGACATTTTCTAATCAGACCCCAGTTTCCCAGCATTACTTGCAAACGTAGTTGCGTTCTTTATTATTTATTACCGACGGAGCCCGATCAATCAACAGGAAGCTCATCACACACGATGAACAGGAAGCTACGGGAAGCCAAACCGCGTTTCATTTTATGACCAGCGGTTGTCGTTAAGAGCGAGAGTTTTCTGGACGTAACAAGTCATATCTCCAATTGCAGTCAGAGGCAGAGCAGGGGCTTTCAATTCAATGTGAACCTGGTGGAAGGATCCGTATCAGGAGAGAGGAAATCTGTGGGTGGTTCCTTATTTTTGTCGTTGGGTTTTACACATGTAGCGAGAGAGAGATAAGACATTCCAGTAAATCACTGATTATGTGAAAACACTCTTAGGATGTTCTGTATGTTTTAATCCATTATCAGTGATCCCTGGATGAGCAACCACATTCAGTGGGTTCTTTCAGGGTCCCTGTCCTGTCCCTCCACCAAGTTTCAAGGATGTCTGCCCAGTGGTTTGGTCCCAAATGCACAGACAGGAGTGGAAACCTCAACTCCGCGCTAGAAAACACATCTTACTTCACAAGTCTCCAAACATTTGCCCCTCAAATATTCACAAGTGAGGACCGAACCATCTGTTGTATGTGTATATATTATGTTTAACCAATTCAAGAGGCTGCAGAACGCTGGCAGTGAACGCCGCCGCTACAGTTTCTTGAAAACATATTTGGCAGAAGACGAGTGGAATCATTTTCAGAAGAGACGGAGCTGATGTCAACACATTTACATTATTCTACAGTGTTTCCTGCACATCCTTACATCCCCACGCTGGCTCCCCTCACATAGTAAAGTTTCACACAGTCAGAAAAGAGAAGAGCAGAAAATGTGTTGATTGGGGGAAGAAGCAGAAAAAAGGCCAGGAGGCTAATCGTGTGTGGGAGGTGTATTCAGACTTTGGAAAGCTGTGGCAGTCAAGGTGCTTTTCATTCCGAGGACGGGGTCAAGGGAGGGAGTTAGTCTGTCCATTTGCTTGAAACCCTAATTGATGAATGTGGATTCGAGAAAAAGAAGGAGTCAAGGACACGCGTACAGTCGTTCAGAGGTCTCCTGGTGCTGCTTTGCTTTTTGCCATGTCCGGAAAATGACAGACAGAATTTTTTTTTGCATCATTCTCGGACTCCTTCTGTACATTAAATTATAAATACGAGACCAGCATTCATATCTGCACAGTTCATGTCAGGGTGCTTTCTTTGGAGAGGAAGAAGAGGAAGAAGCCACGCTCTCGTATTTCCCTGCGACGAAGCAGAGACCTGAGGGGAGGGGGAATTAAGTGGCGGACACAAAAACTACCTGAACTGCTCAGAGGAGTCCACAAGTGTCAGCCACTTTTCCTAAATCGCATGCAAATACATGCGGGGAGGCACTCAAAAATTGAGTCGAGCCTGATGCTCGGTGGTAAATATGAATATTCTGCCGTGTAATACTCCTGAGTTCAACTCTTCACAGAAGCGAAGATAACAAATTAAATACCTGCATATCATGATTCCGTGCTGTGTGAAACTAAAGCAGGGCTCACTTCGCTCATTGTCAGAGCCTCAATAAAGCTAATGTGTGAAACAGCCTCTGCAAAGTATCTTCGCTGAAACAAGGACGGCTCGGAGGATATTACATTTTCTTCTCTTTTATTGTGACTTGTATTACGTGCATGCTTTTATTTTGTGAATGGGAAAAAGTGTGGTTGTCGCAGTCACGGCTGTTGGCGTGAAATCACAGCTCCGTGGACAGCGATAATTAATCTGCCGACACACAAGGTGGGAAGAGAAGAAGTGTAATTGAACTTTAGAGAGAATGTAGATTGAAAATGTGTTTCCGCTAAAAATAAAACTGTTTTCTGTTCCTTTTGAAACTCCACAGGTGAACACAGGTGGAGGCTGTCGCTTGTTGTTCATGGCCAACATTTAACTTAAATGATTTCCCCAAGTGTAAAATCAGGCTGACGTTCCTAATTCAAAACATGCATTCAGTAAATTTGTATTTTACAAATAAACTATGATTATATCTGTATTAAAGTGTGACATATATGCATACGTGCCTATTTTAAGACAGTGAGAAAAACACAGATAATTTATTTATTATTGATAGTTTCTTATTTTTAAGACCCAGGCTGTTTGCAAAGTTCCAATTAGGCTAAAACAACTTTTTAAGCCCACTGCTGCAGACAATGAGTGTTTAAGCAGCAGTGAAGCAACTGCGTGTGTGTGTGCGTGCGCCTGTGTTAATGGGGGATAGAAAAAAATACATCTGGCCCAGTCAGACAACTTAATTAAAACAATGTTGATTACTCCGTCAAATGATGGCAATTTAAAAGGCTGAAGGAGGACGGGAAGTAAAGGAGATATAAGAGGCTTAGAACTCTGCTGATTTTCATTATTGTGTTAGTTCTCCATGAGAAAACAGATAGCCGCGAAATCTCCGCTCCCCGTGTTAATTAGCGTCATTCGAGGACGTGTGTAACCCAGCGATCAGTCACATGACTGCATCGGGACTTTAACAAACTGTCTCTGTGACTCAGGATCTCACGTCCAGGTGGCAGAGTTAAAATCCTAACACAATGACTTTCTGAACCTTGTGGTGAGAATTGAAAACAATAAAAAAAAAAATAATAATAATAAAATAAAATAATAACCTGAGTGTATGAAGAAGCGTCTGAAGTGCTGGGTTAACCTTGAGTTACAGATGAAGCAGCTTCCAAAGGGAAACGGGAGCAGCTCGGTGCGTGAGTTCTCCATTTCCTGCACACACGCAACCTCCTAACCCTGCAGCGTTTTCAGAGCATGTCAAAGACCCGCCGAGGTTAATTATTTGGTGCATGATCTGTTTATTTATTTAACTCCCTTCCCACCACTCTTATCTATTCCTTCACGGCACGGCAGCCGAATCCTAATAAACTGCGTTCCCTCCGCCGTTCGGAGCCCCGCTGCCGAACGTGCTGCAGCAGGTTCGGGGGAATGAGATATCAAGCGAGCGGGGAAGGCGCCAGGCAGCCATCTTCTGTCACCGAGCGAAGCCTCAGATGAGCCGACGTTCCCCAGCAAACTCAACCGGTAAATATCTTCACTGATGAAAATGGAAAGAAGTGAGTGCAGATCACAATGGGCGGAGATTTTGTTTCAGGTGATGTTGTTGTGTTTTCAAACGGAGGCTGATTCTTCTGAAGAGATATGATCACTCTGCTTCCACGGAGAATTAAAGCTTGTGAGCGCAGGAATGTTTGCTGTGTGGGTGAGAAACATCTCCCGCCTGGACCGAATGTCACTGGATGCACAGAAGAAAAGCAGAAGTTCCACCGTAATTGTTCTTTTCTTTCAAAGGCTGAAAGGAAAACACACGAGCGCAGCAAGACGACGCAGCCGCGCTATGGATTTCACAGGGTTGTGTAATATCAGTCCGAGCTTCCAGGGGAGTGAACGTGGAATGCCTGCATTCATTAGCACTGCTCATTAACTGGCTAGGAATTAAAGGTGTTAGGGTCAGGGTGGTGAACAGGTCTGAACCACCCCTTCACTCTGAAGACTGGGGTTTGCTTTGCATCAAAAACCGATAATCACCGTTACCACGACAACAGAGCACTATTTAAAGCTTTTCTTTTCTTTTTTTTTTTTTTTTTGCATATTGCAGATCCTCCCTGAAATCTGACCAACTTAACACACTAAAAAATGGAGCATCACAGTGAAAGATGTTTGTAGTCGTCGACAAAATAATTACTGATGAACCCAATACTGATGTTTGAAGATGAATTTAGAAGCATGGTCAGGAAGTGGTCGCCTGCGGGGTAGAACGAGCCTGTCAGCAATAAAAACAAATTATTTTTAAGATACTGGACTGACGCGGATATTTAGCGAGTCAAAGCCTGTTCTTTTATTTTGCTGCAACACTGAATTCCAAAATGAATTAAATTAAGCTTTTCATCTCGAAATTTTTGATTTCAAGTTTCTGGTGATGGATAAACAGACAAACAGCAGAGTGAGAACAAAAAAACTAACATGAGTGATTTAACTAAAAAAGAAATAAAAACTGAAACAAAAACAAAGCAAATCCAGAGTTGTGTTGTGGGATTGGTGGATGTGGATTTCATCTGGTTAATCGAGGACACTCAACATCACAGACGAGCCGTCCTCACAGTCTTCAAACAAAAGGCTTTCGTCCTCGTTCTTCTCTGAACTCCCTGTTCTGTTTTTTTTTTTGTTTGTTTGTTTGTTTGTATAAAAACACTTTGTTTTGCAGAGTTGCTTTAAAGCAAGAATATTTCGGTCATTGAAATTAGCCTTTGATTGTGTCACTGACCGATGTCTGCTTGTTTAAATGACAAACGTTATGTTATAAATGTTTGTAGTTTGTGAAAAAAACAAAAAAACAAAAACACAGATCGGTTTGAATCTCAAACCGATGAGTAGAACGCAAATCCTCAGCACACAGATCCTGTCGCAACATCAAAAAAAAAAACAAAACAAACAAACAAACAAAAAACACTTGAAACTATTTAAACATAGTGATTTAACATGGTGATTCATTCAGATTTTACTTTTCAACGAGCATCAGGGTTAAAATTATCAATAAGATTCAATAAACTACTCAGTACTCAACAGCTAGCTGCACCAAGGCCAAACAGTTCTCTCATAAAACACATTAAATCTGGGCCAACACCAAAACATGAAAATATCATCCCCGAAAAATGTCAGATGTGCTTCATTAAGAAACATTAAGAAGTCTCAAAAAAAAATAAAATTAAAAATTAAAATAATAAAATCCTGGCTCTGCTGCAGAATGGAATACGTTTATGCATGTCCGGTTAATCCAACTAACCCTGCCTATAAAACTAGCAGAGCTATAGTAAAGACGTGTGGCTGGTTTCTGCATCACAGACACAAACTGCATCTGCGTCTTATTTCACTGAGGGGGCGAAAGTGAAACACGACGGCTGAGAGCCTGAAAATAATACAACTAATGAGGTAAAAGCTGCTTTTAATAAATAAGCTGATAATCAACTGGGATTTTTTTGGTTGTTGTTGTTCTTGAGGCACTGAAGAGTTGAACTTGACGCGTTTAATGGGAGGCGCAAACCACAGGAATATGTTTTATATTTGATCTACAAAGTGCCTCGGTGTCAAGAGAGTTGTAGTTAACACCATCATTTATAAAGGCGAGCGTCGGGGAGCCATTAGGCTCGTCTTGTATTTGACTTTGTGAGTAGCAGGACATTTAACAACGCATGGGAGCACGGGCAGGTGCCGGAGCGATTGGTCCGCCGGCCGTTTAACCACGAGCAACATTCTTCTTGTTAACACACACACACACACACACACAGAGACAGCATGCACGCAAAAGAGAGGCGACAGACCAGCCCGCCCACGCTCGGTGGATGCGGTGAGATATTCTGCATGACGGCTGCGGGTACACAGAGAGGAGAAAGAGTTGTCGAGGGATTGGCTAAATCTATCCTGCTATAGGCACAGAACCCATAATAAATCTGATTGGCTTTAAACAGCAAGATTCAAAAACCTGCGCCTGCAGCTACTTCAGCTCCAATTTTTAGCTCAAAGCCTGCAGCAGCAACTAAAGGCACTTTGGTCAGAATATTGTCTCCAGAGGCCAGGTTGAAACATTGCTTGTTGCAGCGGTAGTAACGCTTTATACCTCGCGAGGTCTTTAAAGGGAAAGAAATCCTCCCTCTGGTGTATTTACACTGTTAGAAATAAATGTGTGATATTCAGTTCCAGTCCCTCCTGACCCAGCGCACCTCATCTACTTCAGTTTTTAGTTGATGTTATGTCATCCATGAATGTTCCCCGCGATGGGGAAGTGTTTCAGATTCAGAGGAAATTCTGCCTCTGCCGTCGAGCTCCAGCTGTCGTGAGATGATGGAGACTATGGAGCGAGCGCTGCTCCCTGACAACCCCCCCCCTCCCCTCCCCAATGCACCTTCACTCTGAGAGGACACGAAATCAGCAAATCTACTGCGTGCAGACTGCGAGTGATGGAGTTTGCCTTTAAGTGCTGCTGCAGATGACGGACGCCTCCTTGTTGCCCTCATGATACAGAGACAGTATTAATGTGCCGGGGTGTGGAGGAGACGTACATCGGCAGCGTCTCCTTTGCAGCCTCAGTGTTTCCCCGGAAGCTTTTTATGAGCATCATGAGGCAGTTCTTTCCCACCCATCCACTTTTGGTTTTATTATCACGACATAAGGACACAGACAAGGTGCATGTGTGTAGTTATTATACCCTCACCCTAACCCTGCATATCCCTTCTTGGAAACACAAAGCCATCAGAGACGCGTTCAGGGACAGGCGGCCACGGCGAATCACAGGGTCAAAGCACACGCACCCTCAAGTTCACAACGACTGGACCAACACCAATTAACCTGAGGAAGTGTGAGTACCTGGAGAAAACCCACGCACGCACGCACTGGGAAAACACGCTGCCCTGTACGAGCCATCACAGGGAAAATGCAAAGACAGATTAAAGGAGGTGGGTTGAAGGCTATGCTACAGATTTCAAACACCATTTTGAGGAACGGGCACTAGGAACATGGATAAGTGCGTAAGAATAGAGGCTTAAACGCAGCACAGGGGTTTTCTGTTCCAGCAGGAGAATCACAAACCAGTGCTTGTGTTGTCGGCTGCAGATACGTTGAATCAGCATGTCAGCGTTTGCCTTGGCAATCTGGTCAATTAAAGGCTTAAGTCTGTATTCTGTTGGTTTGTCCTCCTCGCGACTGCGTGATTATCGGATGTCGGCAACATGTTGAGGACGAGGCCGGCGCTTAGTCGCTTCCGAGACAACGAAACCTCGACTTTGTGATTTCATCTCTGAAGTTTTGTGCGATTGTGCAACTCCTGCAGTTTTCTTCATCTGAGCTATTTGCAGCTGCACTACGGATGCCGTGCTGTCATCTGCTCTTACTTGCGCATCCGCTGAGTAAGGAAACTACGGCGCAGCGTCAAAGCTCAAATTGGCCTAGAAACGGAAAAAAGGCTGTTGTCTTAGCGCAGCAGCAGAACTACAGCGGGACAATTTGATGCTACTGTCTCCATAAGTCACTCACATCACTCAGGCAATCTATTGAATTTCCCCGGGGTCAAAAAAAACAGATTCTAAAAATCCATTTAACTCAGTGATAGCTTCATACAAAAATCAGATGTACACTGGCTCCCAGGAGAGTTGCAGTGCACTACTCCATCTCTCTTTACGAGCCTCTTCATTGGTTAAATATCCCGTATCGGCAATTGGGGGTTGGGGTGTGGGTGTTTGGGGGGGATCTAAATGGGAGCCACTTTTCTCGATGGTCTTCTTTGATTGATAAAAATAATTTAACCGGTGACGAGAGCCAATAAATAAAACCAGCCGTGATGTGATTGGAAGCGCAGCAAAGGCCCAATTGTTTTTTAATCTGGCGGTGATGAGCGAGGTCACAGCCCGTGATTAAAGTGTAGGAGGGGCCGCCATCAGCCCTGCACAGCTGCTTGGGCTTTCTGTTCGCACCTTGATGAGATGAAGGGGCCGGGGGCAGGCAGAATGGAGTGCCCCGCTGCACCTTAATCCCTGATTTGCTGCCTTTGGCACTCATTGATTGAGAGGAGCAGCGCGTTGTGGCTGATCTACCTAACAAGGAACGGGTAAAGGGGAGATTAAACAGCGAGCGCTCGTCTGCCGAGGCTGTGAAGCGAGCCTCCACCTACACGGCAGAGCTGCCTGAGTCACCGAGGACGGGCCGACGGAACGGGCGAGGAGGGCAAAGTGTTGAGGAAAAGAGGCTGAACAAACCCGCTAGTGCTTTGAGCAGTGCAACGCGTTCCCCCACGGAGCTCCTGTTTACACGTCTAATGACTGCGATACGGACATGCACACATCCAAAGACGCTCATCCACGTGGTAAGAACACGCACACTGACACACACACACATCCAATTACGCAGGCAAGCTGGAGATAGGCATGCTCTAAAAGCTCACAATCAGAGGAGACTGACTTAATTAAGACTGCTACGACTGTATTTTCTGATGGTATTTCATCTCTTCCGCCATCCTGCAGGCTGCACAGAGCATCTGAGCTCACCAGGGACCTCGCAACACCTTGCAACAGCAGCACTGCAACCTCGCACTCTTTAACAGAGTTGCGATGAGCTGCGGCGGCAAAGCACGGAAACCGTTAACGCCTTGTTTAAAAGCATGTTCTTCTCAAAGAAACCTATGGACACCTTGTGTGAATAATTTATAATTGCCTGTTTAGACTTTCAAATGATTCCAGCTCAACAGGCTGCTCGGCCACAAGAAAAAAAAAAAAAAAAACGGGGGTAAACCTGAGAGCTTAGGAAGACCCTGAGCTGCGGAGGTGTGCTTGAGCCAAGATGCTAATTGGCCTCCTCAAACTGATTCCTCTGCTTGGGATCAGATGAGATAACATAAATAATCTTAGGACTCTCTCTCTCTCTCTCTCTCTCTCTCTCTCTCTCTCTCTCTGTCTCTGTCACGCACGCACACTTTCTCCGGAGATGGAAATAAAAGCAACAACCCTGCTTGGCTTCAATGTCACAATTTGCTAAAAGCCCTAAATGAAAATGTGCGCAGCTCTTTGACAAACAAAAAAGAACAAGTGGCAATATTACGGCAGGCAAACTGTTCCTCAGCACCGGTGCAGACTAAAAATAATAATAAAAAATAAATAAATAAATAAAAAAAATAAAACATCAGCAAGACCGAAGTGGAATTACAGATTCTCTCCTGAAACTGAAATCTGCAGATAAATGAAGTAAAACACAGATAGTGGAGAATGGACGAGCTGTAGCTACAGCCCATTAGTTTGGTTTTGTCTGCAACAGGAAGACGCACTGTTGTATAAGAACAGCTACAACAACACTGGTGGTATAAATACTTATGAAAATGCTGGTCTTTGTTCTACTGCAATGTCGTCTCAAGGGTGTGGGCGTAAAAAAACAAACAAAAAAAAAAAACCCTCCATAGTTTCTGTGAGCTTTATTTTCCTCAGATAAACTACAATGAAAGGTCTACGTTTTAAAAGCCTCAGTAAACATGTTAGAATTAGTCTTTATATTCAAGAAGAAAGCCGTGAATGAGAATAAAATATGATTTCCCTGTAAACTTCCTGACACTGGATCAAAGGCGATCCAGAGAGCGCTCGGTGGATTCACAAAGCTTCAAAGGCAACTCTGTTTTTTTTTTTTTTTTTTTTTTTTATGATGAAACCTAACAAAAGCTGATAAAACATTGGAATTCCGAACGCTCATCATGAACGGACGGACAACTGGGCCGAATAACGTCAATTAAACACTCAGGTTTGAAAACTAAAGCTTGAGAATTAATGTTCTTCTTTCACTGAAAAGCAGAGCCTTAAACAAGCGGAGAGGCAAGTTCTGCTGGAACCACCTGCGGAGGCAGCGTCAGACTCATTAACGACAAACAGAATTCACATGCAAATATCAGGGTCGAAAGTGCAAATTGAAAAATCCTGAACGAGGACTTCAGAAGTGTAAATGAGTCCCAGTTCACTTTGTTAGGAGTTGACTGATAACCACACAATGAAACAACTTGGATTGTCAGAAAAAAAATAAAGAAAGAAAGAAAACTGAGTGATTACTTTTCTTCGCACTTTAGCTTTGGGCAACATTACTATCAGAGCAATTATGAACACGGAGCACTTAAAGGTGACATGCTTCACAAACGACAGACTCAGACCTGAGGTTGGGATAATGAACGGCGGCAGGGGCTGGGTCGCTCATAGTTTCTTCCATAATTTCCTTCATATGTGTGACTCTATAATGTCAAACGTATGTACGCGCTCATTTGTTCTCGTTGCAGAAAACTGTCAAAAATGCCCCGAGTGCTGCAGCTAACTCAGTGAAGCTAATGTTAACAAATGAGCATTCTGTCTGACTCCGGCGATGTCATGTTAAATAATGTGATTACAGGAAAGGTTTCTTCTGAACTCACCATTGATTAAATAACAACTAATGATGATATCATTAGGCGCAGAGGACACCGAGATGACATCACATTCGTTTCTATTATTCGTCTGCGCGCTGACGGACATGGACTCGAGGCGATGGACCTCTGAGGGGATTTTGGAGGTTGGGAAGTCCATTATCTTTATCATGATTAACTTTAAATCATAGGAGAAAACAAATATAATGAACTTGTGTGAGGATAATTGAGATAACTGCGACAGTAGCCAGTCAAAAATGGCCATCGATGGAGCCGGTTCACCTGTGTCACACCGCGGCTGGAATTAGACCTCGTGAAATGCTATAAATGTGACTTGGTCTCGATCTGATCCGTCACCACCTCCTCCTCCTCATCCTCCAGCCGCTGCCTCCCGTCTTTTCCCCCTCGCAGTAATTGCACCCATCCAGTGTTTAAGGCTTGTTGTGTTTCTGTGACCTTGCCTGTCTCGCTGCCGACCCGAGGACCCGCCTGTCTGCGCGTGACCCTGTTTTCATCCATTACAGCTGCTTCCCTGCCTCCGCCTTTAATGATTCCAGTTCTGACAAAAAGTTTCAGTCATTTTACTTGAAGTCTTTTTTTATCGTCGCATCATCTCCGCACGGTGGGAGAAATACACTCGGCACGTGTCCTTTGAGTTCCTCACTATAGAAAGTTCACCGTGCGGCTGAAGGAGAATAAACTTCTGAACCTCTCACAGATTTGGTGAAGTGAACGATAAGTGTACATCTTGACATTTCTCTTTATTCCTCCATCACCTCTGAATCTAAAACCAGCAGCGCCGAGAGGAGGAGAGTTCAGAAACCCCACTGTAGATGCAGTTCTCCCCTGCATCTACAGAGGGCTATTTTTAGCCGGCCTGAGACAAGTCGTACACACCTACATTGAGGCAGTCGGGGGAATCACTAAACTATGTTCCTGTCGCTGTGAAACTGTCAATTTGTCAGGAGAGTTTTCTTATGACTTTCCACTCGGCTGCAGCTCCAGCGCCATCTGTTTGAGGGTGGGACCTGGACTGAGATCAGTTAACTGATCGTATAATGAATATGCAAGAGAGTGAAGAGCTTAAGAATTTTTTTAATGTCAATGTGTGGCCTGTGGATTCAGTCAGGCCGTTTACTTTCTTACTCGTTGAAACACTCGACACTAAATCGATTTGCAGGCAGTAACAACATTTTAATCCATTTTCTCTGCGTAGACGACCATTAAATTAAACATTGGCTGAAACACAACACTGACAACAACAGAGGTGTAGAAATATTAATTGGGCCGACCGGAGGAAGATGCACGACTGTAAAGTGCAGCGCTGACAGGGGAGCACAATAGTGGGGACACTGACTTCATTACTTCATAAATAAAGTATTATTTTGATAATCTGACAACACGCTGACATTCCCAGGTGAAGCGGCTGATCTCTGTCATGGCAACAATATTCATGGAAACGCTTTCTCCCTTTAGCAATTATCTAAAGCTCAATGTTGGCTTTGTTGCCGCAGTGATTTTGTTTTTTTTTTTTTGTTTTCCAGCTGATTACAAATTACAGCCTTCTCCTTCTTTAGGTCCCCAGCAACAGGGTGAGCTGTTCTCGTCTTCAATAAATATTCAGCAGAACTTTTTTTTTTTTTTTCCCCTTCATTAAGCAAGGAGCACCAAAAAGCGCAGGTTTGCATATTTACATATTTACGACAGTTTATTCAGAGAGGCGTCCTGCTGCTGAGATGACTCTGCACGAGCTGAACGTCAGGGCAAGGGTCCGGCCTGATAAACACATGGTCATCCTGCCACTGGCTGCATTAGCAGTATTTACTGCTGCCGCCGCGACGTGGAGCAGCACGGTCGCGTTAAATGAAACATTGATGCTCTCCTTGGAGATTTCCCGGCTAACTGCAACTACTAAGTGCTAAATAAAAGGATAATGAAATTGTGTTTTATGGGGGTTATACAGCTAACGGCTCCTTGGCACACACAGTTTTCACCCGGTGACTATATTTGTCTTTATGCTGCTCGAAACGCCATCAATGCCGTTTGCGTAGCGGAGGACGTTTGACACCTCACGCCATGTTTGGATCGGATTCGTTCACGCTACGTTATCTGGGAAGAAAGGCCTTTAATTTATGTTTGCTTTTAATAAAGGGGGAGGCACTTAATTGGCATGAGCTGCAGCAGAAAATCATTCCTAAGCAAACAAAACCACGAGCGATGAAACAATAAATCGCAGAGTGGGGGGAAAGAAACGTAATGCATACAGTATTCAGTGCATTATATTCAGTGTAATTGGAAATAAATACGGTCGACACGCTGCGAAATTCACATATTACATCGCACATCTGCACAAGAGTGTTGAATTAAAGCTAAAGGAAGCAACTGTTTATCTGCACGTTGTTTTTTTTTTTTTTTTTTACCATCAGTCACTCTGTGTATCACAGTCATAACCAGAAACCCAAGTTCAGGCCATCCCTGTTGTTTCCAAAAATTCGACTAACCATCATGTCATTTCACCTTTCATCGCAATGAAATGCGAAACAACACGTACGCTTCTGTTCATGCAAAATGCAATTTGAATTCGCTTCCGCAGGATCCAAGAGAAATTTAAATTAAAACATTTATATAACTCAGTGAAATCCGTCATTTTTAGTGTCGTATCCTGGAGGGTCTCGCGTCATCACTGCCGCGTTGAAAATAACGTTCACCAACTACAATATGACATAAACCTCTGATATTTACATCTGGACCGACATCAAACCTCTGTGTGTGTGTTTTGTGTTGGACGCAGTTGAAAGCTGCACGTTCTGCACCAAAGCTCTCTCACGGAGTCGGTGCTTCAAACGAGGAAATCCATCCCGTCACATTAAACATACAAAATCAAAACAAATGCACAGAGAGCGCCGTCTGAGCTGCCACGTTACGTCGAGGCGGCGGAAACGCCGGGTGAGTGATGAAGCGCGGGGTTCGAGTGAGTCTGGAGGGGAGTCTGGCTTGTGTGCCACAGACGTCTCCCCTGGTGTTTCCGGGCTGGACTGAGAGCAGCGGCCTGTGCGACTGAAACGGAGAGAAGTTGCTTTTTCCTTGTTTGTTTCTTCGTCTCCCTCCCACTGTCCTGTTTCACGTGTTTACCCATACGAGTCAAATAGGATTCATGAGGCGTTTGTTGGATCGATACCCTCGCTGAACGCTTCATGCTTGGATTAATCAATTAGAAATACATTCTGGTGTCACATTACTGTGCACATGCCCCACATCCACCTGAAAAAACCAGCACCACCGGAGGGAAATGACACGTTGCAAGAACCCAAGAGTGTTTTCTCTCGACTGCAAAAGGCTTGAAACGGAAAGACGTCCGTCCTGTGCTGCAGCAAAATCATGCAGTGCACTTAGGATGATTATGTTCCATTGAGTGTCTGGCCCGCAGATGCATCAAATGTGACTGCGCATATATTTCTGTGCAGCGACGACACGCAGCAGAGCGGAAGGGAGACGAAGCGAGAGAGGGCGAGCAGAGGGAAAGATAATATTGCACAACGCAAGCTCCACAGAGATGTAATGATAGCAGTGATAACATGATTCACGGTCTTTGTCTTCCCCTGGATTGGCACTGTGGATTTTTTTGAGGGGGGATTGGGGTTCATCCCGAATACTTTTCCTCGTGTAAATCTACCATTTTTTTAAATTAATTAATTTATTTATTATATTGAGCTGGGTTCGAGATCATGATGGTCATCACATCAACCATGGCTGGCGGCTGGTTGCGCCCGAGAGCCGCGTTCTGCAGTTCCATGACCTGGATTCTAAAGGTTTCGTGTAGAAACAAATGCTGCAGGTTCTAATGATGCAAACAACATAATCCAGGCAGCGAGGGAGGTACACGTATGAATGCGCTGTTCCAAACATGCTTACTGTCCTATTTTTGTCAATGGCGCGTGGCAGGGGCTTTGAGCTTTGTGCCAGTGAAGCGGTATTTCTGTATTTTTCCGCACACTTTCTTTTTTCCCTCGCCTCGGGCTGTTTGGTGGTGCGTTGGTGACTTGCCGAGAACCCGACGGTGCCAAAACTGGAGACAGGCAGAGGAAGTTGAAGTAGAAGATATCCGTCAGTGGCATAATGTGGGAGAGAGAAACACCGATATGAAAGATGATGCACATTTCCTCATGTGTCGCCAAACGACACCAGGCCAGTGCCGGCATTGATTCCTTGATAAATGAGGGTTTCCCTCCTGGAGTCAATACACATTAGTACAAAGTGAGCAAATGCAATTCTATGGATTCAGATTGGTAACTCACAGCAGAGCACAAACCAAGAGTCGCTTCAAACTGTGCCGACTGCACACACTTGGACGTGCCACATTTGTTTTTCCCTTTGACCAAATCCGTGCCAAAACATCATGGCGACTTCAGAAGTTTGATGTTTTCAGTCTGGTTTAAAACATCCCATGATGCCGTGACCCGGATTACTGAGAATCCACACAGACTAAATGTCACATGTCTTCGTTTTTTACCCACGTCCCCCCTCTGTTCAGGAGATTCGATGTATTCCTGCTGGTAAACAAACCAACCGGCACACAGGAGGAAACATCCTCCTGGTAGACGAAAAAAAAACCCACCAGATCTAGTCACAGTAACTCTGTGCAACACGGATAAAAACAACAACATGGATAAACACTTCAGGTTTGGAACCTTTCTTCTGAGTCCCATGATGCCCTCCTGGGTTCAGTGGGCCAGTGTTGTGGTGTTCGCTCTATTGTGCGTGTGCGCGTGTGTGATACTGCTGACTTTGCCGGAACCGCCGAGTAGCCAGGAGCGTCTCTGTTATGGGCACGCCGGCTCAATGCATCACCTTAATCACTCGCGCCTCACATTTCAGCCGCATGAAACCTTCACCAGGGTTGACAGCAACAGGACGCACGCTCGCTCAATCCCTCCTCCATCACCACAACCAGCAGAGAGCAAGGAAAGTGCTTACCTAGGAGAAAAGGAAACGAGAGAGGGTTATTCAAACAGCAGCATTTGGCAGACACACATTTCTCACTTAGCCGCGTTGTTTGTGATATGATGTGCGGCACATGTAGCGCGTCTGAGGAGCGTGGGACAGATAGCTCCTTTAAACCAGAGCCATTTACACTCAAACACACACATCAATGTCTGGAGGCTAAAAGTGAGATCCTCTGTAATGCTATATGAAGAAAAAAGTGGGATATTCAAATACATGATGTATTCTAAAGTACGTTGAAATTTCAAGATGGTCATGGGACACGTGCAAAAAGCCACGCCGCTGCTCCATCAACCGCAGCAAGATTTGGAAAGTTATTTTTCTTCTGCAGAGAAGAACATTCTCTCCTCAGAACAGAGTCAGACTTTATACCAGACCTTCTGAACCATGAGTCGGAAACACATCAGACCGTCCTGCCTGATCCTATTTACCCTTAAATCTACATTTTCTGTGTTCAATTGCTGGGAAGATTTTAGGGAATATTCTTATTATCTCTTGTGTTCAGGGATACAATAGGAGAGACCCGCTGAAGTCAAAGAAAAATAAAATTATTATATGCAGCCCCAGAAATAATAAAGTTGAAGTTGCCGCAGCGTAACTGAATCAGAGAGTAAAAAAGAAACGTGGACTCTTCTGTCAGAGCAAAAGGAGAAAGAAATTGATTGTCATTCATTGGTGCTATTTTCATACTCGAACATGGAATCGAATTAGCATCACCCACTGAGCTGTTTGAAGGCTTTTTTCACGTCAGAACGTGTAATTTACAAAGAGACAAATGCAAAGATTCACTTCCTCTCTGTCGGGGTCCACAACAGAAGAGGACAGACGCCGTTCTTCACATGACAACGCGCGCCGAACAACTCTGCATCTGAACCTGCGAACCTGATATTTGTGAAAAGCCGCGATCTCCCCGAGGCTTAGGTGTTCAAAGCCAAAACATTACTTCAAAGCCAGGGCAAAGAGCGATGGCCTCCACCGATGAGCTCTGCAAGTGCTGCAGTGCACAACTTTAGAGCAGGCTCCGTGATTACCGCGGTTTGGACTACGCCATTATTGTCGGCAGACGTTGTGAATTTATACGAGAGTGAAAATGTATCTTCAAAGATCAGTGTTTCAGAGATTGCATTTCAATACCACGCACTGTATTTAATATTACATCAGGTATCTGGAAACATAAAACATATTGGATGAAATGAAAGTTGAGATTGAAGCAGGTGAAGTCATTCATTAAGGTTTAACAGTTTGGTTCGAACTGAACCTCCTGTAGACGGTGATTCAGACCAACACTGAACTTGTGCAATAAATAATATATTTGTGGAACATCCTTCAGAGAGATGTTGATTCAGCCCCGTGGCCGGGAGGAGGAGGAGGCGGAGAACGTAGGTTGTGGTGCTGTTGCATCAGTCCATAGTTGTTTGGGTTTTTTTTTTTTTTTTTTTTTTTTTTTAATGTAGGTGCTCTTTCATGTACATTAAAAGAAGCAGAAGAAAAAACACCTGGCGCCGTAAGAGCCCTACAACCACCCACGTGCACCGCAGTTGAGTCAAGAGCTAGTTAAAACAAGCCCAAACCGAATCTCTGAAAAAACGGAGATATCAGTGTCTAAATTGGTTGGATTTGATAAATTACTCTGCAAGAAACCAATAAAAATATGAAGCTGATGTGTGAGGCTCCATTTGCTACTTGTGTGTTTCAGATTCACACAAACCACACAGTTAGAAAAGTTATCCTTTAATATATAAATTAAAAAAAAGCTCCCTCTCTGCTAATGTTGGGACAGCACAAAGCTAATGTCAGGTTTTATTAGACTGATTCACTCAGGTGCTGGAGTTTAATTCCTGCCTGGAGGAGGTAACGCTCTTAAAAGAGAGAAATCATGAGCAGAATCCAGTATCACATCTTAATTGACTTAGAAAAAAACGGTTAATTACGCCAAAGGTAAAAGAAAGTCATTAGTGTAGGAGTCAATATATACATACATGTAAGCCCGGCGTGCCATGGGAATGTAATACTGACAAGGGGATAATGAAGAGAGGCAGCTTCTATTGCACATGAGGACGACTAATGCACAGAGTCATGGAAATGAGGCTGAGATGTGGAAGTCATGCTGTGAATGCAGGCGTCTTTAGAACCGGGCTTCGTTTATTCCAAAGGCTGCAGACCTTTCTCCTGAATCAGGATTGATGGACGACGCCGAGGGAGGACGGTCCCTGAAGTGAGCAGCTCTACTCCAGGTCTGTTGATTTCGTGTGCGGGTAACTTTTTAAAATCAGTCCTGGCTCATAACCTTTGGAATTTGTTTCAGTGGCAAACACGAATGAATAGAAGCTTTAGGTTTGTTCGTTAACTCACGGCGCTGCTCGGGAACTAATATGTGAGGACTTTGAGGCGGATGGGTGGGAAGACATCAGCTCTGAAGGGACAAAAGAGGCAGGTTCAAGCGATGTGAAAGTAGGCCTGATGCACTTCTATCGTCTCTCGGGATGTGGACTAAACTGTCAGGATTAAACCACACGAAATGAGCCTCGTGTTGGCTAACGCGTGATCATTCTGCGGTGGAACTTCAACTCATCGGGCTCTTGGCGTGCCTGATTTCCGCAGGATTAATAACTAACCTCGGCGGCGTTATCAAATCGCAGGTGGAGCCCGGGCGGCGAGGAGCGGTATGCAAATCAGACTTTAGGGAAAACCCTGAATGATGTTGCCTTCGGGGGGGGAAAATGAACACGTCAGGCTGAATGCCTGTCGTTCAAAGAAACAATCTTGGAAGGATTTGGATGACAGAACACCGGTTCTGATTAGACCTGACGTGAAGCTGGCCAATTAAAGATCACTTCCATCTGCCCTTTCCGCTGTGCACGCCTCGTAGTCTGCTCCCGGAAGGTGGGACCGCCTCAGTCACAAATGATTTACAGGAGGAGGAACCCTGTTAAGAAAAATGACTGGGAGATTTATTTCTAAACTGTAAGCAAGCCATTAAAAAAAAAAAGCCCAGAAAAAGGCTGTCCAAATGCTAATTTGCTGAACAGCCTGCAGATGATGCAGAACATGGCTTTCACCTTCTCCTTGCATACATAATTCATGCGGCTGACTGGTGAGGCGATGCCACTTTCATGCACCGAGCGCACAAAGTGGTGCCACTTTCACACACGGACACAAGCCAACCCGTCTGCACCAACTGTGCCGTAACACTTAGCACACAATCGAGCTCGGCGCTAAACGTCCGGACAAGACTCGGGCACGTTTCAGATGGCCTCACGCGGGCGTGCAGAGGCGTGCCCACGCACGCCGGCCCGGCAGAACTTGGGCGCCAAGAGGCGATAGCACAGAAGAAGCCGTAGCAGTTATCAGTCCTAGTTCTAATTTCTCAATATGTATTCTCCGAGCATGACTACTCACACAGCGCGGCACGTATATGAGATCATGTGACGCGAGGCTGTTGGGAATTATTCATGGTCTAAAGCGTCAGATCCACGGGGAACATCAAATATGAATTTGTGTGTGGCAGCCGTTGCTGGATCCTCCAAAGTGGGTCAGACCAAGCGGCACAGAAGCAGCTTTTGGCGACTTGTTCAGAACCAACAGGACTGCAGTCGCTACAAAGCCCCTCTTTGATTAACCTCACCGCCAAAAGGCGACTGCCATACGACTCCTGCATCACTCTGGTGGAAAACTGGGAGCAGAGCGCCGAGAACAGACGAAGCCAGCGACAAGTACACAGCGTGCACGGCAGTGTTTCTGAAAGTGTTCAGTTCCGTTATAGCACCGATTTGCCGTGTTGAACACGTTCCCAGGTTCGGGTCGGACCAGATGGCCGTCGTCACAGGAGTGAAATTTAGCTTTGGATCGTGAGGAGGAGCGATCGGTTCTGGAAACGACACCCATTGTAAACATTTGCGATTTTGTCTCGGACAGCCAAGTCACAAATGAATTTTTAATCTGATAGGATGATAAAGACACATTTGAGATGCGCTTCAGAGCACGAGCAGTCTCAAATATTCCTGCTGTGGGCCCCGTTACTGGAGCTTTCCCGTGAAAATACATCACCACTAGAGCCAGGGGACAGGACTTACTAAACACCTGATGGACATGAAAAATGAATCATCACATTTTTCACAGAAAAGAAAGGTTAATTCTGAAATTCTGTCACTAGGAAGATGGAGTCCTCCTCGCTCAGGCAGTGCAGGTATGAAGACAACACCTGAAGCCTTACAGTGTCACGAAAGCTTGTTTCACTGGAACAAACAGAGCACTCACACTCACAGAGAAATCAGCCTGTTTAATTTTAATTATGAGATGTTCTGTGCCAGTGGGAAATTACCCAGCAAAGGGTGTGGGGTTCACCAAAACAGTTGGTTTCACCCATTTGGCCGCGGCTCCATCAGCAGGTACACGCAAATTACTGCAGAACATAAGTCACTGTTAATGTGATGGCACTTCACGCAGGCACACGGAGGAGTTTTAGTCAAGAAATCCAATTTTTGTGGTTTTAAAAGGGCCGGCTGCTCCAGTAAAAATCACGCCGACTAAGAAAACGTCACAGATTAAAATGCCCGCGCTCTGCCTGAAAGCTTAGGCTGCGCGTGTTTCCTGGTTTCGGTTTCATATGTTGTTTCCTTTGTTTGTTGTCATATTTTTAAATCTCATCTCGTCACGATCCAGGAAATCTTCAAGTTCAAGAGACAAACAATTACACAGAACAGGAAGTTAAGGCGACGACGCATTGTTACAAACACGGCCGCGAGCAAAGCGAAGCGGGTGCAGTTGGTGAACGCAGCACTGGGCACAGTAAACAGAGGCTACGTGTGAAATTCGCATTCTGCTGCCAACGGAAAATGTCCCTGTCAGAATTTGTGAGAAAAAAACGAAACGTGCAAATAAAAAAAGGGGAAATATGTTTGTGTGGTGAAGCTCAAAGCCTCCACGGCTCCCTGTGATTCACTCCTCCAGCTACGTGTTTCAACACACACATACATAAACATGGATCTGGTGGAATTCAGGCAAAGGAGAGACGTTTTTCAACCTTTAAATAGACTCAACTCAGGAGAAAGTGAAACAAAAATGACCGTCTACATCCCCGGCTCATTTTGATTCGGAAAATTTCCCCAGTCCAACAATCTGAAAGAATATTAGCTCCAAGATGCACATTTTCTGACAAAGCTCATAAAACACTCAAACTATATTACTGAGGTTAATTGGTCCCTATCTTCTGAAAGAGCAGCTCTGCTGGCAGAAGGTGGGTTTGAACTTCCTGGCCGTACCTACAATAACAAAGGGCAGGTTTTGGCTTTGTCTCCAAAAAAAGTATGTCCTTATGGATCAGCGAGCCTCCGTCATCATCCAAAGAAGCTAGCAGCCACTGTTGAATGAAAAGAACATTTGTAATTGTGTCCAGATCGGACTTCCTCCTTTGCCTGCGTCGCCATAACTGCAGCTGCTCCGCACTGCAACACGCCGGCCGTGTTTCCGCAGATGACCCGGGGCCTCGTTTGTTTTCCCAGGACTGTCTCATACATCAGACTCTGGCAACTTCTGTGCTTCCAGACAAGCCGTTTGGTGATAATGCATTGTATCCCAGAGGTGTCTGCACATTTTATTAATTGGTGCATGCAGTCGGAGACAAACTGCACAGCAGAAAACTGACCTCGCTGAGATTTACCATTTTCCAATCCACACTAAACATTTTGTTTATCTTTGCTTGGCACCGTTGGAAACAACTGAAACCTCCCTCCTGTTTTTTTTTTTTTTTTTTCATTTTAATTGAGTTAATGCCAAAGGACACATGACAAGGCAAATAATCCAGTTTTAACTGTTGATATTTAATGGCTCTGACAGCAGGGAGGTGCTGAGGCGATAACCAGCGGCAGGTGACACAACCTTCGCTAAGCAACCGTTCAAACCCGATCCTGACGTTCACGTTATAATTACACAGACGGTCATCGGAGAAATGCTTTTTATTACGCAGCACCTGCACTTCTTCGCTCTCCGGCTCCGTCCACACTGAAGGATTTTCATTAAAGAAAAGCATTTTAAACTAATATTCTCTGTCCACACAAGTTTTTCAGCTCCACGTCAGGAACAGTATCCATTCATAACGACACACCTCAAAACGTGCTATAGATATAATTACGCCATGCCTATATGTATATAGATTTCCTTATTCCGCTATTCTCTGAGAGCCAAGATCTGCCGGAAACAAATTCCTTGTATGTTAATAACGTACCTGGTCAATAAAGCTGCTTCTGATTTCTGTTTGACTCTAGTAGCTCTTTGGTTTGATTGCCTGCAGCCGTGACGATACCTTCTCATGTCAGCCACTCAGACACACTCATCCCGACGCTGTGAAGGTATAAGTGCATGTGGGCAACGCGCATTAGCCACATCAAACTGCTGCCACTTTGCTCTGTGCTCAAATTGGTTTTCATCAGAAGCCATCGATTGCCGTGCCGCTCCCCGTCACCGTGGCCTCGGTGGCACACACGGTTTGCGCTCCTGCCGCTGGACAGAGGGCAGAAATTCCTCAACGCCGCGGGGGACTTGACTTTGGCCCGCTCCGTCCTCTCTTTCCATCCTGTGCCAGCTCTGTGCGCTCACGTGTGCGGCAGCCCTGACGGCCAGAGGTCGGGAGTGACAGGAAGTGTGGCTGTGCTAATCTCCCCTTCAGCCGCAGCCCCGGAGCCAGACCTCCATCGGCTCAGCACAGTATTTGACATAATAGATGGGTGAGCAGATAAAGGAAGACGAAAGCCACTTTTGACAAATGGTAGAATTTCCTCGAGTGAGGCCCTGTACTTGATGGTAATGGTTGAGGGATGAAGGGTTGAAGGGGAGTTGGAAACCCGTGGAGAAAAATGGTTATTGTAGCTAATCCAAACGGCAGCAATGACCCCATTGTCACATCGGGGAATCGTCAGCCTTAATTTGACTTCGCGCCATATGACCACTTGAAAAAAAAGTCTTGGAACAATTCTGGGGCTGAAATACTTTGCCTTAATTCACCCTTGGGGTTGGAAACCTGTTGTGCTGTCATTTCTACTGTAGTCTATGTAATCCTCTTTCACAAAATAAATCCCAAGGAGCAGGATGAAGAGTTTGTTTCACTCCACATCGTCCGGGGACACAGTCAATATCTGAAATCTACAGACATAAATATTCTGACATTATCCCGAATAAGACAATAGTATGAGTGAAACACTGACGTGTAAACAGCTGATTACTTTCAGAACAAGCAAGAGGCAGAAAACGTGTGGGCTATTCCAAACTTTATAGCGACATCTTATTCGCTCTTAATCCCTAAGATTAGCAATACTGGCAGCAAGGTGAGTACCACTTAATTGTTTAACATGGAATAAACTATTAATTTAGTCCATATACACAAGAATATAAATGAAACATTAATATGAAATATGAATTAATAAATCTGGGAAAAGTCATAATTGCAGTGAATAAGAATGAACGTACTGAAATACTACGACACAAATCCCAGCCTTTAAAAAAGTCCCTTCTCATCAGAGTGTGTACTTTCAATCACACTACTTTCATTTGCCCTCGTTGGCTGAAATTGCCTCATTATCTTTAATTCAGTCAGTGGGAAGATGCAGGTGGGGCTGTGCCCCCTGAAAGAGCTTAAGAGCTCCCCGCTGGAAGCCGCTGTTACTGGAGTTGCAAGGTCTCTACCAGCGACTAATTGAGAAGAATGGAGTGAGGGAGCCATCAGTTCGGGGAGAGCCAACTCTCCCCGAGGAGATGCTCCGTTTGACCCGTCACTAAGAAACAATGATGTCTCGCAGGTGATGCCTGTTTCCCTGAAGCACAAAGCCGACGGAGCGGCAGCACGCGAAACAACACGGCGACGTACAGCCTGACGTTTCCATTTACAGTACGAGGGTTTCAGCCGCGCACAACAGGAGGAAGAAAAAAAAAAAAAAAAAAAAAAACAGATTAAAAGATCACACCGAAGTTTGGAAAAGTCCTAAAATATCCAGCTCTGAGGTGCCGCGGCAGAGCTGACACGCAAAAGGGGAAAAAAAACAAAAGGCCACGTAGGAAGGAGACAGAGGGAAGACAGACACTCCAGGGACACAAACCGAAGATAAGAGAGGAGCACAGCCACTGCTTGAGATGGAAAAAAGAGAATCAACAGATAGGCAGATAAAAGGGGAGGCTGCTGTGTTGTTGACACTTGAGAGGGAGCGATAGAAGTGGAGATGCAGGGTGGAGTTGGTAAACTGACAGCTGACAGCATAAACACGGCCTACATGTATCAGTGGCCGACTTATGTAACGCTCACTGATGTCGTCCTGAGGAGAGACGTCACAGGACACTTTGCTTTTTTTTTACTTGTCGTGTGACATCTGGGCCATCTGAGGTTGCTGAAGCCACTTCTGACAATGGACTTGCAAAACCTGATTTCCTAAAGACTCCCAGTGATCACCTTTGCTTTACACCCCAGCTCGAATAAAAAAAACACAGATTCACTTCCACCAGCTCTGTGAATCCTGATGTAAATCTAATGTTCGACAACCAAAGTGGAAAAGATCCCTGTCATTCAATTTACTACACAGGTGAACGTGGAGATTGTCAGCTGCCTGACTGACAGAAGTCATGAATAAAACTGTCGTATCTGAGGGACGATCTTATCGGAGCAGATCTCAGAAACCCGGTGAAACCAAACCAAACTACACCCTCCACCATTTGTGAAACCAGATAAGGGGCCTTGTTTATCACCGGGGGTTCTATCTTGCACCCGGCGCCAAGTGCTAGCTCGTTATCGTTTTCATATCTGGTGCCCAAGTTGTTTAAATAGAAAGCGCACCCGATTCCAACAACACATCCGTCAGTCCGTTAATTCTAAATTAGCAGCTATGAAGAAAGATTTGATTTGACAGAAGTTTGGCTTTTTATTTTCATACATAAAATTGATATTACGCCTAAAATCCATTTCCAACATCACTTTTACAGCACGATGAAAAAGGAGGCTTTGCCGTTGTGCCTTCGGAAATGAATGAAGGCACACAGAGAGAACCTCACTTTCCCCAAACAGCAACAGCATCTGCAGTTTCACCTTCATTTCAGCAGAAGTCACAACTGAGTAATGACCCGTCGTGTGGATCCTGAACTTCAAAGTCTTGCCTTTATTCTTTTAAAATTGGATAGTTACCCATCAACGGGGGTCAACGGGGGATTTGAGTGCCCCCTCCTCTTATCTGCTGAGAGGCTGCGTCAATCACAAAAACGGTGTTGTATCAGAGATTGTGCTTTAAAACCCACCAGGTCTGGGGACACGTACGAGGAGTGAAGGGAAACAAAGCACCCGCCACCTTCAATTACGAAGACGTTACAAAATAAAAGCCATGTTTGTTTTTGTATTTGTTCCATTCGACCATAGAAACTGTGAATTACACTATATTTCTAATCAGTTAATATATTGTGCATGATTTTAATTCATTTAAATGTTTAGTTTCCCCTGAGACGTGATTAATACTGCAACATGTCGTTCGCTTAAATCCGCCTACATTTTTAAAACAAATGTAAAATGTGAATATTCATGGTTGCTAGGAGATGAGGAGGACAAAGCCTCCTCTTTATTTTTGATGCATTCAAAAAGACAAACGAAAAAATGTTGCAGCCCTGTCTCTTGTTTTCACCTTCCGCCAGCCGAACAGTATAAAAACTGTCAGATATATGCAAATATATAGATATAACAAATATCTGTGGACTAAATGAATAATACCTCTGGACCAGGCTAAAAGATTGAATAAGCAACATGTCCTAAAAGGCAGCATATGAACTGTAGAGCTGCCGCTGCAATAATAATAATAATGTTTTTTTCCATGTTAAGTCTTTTAAGTCTTTTCCACAGCGGTTCTTAAAAGAAAGACATCTTCTCACGTCTGATCCCGAGCACCGTTAATGTGTGAGCGTTAAGACACAAGGAGCTGGTTTGAAGGTTTTAATTTACAAACTCGTTAGGCATCTTTTTTTTAAAGCAGGACTTGCTGTAAGTCAGAGCAGCCAAACCAGATTTTGGAGCAGAGCATCCACCAATCAAATATTCAGCTGTTTGAGGCCGGCCATATCGAGGGGATGTGAGAAGAGCGGCAAATAGGCCAAGTGTCATTTGATGGAGTGGATACAGAGATTACAGAAGTACCAGCTGTCAGAGCGCTGGTGAATCAGCACACTCCAAAATGAAAGCTGCAGAATGTGACAACAGGGCTGCTCTTGATGGACACGTGTTGACAGGCGGCATCGCTGGTGATGAGCAGGAGGATACCCACAGTCCTTTGCTCTTCAGCCAAAAAAACAGCCAAATTGGCTGACCTGTCAGGCCGGGTATGTCCATCCAGAAGGTGAGCCAAGCAACTTTAGCCTTTAAAAAAAAAAAAAAAAAAAAAAAAAATAGCCACTGAGCAGCTGCAGTTCATTTTTCAGTTGGTGGCCGAAGTTAACTTGTTGGCCGAAAAACAGCCATGAAGTCCGAGGTGAAAGAAAAGAGGAGAATTCTACTCAAGAGTTGCAGGACGCACAGAGACTAAAAATGATGAATTTATTTCTTTTCAGAATTTGTCGCTACTTAATTTTGATAAACTTAATTTAATCTTAATCTTTAGCTTAATCTAATTTTTGACAAAAAGTATTCGTGCGATCAATCACTTAACAAATGTATTCCAATAAAACTGATAAGGCTATTGAAATTTAATTTTTTATGATTGAATTAAACGCCAAGCATCACTGTGGTTATTTTTTTTTTTAAGAAGCACAAGAGTAAATGTGTTCCATTTTTAGGGTTGTTTAGGTTGGATGCTCGTTCACAGAACTACCTGAAATGTAAGAAATAATTATTCCTGTGCCAGTAAACACTCCTGTTACAGCATTTAGGGATTATAAAAAAAAAAAAAAAAGGTGGTGGGTGAAATCCTGCCATTAACCAAATGGACTTGGCTAGCTGAAATAGTGCTCGCCTAATGTGTGGTGTACTCAGTATGGAGGGAGTCATGCCAGTTTTAGTGCTTCATAGTGTTCCAGTCAGTTCCAGAGACGCAGCGAGGGTCCTGAAGAAGCTTCATTTATTCTCAGCAGGGCAACAGAAGGGAAGTGAATTTCGCCAGAGATACAAATGGTGCATCCGTGTGAGGCGAAAGCAAGCGCTTCAACCAAAGGTCAGACTCCCCCAGTTTCCCCTTCTCCTCTTGTTGTTGTTCCCTCTTCTTTGCGGTGGCAAAGCAGGAATCAGAAAGGCAGAATTATCCCTGTGTCATTATGCACAACACAGATAGATGTTTGTTTCTCACAGATGCCTAATTTGTGCGAACGGTGGCAGGGAGTAAAATCCACTCCTTTCATCTGGTTGCTTGTTATCTCTTTCATTATGATCAGTGTGCTAATGAATCCGACCAGAAACCATGGTAATGGCGGCTCGTTTCGCTGAGTGAAGCCTCTACCGTGAAAACCTTTAAAGAGAAGATTTGGCTCCGGGCCACTTCGGTGCAGCGTCATTTTCTCCAAATCACGGACGGTAACGACTCTTCTTCCTCCGAACCACGCAAACTCACTGATTGCTCTTCACGTCTCAGTCCGCAGTTAAAGGTGCATTCGCTTAGAGAGGCAGTTTAGAGCGCCTTCGTTGAATTAACGACTAATGAAGTGGTGTCGTTCAATAGCAACCATACATGACACAAGTGTTTACTCATCTCTTAGAGCGACAGCTTCGGATTAATTCTATGATTCATTATGTTATTATATATATATTTTTTTAATTGCACATTTATTTGCTAACTTGGCTCTTCGATGTTGATTTTTTTCAACTGTTTTCTAAATTAAACTAATATTTTATTGTACTGTTGTCTCCAGAAGTAAAGTCACAATAAAATATTAATAGTTTACATCTTACATTTTTAACTACCAACTTCCACATCAACATATTGAGACAAAATTATTTAACTTGAATAGTACTACATCTCTAGAATAACCTCAGGTTTATAGATTTCTTCACAGATGTAATTACAGGTAGAATAGTCATAGATCAGCATGTGCATTTATTGTGTTGGTGTGGTAGAGTCTCTTTTATTCGATGCTAGCCCCAGCCAGTTGTGGGTAGTAGAAAGAAAAAGCAAATATATAAAAGTGAATGTCACATCATTAACATCATAAACCACGTGAAGAACTGCTTACTGTGAAATCGATCCTGGAATGATCCTGCAGCATTTTTTTTTTTTCTAAGTATTATATAAAGTGCATCTGTAATACTATCACTTTATTACACTCACTTATCCTCCTGCAAAACCGTCCAGCTTGCGCTTGCAAGTGAAGTCGGCTTGGTGTTTTACAATCAGCAATATCAACACATGAAAGCGCCGTTATAATCATCCATAAACTGTTGGACTTTACTGGTTTTATTAAAGGAGTAATTCCAACCCCTGCGAAGATCCCTGTTGTGGCGAGACTCTGCGAGTGACCCTCTTTCATTTTAAACCGTCCTTTTGAAGCACAGCCTCCATTAGTGTATTTAAAGTTAAGTTACGGTATTTTAATGGTCTGAGATACAGTTTGCTCATAAACGGAGAATCCTTTACTGCTGAGAAGAAGCCAGCGGAGATGTTAAAGCCGTCCAGAACCGTTGGCAGGAAATGGATTAAATAGCAGATTGCCTGCAGGTAGCCCCGCCAGCCCATCTGAACCGGCTGGACGAGTCCCTGAAACAGCCCATGCTGATAATCCGGAAACCCTCTGATCAAATTAAAACATGTGAGTGGATGAGGGGGAAGAAATCTGCAAATCTGTGGATCACTTCCAGCCGTATATGGATAAGTCCACACGTCTTCTTTTTTGTCTCACTTATGTGAAAATCCTTGGATTGGTGTACAGGTTTCATTTCACTGCAGGGAAAATGAGGTGGCTAAGGAGAGACGGCTGCTGGAAGCACGGACGACTTATTAAATTCTATGTCCTTGCTAGTGCTTCAAATGTAATATGATGGCAGCGTGTTCAGAGACACAGATTCACTTCAGAAGGAGTCGATTTTTCCGATGGCAGCAGATGTAATTGCAACGGAGCAGTGGAGTCAAAATACTTTTTCTTAAGTACTTTGGGATCAAACGGAAAGAAAACAGAAAACAATGAATCTATTTCTGATGATAAAACTTTATCTCAAAATGTGAAACAACCTACTTGAGGATATAAAACCGACTGAGTGAAAATCGATATGAAAGTCCTGAAAACCCAGTTATATTTGTTGAATACTCATTCAGATAATTCACAGATCAACACCAACTTTCCTCAGTGCATAGATACGAGCACTTTACACACATCTGCATAAAATCGGCTCACAATTTGCAAGAATGGACAATTTGGGGATTTTCGCCTATTCCCTGATAAAACCTCTTTAACTTCACTTGACTCTATCAAAATAAGATGCGACACAGTGGGAGTAACAATACAGGGGGGTGTCCATGTAAAAACGCAGCGATGCGACCACAACATAAAATCCGTTTCAAGGAGAACTCGGCAAGCGCATCAGGACACACAGCCTCCCGAAACACTGCCAGCTCAATGCACGCTGCAGATTATGGAAATGTTAAATGTCACACACAGTTATTTATTTGCATTTCAGCAGACATCAAGCCCTGGCATGAAATTAAAAAAAAAAAAAACGGTTTATGCATCTTCAAAGCCAAATAGGACTTGTGACTCTTCATGCTCCTGTTTGCTCAAGCACCCTCTGACGAACGAGTGCTGGGGCCAAAAGAGGAAATGCAGCAGAGTCAGCTTATACCCGTTACTAAGAGTTTGAGGTAAACAAATTCTCTTGTGACTGGGATTTACGGCAAAGCCTGTGCTTTTTATTTATTATTTTTTTTCCCCGCTCCCAGTTGCACTTACGCAGACTGTGAAATTAGCTGAGACAAATTAATGCTATGAAGGGAAACAAGGGGCGCTGAACAAAAATGTGGTCTCAGTCAGAAGAGGTTTGGCCGAGCTCATTCTTGGCACATTCCCTGCGAGGCAGACAGAGCCCGTGCGAGCTCGGTATTAGTCTCTAAAAAACCTCAATGAGAGCAAAATAATTTTAAATCAAATAACCGCAAAGGGAGAAGGGAGTACAACAGTGTGCGGAGCAGAGTAAGAAATGCTGCTGATGATGAAATGCCTGACCGCCCACACAAATGCAAAGGCTAATTATGACACTCAATAAAACTGTCAGTATCTCGCAAAAATACAGACATAACCGCGCCGTAAATTGATTGGGTTTTGATTTATATTGGGAGCAAACATTGGCTTTACCTTTTGCATTGCATTCGTCTCTGAACAGCGTGGGGAGCAATTGCAGTTTTGCAGTATTGGCAATAACCTCCAGCAGTATGTTTTCTTGCCCTATTGCTTGACCTTTCAGGGGCTTCTATAAATTAGCCGGCCCATGGTTATTCAACACAGCCATTAAAGAGTAATGCCCCCGCTGTAGCTCTGACGCATCCACGCTGGGAGGACTCCAGGCGATGTCGACTCTCTTGGGTCACGTTTTATTAACCGACGGTGACTTCCCGAGCACCTCATCTCACTCATCGTGTACTGTAAATATATCGGGACAAGGGGAAACACTCTGGTGCAAAGTCGATAGAGTTAAACCTGACACTGAAGCACGGACTGGAGGACGTTTGTTCATCGATTCATTGTGCTACTGTTTTGCCTTAAATAAAGAATATCTCCAAACTCATGCTAGCACAGGTTTTGCATTTTGCTATTATCTTTTTTTTTTTTAATAACCATCCTCTTAATGGACTTCTTTGCACAAAATGTAAGCTCCTAGTTTCAAGGAACGCTCTTCTGAATATCTGTCCTAGTTTTAATTGAGAATCATTATTTCTATATTAAGGATATTACACCCTGTGATTAGCAGACATGGGCTAATAATATAAAGGTTAATTGATCTGATATTAAGAAAGGTTTGAAAGGTAATCTGAGCTGTGATTGACTGACACGTGGGTCAGCCTATCACAGCAGCTCTTTAACCACAGTCTGGGGTCCCAGATATCTCTCAGCGTCGACTGTGACGTTTGCTGCAGTTTGTGTGAATGAAGGCACATTAGAGGCATTAAGGTTGTTGAGTACAAACTCGTGCTACTTGAAAACTGAGCTGGAGATGGAGTGGAAGCCATCTGCTTCACTCGCTTCGCTAAATCATCGAGCGTGTGTTGAAAGACGGAGAGGAGGCCACGTGCGCGGCCGCCGCTTTGCACGCCGCTGTCAAAGACTCGCGGCACACAGCGATACGCAAGGAATTAATAAATGAACACTTTTGAATCTAAAGTAAACAGGCATGTTAATCCATCAGCCATCATCTCAGGCCCCCCCGCCGTCCCTCACAGTTTGACTTCCATCCTTCACCGTAATTAGCTCATTTTGCTGTGACATGACAGCAAACAAAATACGAAATGAAAAATGATAAACAGCGGAGGGAGAAGTTAAGTAAGTTTCCATGGAGACCAGCGGCGGCAGAGCCGTGTTAAGTCAAGTCTCACTTTACCAGATTCAAACATCTGTCTGCTTGTTGCTCTGAGGAACACAGCTCTGTGCACGTGAGGAAATAACTTCCGCAGCCTTACAGCGGGCTCTGGTCGGGTTTTACCCAGCAGCGCCAGAGGAACCAGATCGGGGAAGTGAGCCGCTTCAGATTTACACCAATGCAACGGGGCTCCAGGATCTCTCCCAGCTTGCCAGCAGGGATATAAAGGGTTCCATTATACCTACGTGGTTCCATCACAAAGTGTGCCGGAGGTAATAAAAACTGAACTAAGTGACAGGCAGGCCGCGGCTGTAGGGTGGAGTGGTCGTCCTCCAAACAGAACTCCGGTGGCTTAAATCCTCGCCTGAGCGGAAGTGTCTTTCAGTAAGATTCTGAACGCCAAAAGGCCCCTGACAGACGCGCTCAGTGGAAGTGGCTTTTGATGAAAGCTTCGACTAAATGACATCTAATGCATTGTAATGTAAAACCAGATAAAACCAGCTTCCTTCGTTCTCTGCCTTTTGCTTCACTTCATATTTTATATTGAAAACTAAATTCATTGTAAGAGCTGCCCATATGAAGTCTACATTAGGTCAGAGGGCCGGAAGAATGCCACCCACCAATTCCACACATCATCACACCAACCTGGAGAGATGAAGACCGCAGACTCCAGGAAACCAGTGTCCTCAACCCTGACACACAAGGATGGTTCAACTATTGTATGAGCAGATACAGGACATCTGTTTAGTGCCGCACGGCCAGAGAATACATGTATAATTCTCGAGATTCCTCTTTGAAAACTGTGTTCTCTACTTTAGCTTTTTCTTTTCTTTGCAAACTTCCAACATCTTGCTGCTGCATTAGCAATAACCTTTGTGCGACGGCGACTGTCAGGGACAGCTTGTTGTTATGGTAATGTCACCACGCTTCTGATTGGCCCGGAGTGAATGCACAAACAACGCGGCTGCAAACAGTGCTGGACACGCCACAGAACCGGGATTGATGGTCACAAATGTTCAACAATGGCCCAATGGTGCCAGTTGACTAATATTCAGATTGTTGTGTCAGCGCCCGGAGACCAATCTGCTGCAATTGGCAAAAGGCAGATTCTTACACAGCCAGGACAACTGACGGCAGGAATATTGGAAAGTAACCTAGAATAACTCCTGAATTAAAATATTAAGTGATGTACTTTGAGAAAGATTATTATGTTGGCATGGTTCTAAGTTTACGATTTTAGTGAAAATGAACGACACAACTGATCGCCTTCAGTCTGGCTGAAATATCCACATCCATGCTGGAAGTCTCTGAAGTAAATGATGTCTCACTTAATTCATCATGTCAGTAAATCATTTCCTAAAGACTTTATCGTCTCAAACACTTAACCCAAGTCTTCTTCCAAATGACATGATGTCCAGTCCGTAAACCAAATAAGTAGTAAAATAGAGAAACGATCCTTCGGGGCAGGGATTAATCCCATACCCTTAATTATAGGTACTGGTTTCAATAACTTTAAACCTTAGGCTTCATGATGTCATGAGGCTCTGGCGCTTTATCCGAGCCGTAAGTGCGTTGGCTATTTAATACACTTTGTGTTATAATATCAGACGTGAGCCAAGTCCCAGTCCAACCTG
Organism: Pseudorhombus dupliciocellatus; assembly: GCA_016785235.1. Taxonomy (NCBI): domain Eukaryota; kingdom Metazoa; phylum Chordata; class Actinopteri; order Pleuronectiformes; family Paralichthyidae; genus Pseudorhombus; species Pseudorhombus dupliciocellatus. The sequence goes on along the minus strand of JAFBJW010000183.1, from coordinate 2,398,985 downwards.
AAACCTTTATTGAAAGGCCGGCTGAGCGAGCGGAGTGTCTCCATTTCAGATGCTTGTTTTAGATTTATTACGTGACACCAGGAGCTGAATCTATATGATTGCAGAGTGCTGGCTCGACTCCTTCCCCTCGGCTGCCGTGAAACACCTCTAAGAGGGCAATCAGGGAAAACAGTCTGCGACAGTCAGGTGTAATGTTGAGCACAAAGCTGCCATTATTGTCCCGTCTGTTTTCTGCGCTCGCGGTCTTTATGCCACCGACGCTTGTGTCTTAACTGTCGTGCCCATCAATCACCTTTATGCTTCTGGAGGGAGATTTATTAGACGAGGATGATGGCTGGAGATGAGCTAAAAGAAATGGGCAGAAAACACTGGCAGGTGCTTCCACACGCAGGATGCACACATGAAAGCTTTTGAGTATGCAGTCATTATTGAGCTGTGACTACGCACGTCCTTAGAAACCGAAGTGCGAATGGTTGCCAGGGATGATGTGATTTACATGGCAAAACGGGGCAAAGTGGGTTTCTGCACTGACATGTCTTGTTCCGCCTCAGTGTCTCACACAGCCGACTGCGTTACACATTTGCTCGGGGAACACCTAAAAAGACAGGAAATGTCTAGACAGGTAATACATGTACTGTAGTGGAAGAATACACTGAATTTAAAGGCTACTCGTTCTGTCTTGAGGAGATAGAGGAGCACATTCTCAAATGAGCTCTCTGACAGCCAGCGCTCACAGTTAAAGAGAAAAAGCGCCGTGGTGAAACATGGCTCGAGGCAGCACTTAAAAAAAAAAAAAAAAAAATCAGGCAAAATTTCTTTGCGAAACATGGAAAGCTCGATATGTCCAACAAACCTTCCCTTTCAAATCCTCTCTCTGTGCGCGAGATAACCCTGCTGCTGCTTTTAGAGATGACAGCGAAATATATTAGGCCTTGACAAGAGAAAAGAAAGTTGGCTGAGGTCAACTCGCACTATTTCACCCATTAGGTAACAGATTTCCCTTTCTGCTCTACATACTGTAGAAACATCACATTTTCATGCCAAGTTTTGGACCAAGAAGAATCCACTGTGGGAGAAAAAGCAAAAAAAAAAACATGCATCAGAGGCACAAAAAAGACGATTTTGCCTTGGTGGACGTGCAGCACTATGCAGAGAGAAAATGAAAATCCCAGTGAGATGGGAATGTGCCAAAAAACGAAGGCTTCACCGTTTTACAACATCATTTGATTTCAATAGAGAGGTCGATCTCTTCCATGAGTAGGTGGGGGATACTACAAGAAGAAGAAGAAGAAGATGATGAAGAAGAAAGGCTACAGGGAGAAATACAACAGCTTTAGCCTCTGTTATCACGATGAATAACATACAGTGAATTCCCAGTCAAGTGTCGGCCTTCAAACTAAGAGTGTGCACACACTGTGAATAGTAGTACCATACCATGTTTAAAGCTGCACAACAAAACATCAACCTCTTTTAATAATAAAAGGTAAATTATCATAATGTATGCCAGTTTCTTTCAACACTGACATGTCGTACAATAACCAGCGCCTGGTGCCTTAACTGTAACAGTGCCTGAATCATCGTCATCAAACGAAAAACACGTATTCAAACATCTGCAGGAGCTGTTTGAATCGCGGAGCTCGGTGTCAGACGAGCGAACATTAAATAGTAACACCCTTACTTCAACTTCTCCGGCTCCCTGCTGCGAGTATGGCCCGACACACATTCCCTCGGGGCGTAGCTCATTTGTTAACTCAAGCTTCCCGTTCGTTCCTTTCATTCGTCGCACCAGAGGGAACTGCAGGGAAATTGTTTGCAAATTGCCGAATAGTCTCGCGTCTCGTAATTTCAGTAAATTCCACTTAGCATCATTCATAAATTCTCTTTTTTGCGTTTATCGGGACTCAGTCTCCTTTTACTTCTGTCCACAGTGTGACGCATCACATTTGAAGCCTGACTCCAGTCTGCAGTCTTTAACCGGTCATTAATTACCACAGCGGAGGGATATAAAGAAGTATAAGCTGACGTTACCTCTTGATGTGCAGAGAGTGTGTTTTATAGTTCATCACTCAGTCTCAGCTGCATTTTCACATTCCCCAAAATGGGAGCTGTCTCCTGGTGCCAGCGAGGGTGAAATGGGCCTAAGACCTTTTTACTGAGCCATTATCCTATCAATAATGAAGCAGCCTTGACTTCAAAGTGAACGCATCCCACTCACTCTGCTTTTGGATGAGAGCTTTTCGATGTTGAGCCCCGCCGACCCTTTTCTGTTTTATATATTTTCCTTCTCAGAGCTGGAAGACATCTTCCATCTCTCCCGCTGGAAAGGAAAATCACCAGCACGGCCGTGCTTCGTCGGGACCGAAGCGCTGGCAGCATTTTATTGCAGTGAAAAATTACGGCACATGACTTAATTGATCGAGACACTTTCAATCACGGAGACGGCTTTAATCAGCAAAATCAGCTGCTGCAGTGCTTGTGTTACAGTGGCAACCGTACACAGACATTAAGTGCGAGATACAGGCGGGAGCAGTAAACACAGAGATGTCTTTGACGCTTCATGGACATTTGGTGGTGTGGAAAAAAGGGGACTGCGAACTTTTGATTGGAACTTTAACCACAGTGAATTTTGGCTGCGTCTTTATAGAGCAAATCAGCCCACGGAGAAGGAACAGCATGGGAGCAGGAAATCATAAGGAAATATAAATCACAAGCGAACAAAAAAGTGCATCTGGCAGGATTAGCATTAATGTGTCAAAGCAGCTTATTCCCCCTTTAAATCTGAAACAGATTTGTGCAGATTTTATGTCTACATGCTTCACCTTTCTTTCTGAACTGCCACTGTGAAGGGGCGGTCATCAAAAGCCTTGGTGAAAGGAAAACACACACACACTCCTGGTGACTTAGCTCACCCTCCACAGTGGCTCTTTGAAATGTGCCTCTGTGCTCCCGAACAAAAGTAATAATGTCTCCCTTCTGCTGGTCCGCGGGTCGAATGAGATCAATCAGTCTTTGGGCAAAGAATCAGCATGTGCACGGCTCTTTTGTCACCAGTGTCAAGATGTAGGATGAGTCTGATGTAAATCAAAAGACTTTCAGTTCAGCCAAGACGACAAGGTGCAGACACTATCAGCCCTGGCCATCAGTGACCCTCAGTCCCTGGACAATGAGTCATTATGGACCTCTGAGAGCGCCTAATAGACTGACTGATACATGAACTTGGATCGGTGTGCCCGTGTGTCACTGTGTGAAGAATAAGCGGGGAAAGCGGCACAATTTCGACAAAGGGCGAGCGGTGAATCACGGGTATATTTGTGTGACAATGGAGCCAATGCATAATTTCACTGTTGAGTTTAAAAGCAAAGCACTAGATCAAGGTGGCTTCAGAACCATTCCTTCTTTTTCACATTTAAATTGAGGAAATTGCCATTTTCATTTATACTCAATTACCCACAGTAATTAAGTGAAAACAGGTTTTAATTCAGCAAATTAACGACAGCTAAGCTCAGTAATTTGTAGAGGCCCCTTTTATTTTATTTTATTTATTTTTTTTAAGCAGCGATTACATGTATTTTTTAATTCTCCTTGGACTTGTCTCTATAATCTTTGCATACCTGGATTTGGGCGGTTTATTTGGCAGATCCGACTAAACTGTCAGAATGGATGGGGAGTGTCTGTGAACTGCCATTCCAGGTCTCCCCACAAATGTTGCAAGAGTTTAAGTCTGTTCTTTGGCTATTTGAGTGTAGTCAGAGAATTGTCCTGAGGGGACTACATTGTCTTGGCTATGAGCTGCGGGTCACCGTTGTACTGAAAGGTGAACCGTTGCCTCAGCCTCAGGACTCCTGCACTCTGGAACAGGTTTTTTCCCTCTTCCAAGGCCCTCTCTATATTTGGCTGCATCCACCTTTTCCTCAGTTCCGCTGAGGAGCCCCCACATAGCGTGATGCTACCACCTCCGTGCTTCACTGTAGGGATGGCATTAGCCAGGTGATGAGCGGTGCATGGTATTTGCCAGACAGTTTGGAGTGCTGCCAAAAGAATTTAGCTTTTGTCTCATCAGACCAGAGAATAATTTCCCTCATGCTCTCCGGGTGCTTTAAATGCCATGAGGCAAACTCCAAGCACGCCGTCATACGCTTTGTACTCAAAGTGGCTTCTGTCTAGTCACTCTGATATAAAGGCCTGATTGATGGCGTGCCGCTGAGATGGTCGACCTTCCGACGGGTTCTCCAATCTCTGCAGAGGACTGACGCTTTGTTAGAATCGAGTGTTACAGCACCAACAGTAGGAGGATTTGTGACGGTTCTCCTATTAGAGGGTGGTCTGTTAAGAACTGTAGGTTAACTAATGTAGCAACAATTTCAATTTTAATTTCGTTGTACATTGTGTATAATGACAATAAAAGCGCTCTATTCTAACAAGCAACGAGAAACATGCTTAAACAAATGCTTGTGGCAAGTCAACATGGGCTGCAGCAAAAATTTGAGAATTTGAACTTTACTTCGAAAACTAGCTATGCGGAGGACAGCTATTCTTTCTCTTCAAATACGGTGTCTATTCTTCTTGTCAATTCCAGAAGCAGTCACCAGTACACTGAAGATAAACTGATGATATTAAGAACTCAGTGCCACTTTGCTGCTCTCTCACATTTTCTTTTCGTACAAAAGCACAGTTCCATTACCGACATTGTATTATGGATAGCGGTCTCCAAGCAGTACAGTACAACTCCTTGGTTCAGAGACCCTGGAGCAGAGAAGTATAAATACAGCAATTCTAGAAGGTAAACTGAGCACCTCATATTTTCCTGCTCTTTGGTTAAATGGTTGGTGAATGTTCGGTAGTAGGATAAGGGCCCTAAACCACCACACTGTAACTTCATACCAGCTATTCTGCACCTAGGGATTGTCCTTTATTGCCATGATGGCAATGCAAAAGGCTGCAGAGCACCAAACAAAATCTGGTTTTAACAAACAACCGATGCAACGTCAAAGCTACAAAGTAAAATCAATATGAAAAGACAGAAGTCAGGCTTCAAACTAAACAAGAAGATTGCGGATGCAGTTCATAACTTGGAGATAATCTGACAATCAACAATGTCAGCAAAACCAGTTAGAAGGTGAAACTAACAGGGGGGACATCTCGGTAAAAGCCAGAAAGTTCTATTAAAAAGTCAAATACCAAATCCCAAAAGACTGAGCAGAGGGAGATAGCCTGTCACCATGTAACAGCAATTGCTTCACCCAAGGCCACTTTTATAAAGACTGAGCAAACACTGTGCTGCTTACCCAAGACAAGACATTGTGTAGTTGTATTTGTTGCGGACACTCCACTAAGAAATCCGATTTTTCCTTCAGCAGTCTCATTTGGTGCACATCAGATATCCTCTCCTCTTCCACTTGGGTAAACAATGGCTGGGAGATGGAGCCGGTGACTCAGTCCCTGGTGGATGGTGTAGTTCACTGCCATATGAAAGTTTAATCAAAGGAGCAGGAGGCAGAAGTCTCTCAGGAGAGAGGCACGGCGCCACCAACCAGGAAGCTTTGGCAAGAGGTCTTATATCAAATTTAGAAGTCATTAGGATTGCTAATAACAAGCACTGGCCAATGCCACGAGCCTTGCCTCTGAGAACACAGCAAATGAAATGCTCCACCTCATCTAGAGTCCCACAGGAGAGGCCAGCGAGAGGCCAGACCTCGGAGAGATTTCCATAAGCATTTTTTAATAAAATCCAGCATAATGAAAGATAAACAACCAGGAGGCTGGATGGAACGATATTTAATAACCACAGACTTCGTGCCTCCCCAGGTATCCGCGCTCTCTCAATGGACGCTTGTGTCAATACAGCCTGCGCAGTGCTTAATCTAGAACGATAAGTGCAATCATAGAGATTAAAACCAGTGAATTACATCACAGCTTGTGAAGGGGATATTTGATAGGGCATAAAATCAATGCTATGGTGTAGCTGTGTGGGGCAGCGGCCACTGACGACTTGGTGCAAGGTCGTTTGTGAGCCTTTTTTCGTCTGCCCACCAAATATCAATAACACTAAGGCGGGTATGCCATATTTGCCCCAGTCTGTTGCATTTGCCACCAGTTTGCTATAAATGTGAGTGCAGCAAATTTGGTCGCAGGGAAATATCCAGAGTACTGTATGTCTCAGTGTGGGAGGCAGACTCCCACATCGCACTCCGAGGGGCCTTTGATAAAACACATGATGTGGTAGGTAGAAATCAGGTCAGAGCAGCCATATCAGAAATTCTGTTGCAATTACATGTTTATCAGCCGGACGGCCATCTCAGAGACGTGGAGGATATTGATTGAGTTGACCCCCAGAAGTAAGTAATACAGGAGTCAGCAGCATCAGAGGAAATGGAGTATGAACACAGTGCTTGTGCTGTATGTGGAGATGTGGACAATACAGTGTGACTTTCAATCAGTGAAGAAGTATATTCCTACAAAGCCATTTATTATCTTTTGGTTAAGTCAAGTAATTTCCTGTCAATTTTGCAAGTGGGCAAATAAAGGTTACGATTTGTAGAAAATAGCTCACGTCTTGCGACGATTGTGTTCAAACTTTAAAATCCACAGGGGACTTTATTTTAGAGATCTAGGATTCAATAGTTGTAAAAATATCCAAAATTCATTGTCAAGGGAATGCAATTACGAATGATACTCACAAAGAAATTGAATGGCACCTTCATCTTTGTTAAAAGCCAGGATTAAAGGCCAAGATGAATGAAATAAACAAGGTACTTCAAACACAGAAAGTGATTTGTAATTTTTAAATTTGCTTAAAAAAATAAAAGAAGGAAAATGTCTCTGGTTGATGGAACATGGACTCTTCAGCACATTGTTCCGCAGAGATAGCAAAATGCTACCTACTCGGCAGCATTTGAAGAGGTGACAAGCAGAAAACACAAAGTAAAAGAAATGTGATCAATGATATTCTACCACCAGGCTGGCTGCACCAAGAACATTGTGTTATGTTGAAAACAAATGCTGGGAGAATGTTTTCAAACACATTACAATGTAAACTCTGAAACTCAGGACTGTTTTGATCAGAAGGTTCGAGGTGAGCCAGTGTGAGATGCATTTCATAGAACAGCAAAAGCACCAAAGTAAAAAGCTTTGTTTTTTTCATTTATGTGACATTTTCATAAACCAAACATGTAAAAACTCTTTGGGGGATTAAATGTTTGTACACTGTTGACACGATTTTTTCTTAATAACATCACCTGTTCTCAGGGTCTATTTTTAGCATGAAACGTTCTTTGTTTCTCTTATGTCTCTTTATGTTTTCCCCAGACGATGTTTCTTTTGTCGCGTTCCAGCAGAAGTTTAGCGAGACAAAGACGGAATTCATGCAAAAGACTTTGAAAGACACCCTCTTGATGCAGCTAGCTCAATCTGCTGAAGTACACAGACGCCTCTCCACATCCCAGAGAATGATCTTAAAGTGAAATTAGCACTTTTCTAAAGGAAAAAAAAAAAAAAAAAACGTACATCCCTCATTAAAGCAGGGCTGTTCTACTTAACTGTATTAGTTTAACTTAGATATACCCAATAAACTCCCAACTGAGGATGAAAGACGCTGGCAATACGCAGCACATTAGCTCGAGATTCCATCATGAAGAGGAGAAGGCCGATGTTGATAAATGCATCTTTCTTTTCATGCAGGTTTTCTGTACATCAACTCTAAGCTGTATGTTGTCAAAGCAACAAATTCAGCTCCTGCAGCAGCAGCAGCAGCAGCAGCAGCAGCGTGTTGGGGGCGAGGGGTGTCTGAGACGACGTGCTGGAGCGTAACGTGATGGATGATGCAATCGTGAATTCACTTCATTAGTTAAATGGTCCCTGGCTTCTCACGTGTGCGGTTTCTTTTTGGCTGTGGGGGTCGTTTGAGCACAAAGTTTCTCCTGTGCCCCGGCCATGTGTAATTAAATCAGCCCGTTAACACCGAGGGCTGCTCACTCATCAGTAGTGCTCCGCTTCTCTTACTTCATCAATTCTCTCCTCGCAACCATCAACATCCTCACATGCAACGCATGTGGTTTTCTTTTGTGGTTATTCACAAATAATTACCTGATTTGCATAAAGCGGATCATTATGGAACGGTCGCGACAGACCAAACACTGAGTTTAACCTTCACCCTGGAGGCTGCACATACGTACTGAACGATAAGGCCCATTTAACAGGTGCACTCCTAGGAGGTGTCCATAAAAATGCCCATAATGCCCATCTCATTAGCCTATATGTTGTGTCATACAGGGCCCTGAAAGAGATGCTAATGGTAGACAAGTAGCCAAGTAATGTATTCCCCCAGTTTACTTATTAACATAAAGCTTTTCATCATTTTAAAGTCAAAAGCTCGTTTGATGAGGAAAAGACACATGATCAGTGAAATCTGACCTTCCTCATTTACAAATTCCCCTCTGAGACACTAGAATTTGACTGACAAATCACTGACAAGGACTCAGCTCAGGGACATCTGTCAACCTACAGCATGAAATGATTTGCCGATATCAGGAAACAGCCTGATCTTCTCCAACAATAACATTCCCATCTCACAAATCATAAAAAGCTTCCTCATCTACCTCTGAAACTCTGAAGTTAATGAAACCCACCGTCTTCCTGTAGCGTCGTCAAGATAGAGCAGGCAATTTGATTTGATCCCAATTATTCATCATTTTGCCCAAGAATACAGTCATCACCATCAGAGCTGAGGCCAAACTAAAAGTATGGGTTCATAATTCTGTTCACATATTTGATGTTGTGCATCCTAATTATTTTAATTGATTTTTTTTTTCCCCCAGTGCTGGGGTTGAAACAGCTTTTTTGCACTGAGAGCTTCTAACAAATTAATTGAAGATTAAACTATCAGCTTTCGTCACCGGGTTAATTATGAAACATGCAAAAGATCTCTCTTAAGTAGTTTCACTCTTAAGTTTTTTTTGAAACGCATGGAGAAAAGGAAAACGATTCAACCTTAATGCCTTACACTCATCCTTCAGATCCTGACATCAGTTCCATTTATCCGTAAAGTTAATTCTAACTCTTCCGTCCCGGAGAGGGATCATGAGTCCCACCTCGCCTGGTGGAGCTTAGAGATAATATCACAGGTGGCTCAAGCAGCAGGGGAGCCCCAAATCTCTATTATCAGCCCGAGGGGAGCGGCAGAGGAAGGAGGAGGCAGAGGAGACCGCAATATGGTGAGTTTAGTTTCACCTGGCCTCACAGTTTGACCTCTGGACCATGTGTCAGCTCCTCCAGAAGAGCTTAAAAATAATTAAGGAGCAAAAGTCTCCTGAATGGAAAGTAGCTCCAAATAATGGCATGCATGTTAAGTGGTCTCGAGTGTATTACACTAGTTTGAGGCACAGGGACACGGAGAAGTCCAGCAAGAGGTAGAATGCCATCAGAAATCAGATTAAAAGGATGGAATATTAAGTAAATACAAGCCGATGATTGACTTATCGTTTTAAGATGCACCACAAGGTCAACGTGACCTCTCGCGTGATGTCATGCGCGCTCTTCAATCAAACGTGTTCACCACATCGCGCCGGAAGAAGCCGGGTCGGGTGGTAGCTCTGATGCCCGGGAAGGTCGAAGGAAAAGAGTTCAGAGCAAATCTACTTCAGCTCAAACACCAATAAATAAAAGTCCGCATTCAGTTTAGTCGTCTTTTCACTTCCGAGCAGAGTCAGGTTTTATGGAAGGTAAGGTCGAGCCAGGTCAGTGCCACAGATGGAAAGTGTAGGTGGAAAATATTCTGAACAACACTTAAGACGGAGTCTGAAGGACATCACCCTGAGAATGCACTGCACAGAGGTGATCCAGTGAAGACACACGCACAGGTTCACCCCTGATGTTGATGATGACTTGGCCTTTAACTGTAAATGCACTGCTACTGAGCATTAAGGATTCTCTGAGGCTTCAATTCCTCCCTCGGTTTGTTATTTCAGGTTCATTTTCTACATGAATCGTGTTTTTTGTGATGACGACGGGGAAAAAAAAAACCCCTCCTCTGTTCCTCAGATGTTCACCCAGGTGAACCATAGGTAATGCCCAGCAGCTTCCAGTCTGGCGCGGAGAGCCACAGTCCATCTACCGCAGAGCACAGACGGGAAGTGAGGCTGCGGCAGGAGGACGGCAGAGGAGGGGAGAGGCGAATAACAGCCAGGTAACAGATCACACAGAAACCAGTGAGGTACCCGAGATCTACTGCGAACATGGCGACGGAGGACATTAATATTCCAAAGCCGCGCAGTCACCAGTCTCACGTGGTGCGTGTGGCGTCTCATGAAAGTATTTGTAGTATAAATTGCAATTGTACCATGTGTGATGCGGAGACTTTGATGAATGGATGTTCCGACCCAGAAATGTGTTTTTCATTATTATCAGGGTGAAACTGACCATCATTCCACAAACTAGCTTTTTCCCGCATGATTCCTTCAAATCAAGTTTGTCAGCTTGTTGTTTCAACTCAGTTTCAAACAGCCTTGACATGAATTGGGCTCTTGACGACCGCAGAAGGAAAAAAGAAAAGCACAGCGTTAAAAACAGTGAGAGCTGGAGCAGGAAGGAGGTGGGAGGGACAAAGTGTGAAAGCACACCAAGGAAAAAAAAAAAAAAAAAAAAAACAACAAGGAAGAAAGAGGCGGATGAGAGAACAGAAGGCCGGAGAGAAAACTAGAAAGAGAAAGAGGAGGGGAAGACGTCTCTTTTTCCCGCTGACCCGCTTCCTCCGCTCCACCACCCTCCACACCCCCTTCCCCTCTGGGCAGCCAGGTGGCCAGGCTGGGCACAGACGGCCCTCCTTCCCTTCTCCATGCTGGCCCTGCTGGCCCGTCCAAACACGAAGCAGCAGTGGTGGGAGGACACCAGCCAGACGTGGTACAAAGGGAGTACGGACAAGCAGCGTTTGATGGCCTGGCACACGCTCACCTTCCACACGACGCACAAGGAGAACAGAGCACAGCCTGGCGCGCGAGTAGGCGCCTTCAAAGCGATTGTTTTCAGGGGAAAATGACATGAAAGTGCGAGTCCGTGGGGTTTTTCCACATGACTGATGGTTGTGTGTTAAGTTCTTGGTGCAATCTGAATCTGACATCAGGTGCATATTGACTTATTTGCACTGATGTGATCTCAGAGGTAATCAGCAGATCTAGCAACGGTACCGACGCCAGGGCCTCGCTTCCCCACGCACCGGATCACAGAATTTAAAACTGCTCTTGAAACCCATCTGTCAAAACTGGTGCACATTTATTTTAAATGCATTATTAATGGTCATTCTGTGATTTATTGTTGTTGATGTTATCTGATGGAATGTGACCATGAAAGCTTCCACTGCATAGAATTACTATTATTGCTTTTAGAAAGGCTGCTTCTTGTCAAAAGGTCTCGATGTCTCAAGCCTCCGCTCGTCCTTCCACAGTCGATGGGAAGACAAATAGATTCTTTACGAGCTGCCACCTGATGTAACAGCGCATGGAGGTTGCAGAAGTTTGAGGCAGACGCCGGCACCAACACTTTCTTCATTATTCGAACCAAACCACAAGAACAAGTACGTGCATTCCTGCAAAGTTTTTCAAAGCACTTAAATCAAAAATGCAGTAAATGGGAGTTTTGACCTGATACACATTTTCTAGTCAGTAGTTCTCAGAGATAACAGAAAGCAGAAGATATGTGATCCAAACAGATAACAGGCCAACCGGCTGTTTTTTTTTTTTTTTTAAATATTAAATACACTGGACTCTGTAACAAGGAGATGAGGAAACCACGGGACTATTACGAGATAAGTGGTGATACTCAGTGATGTCCACCTGTCCCCTGCTGCAGCGCGGAGCGATTTCACAACGAGGACACTTATCATTCTACAAAATTTAACAAACCACTTTCAAACACTGGGCCCAGAATATGGAGTTCAGTGCAGTGAGGATATTTTAATCCACTCGAGCTGTTGGGGCCGCACCGGGCTCTGCTCTCCCTCACCTGACACCAATACCGTGGATGCACTCTTAGCTCTTCCTGACCTAACGCTGATACTGCAGAGTGCACGGTGGTCCCTCTCCCTCTCCCTCTCCCTCTCTCTCTCCCTCTCTCTCTCACTCCTCCCTCATCTTACATATGCTACGACCAGGGATTGTTCCAGTCCATCACAGTGTTTAAAAAAAGGCTGTGAGGGTTCAATATCCTTTTGTTGTTCAATTAATTTTGGCAAATTGTTGAAGCCGTTTTTTTTTTTTTTTTTTTTTTTTTTGCCAGCAGATCGGTGACACCTCGTGCTTTTCAATGCAAAGTGGCGGTTCCTTAAGAAAAGAGCCTGACATTCACTCATTAAACGGCCTCACAGCTGCTTCGGGCCACCTCTGGGACAAATGCATCACTTACTGCAGATTACGAAGATAATGACAAAAACAGACAAACGTGCATCGGTAAGTAAATAAACTTGTAACTCCACTAACAAGCTGTCACACGAGACAATCGATGTAAAAACAAATGTCATGAGAGAGCTGTATCTTATACAACGGGTTCGGTTAACACTATAATGTGCAGCTTACAGCCACCGTCGGTGCTGCACACACACACACATTTTCACCTGAGCCTGTTTATCCTTGTTAGGAACATACAGTGTTGCTGGTTTATGGCAGAATTATAGGTCACTGCTGTCATGTAGCAGCACTGTACAGTAATCAATCCACCACCCACGGCCTGCGCCCGCAACCTGAGGACTGCAGCAGGAGACGTCTCAGTCAATACAGCTTACTTAGGTTGAAATCATATTTTTCAGCTTCAACTGGGTACAACAGCGGACCCAAGGCTACCATCTGTACTTCCACAGCAGATGTCTCATCCACTCCATCATCTGGGAGTCCTTTGGCCTTCAGGGCCAAGCTGTCTCCACATCAGAGTGAACACTGCAGCCCATTGAGCCAGTGCACCGAGGACAAATGAGCGGACAAAACTAAGAGGTCATCAGCATGGACGTGAACAAAGCTCCATTCACTCACAGTATGAACATGCGGTGACATCTGACGATGAATGGACAGAAACTGAAAGCTGGACCTTTTTTTTTTCCCCAGCTCAAAGTGAATATGTTCTGTGTGGTGTGATGACATTACAATGGACACTGTTTAACATGGAGCCATGAATGGGCTGTGATGTGGACACCCTTTACTGACATGATAAAAAGACGGGCAGGGAGCTGCCAATGAAACGACGCGCTGCCCGCCGCATGCACAAAGTCACCAGAAGCAGCATTTAACCTTCGCGGGCCTCGGTTAATTTGCCGCGCCTCGCACAGCAGAAAATCTCCCAATAAAAGCTGCAGTGTGGCGCTGAGAAGAATGGCTCCGCTGCAGAGCCACTCCAGCAAAGACACAGCAAGGCAACCCGGGCGATCTGAGAATCCACTGTTCAAAAGCAAAAACAATTGCAGCCGCGTTGCATCAGTTGGATGTCGGGTCCACGGGAGCGTTGCTGTAAAATTCGTCATCCCCAAAGCCAACAAGGTCCTCAAAAGTTAAAACCCAAACAATGCTCTATGAAGTGATTGATCTTGGCAGCATAAACACCGTTCTCCTGTTTTTGAAAGAGGAGCCAAACTAATTGTAATTCCAGAGACACAGAACCACTGGGTTCCCTCCACTCCCCATTTAGTGCACTGACTTAGCTAAAACACATTTCACTGGATTAAGCTGGTCCGCCTGGAAGGTGAAGATAAAATGTACTTCAGGCCAATATCAGCAGGAAGGACAAGGGGGGAGGGATAATCACATGGAGCAAAACTGTATCACAGACATTGTAATGATAATTATTTATCGTCCCCTGTCAAGGTCGGGATTCTTTCCTCCAGTTGTGAAAACTTTTGAACGTTAAATAAAACAATCATTCCCCCGGCTTATTTCCCTGCTCCGCTCAACGAGTATCGGACTTGGAAAGGTTCAACGGGAAAAGACAAAAACCACAATCAACAAAGCGCAAGGTCAACGACAGGCTTCCCGCACAACCCTAATGAATAAAGGCCTAGATAAAGAACAATGATTAATTGGTTCCGTGCATCAATGCAAGGCAAGGACAACCCCACAACTTACTAATCAGTCCTCGGCAGAAGCTTCACTGGAAAAGACAATACGCTGCCACCCTTTAAAGATCCATTTTGTCCCCTCGCTGTGGCTGTCCACCTCGTGCAAAGGTATATTTCCTGTTGCCTTGACATTATTCTGGCCTCTTCATTACGTGTGGAGCCAACCTGAACACATACTCCATGCCTGGAAGGAGTTGGGCGACATTAAAATGATACAGGCTCACACAGGCCCTTTCCGGTCTCATTTAAGTGTGAGCAGGATCTGGTTTCATTTCCTCTGACAGTCAGAGGGAAGCGGAGCAGAGAGAGGAAGAAGGAGGAGGAATATTTTTATCCAGCACTGCTACTGATGAATCACCTCAGCTCCTGCTATCTCCAGGGGGCAGTCTCTGACGGGCGCGGGTGAGAGGTGCTTGTTTCAGGATGGAAGAAGAAGAGCAAGACCAAACTTCACTTACCTAGAGAGAGACCGAGAGACAGCGAGCGGTTAATCATGTGACACGTATGAAGATATGAGCACTACAGGACTTTAAATCACGGCACCGAAACATTAATAAAAACAGACAGCTATGCATGCATTAGATAAATAATGTCTGGGGTTTTCTGGAAATATTCCTGCAGGGTGTTGGTACAGCAAAGAACTTTTATCCACTGCGGGTACCACACACACAAACATTCAGAGCAATTGAAATCGTTTTAAAAATGCCTGAATATATTCAAATGAACTGTGTCATGTCAAAATGGTTGGATTTCATGAAACCCACAGCTGCACTTTCCTTTCCGCAAAACCAAAACACGGCAGAGAAAACAAAGTCCTGTCCGAGGCATTAGGCCTGAATTCTAATTAGAAGTAATCACAACATCCTCTTGTCATAGGGAGAGTCCACTATCTCCCTGTTACATATTCAACTCATCCCCACCACTGTTCTGTATGCTCAGAGGAAACTGTGGGGTCATGACCGTGTATATAGAGATCTGTATTATAATAGTGAAATAGTCTTGTTGGCTTTCCTCTCATTTTAATGATGTATTTCACCTGTATGCAGTGAACACTATTCAGCACTGGGAGTGTGCGCAGGCCGTTGTCCTGTGGCACAGAATTAGGAGACTATATATTCATATTTCAAACACACAGACTGATGCTGCAAACAAATACGATCTGTTTGAATAAATAGCAGCAGGTTTGGGTTCAGTGCCTCACACGGGGCACAGAAGGCAAATAAATACATGAAGTTGTTGGATCAGAAATAACTTGATCTTCTCAATCTTAATCTAAAGACAAACTTGTGTATTTCATAGGAGACATCACCGTTTCAAATCTAGCGGTCTTTCTGTCAGCCAACAGCAGAATGAAGAGAATATGCAACTTTTATCATTTCAAAACTAGAAACATCACAACTGTCAGAAATGTGATAAACAACCACATTCTCTTGGTGGATTATTGGTGGACAGCAGATAGCAAAATGACAACGCTGACTTTATAATGAAAAATTAATTCGCAAATTGCATGATTTACTGAGCTGTTTGAGGGTTTCTCCAGCTCGACTGTAGTCATTGTTCAGCGAGTCTCTTCTCCGACTTTGCTGAATATTAATTTAACGTCTGAAAACACGTGCTGGCAGCCACAGGACCTGTGAGTCTGAGACCGCACGGAGACTTTAACCCACGAGAAGGTTGGGATTCTGCCAGACACACATGAGCACACAGACCGTAAAAATCCTACTGTATAGATACGATACCCCTCAGGTTCAAATTTCACACGTGATTTTGAGAAAGAAAATATTCAAAGCAGGTCTCTTCGACTGGGAGCACTTAAATGTTTAATTACTTCTACCACGCGTGTAAAACACTGAAAAACTGCAGGATTTGGGGGAAAATATGAAAATTTAACTGGTGTGATTTGCCAGTAATAGGCCCCTGACACCATCCTAAACACTCTCAGACGGCTGCTTTCCTTTTTTGGCAGAGAGGCAATTTTTCACCAAGCTCCTTCTCAATGTCAGAGCTTCTTACGCTCTTCTCTGAAGGGAACTAATAACAAACTGCACAGCCCTGGACCATGCATGAAGGCTGGATCGTAGATAGAAAAGGTGAATTGAAAGTTTCGCCGGTAAGCTCCCCTCCTCCTTCCCCTTGATAGTCCAGTGCAATTCCTGCAGTGCTGCTGATGGTGCACCAATCTGCCTGTCCATCCCCATGCTCCCTTGTGCCCCTCAGGTGGTTTTGGCATCTTAAAGGAATCTCCGTTTACAGACATCTCCCACTGGGCATAGACCCCGGCTCCCCGTAATGACCAGGCAGACAATCAAACCAGTTTCAAGCTCTCTCAGATCCTCAGAGCAGGCGTCAAAATGACGTTTAATTATCTTAGACCCACTTCAAGTTGTCTCAATCAGACGTGACCCTGAGGGTTATCGTGTTGAACCTATAAATATCATCAGCTAAATCCGACTCCATCTCAACTTAGCCGAGTTTGGCACCTTCAGCTACAATGTGAAAGTATATTCAGCACTCGGCTGCTTGTAAATTCCTCAACTCCACACACACACAGACTTAATACAGAAGACTAAATATACTTTTGGGGGAAACGATAAAACAGTGTCCTTAACATTCTGGGTATTCAAAGCGATGCCTTTCTTCTTCTGGTATTACACTGGCAGTAACTGCAACACTGCCCACTATGTCCTTCTGAATTCAATATGGAGAGGCATCGCTCACTTTGTTTTCAGCCTCACGTAATCTCAATACAGAATGTGCTGCTTGAAAAGCTGTAAAAATAGCGGCCTTCATATATATGCAAATATGTAATAAATACAAGCTGCTGCACTGCGAGCATGGCTTAAATAAACCAGATAGGCCAAAGGATGGATGGATGGATGGATGGAAACCCCCGAACAGTCCTCCCTGCAGGGATGCAGCGGTTGGCAGGGAGCTCTGCGTCTGTCCCCACCTACCTCCACGGCCGTGATGCCCCAGTCAACTGCAGGGCCAATCATTGGAAAGCACTTATTTTCTCAACAGATGGGAGGACACCCTTGCCAAAGTTTTGGAGTGATGCCCCTATGACCTCTTGAAGCTCCCAGAGAGAGAGCCCGTCTGCTAGCTCCTGCTGTGGCCCTCTCCCAGGGTCGCATAGGGTTAGCTTGCACTGGACACGGGACAAATCACTGGCAGCGTCCCACAGATAGTGAAGTTGATAGCCGGCATTTACAGTGTCATCTGTGAATCCCGAGCAGCTCGGTGCTGCTCTCCCATCTATTCCCCATCATTGTGTGCAGCTTTCAGATTGAAAGTCGTGTCAGTGCAGTTTGACAATATTAGACATTGATTTCTTTTACTTTTTGGGAAATAACGATAACCCTGCCTGCCATACACACATTGAACCTCTTTATTCCAGATTTGATTAAATGCCTGGTTTTATTTAAGTTATCTGGCACAGGTGGAATATTCGATTTGTAAAATGAAATGCAGTCTGTTGGCCTTTTCCAGAGTGAGTTAAAATCCACCTCTACTGTAATTTCTATTTGCATGAGGCCTGGCATAACCTCCCTACCCCCCCCCTCTCTTTTGATATATAACTTCCAAAGACATGCTGACAGCCCCTGACGGCCGCTCAGCAAAATAATGCATGTGAAACATTCCGCTCCACTATAAGTTACAGACAGAGATACAATTCAATATCGTAGGATTTGAAAAGAAAGGCTTTTTCCTTTTCCCCAAAACAAAAGGATTCACAACTCGATGGAGCATGCTGTTACTTGCTTTGCAAAGAACTCCTGCATGAACTGTTGCACCGAATCTGTCCTTTTATCCATTAGATGCCACCTGGGATATATTTCAAACGTCAAATGCGAAAAAAGTAAAATACTGCCGGCATTAAAAAGTAAGAATTCAATGCGGATAGTGAATTAAAGGTCTATTTAGGTCTATTTAAGGTCTCTTCTGCCAGAGGGTTGTGTCAAAATGTGAAAACCAGAAAAGCATGACACTCACCATCCAAAGATCAGAGGCTGGGTTGAGTGATGACAAATAAATGCACATATTAAAAGAAATGACAATGTTCTGTAAAAACAAATATTTTTGTAACATGTCAGGAGAAAAGTGAAAGCAGCTCAAGCTGAGAATGCCTGGTGGCTTATTCCACGCTGGCAAAGCATGTGAGGATAAGACAGATTTATCCAGCTCTGTTGAGCAGCAAGTTGAAGAGTATTTTCTCTGACGTTCTGGGCTTGTAGTTACTAGAGCAACTTGTCAGTAGACTGAATATGCTCTGTGGCCGTTTACCAAGTAACATGAATTTAAATTTATAGATTCCTTTTTTCTGCTTAGAGACAAGTCAATAATCAAAGACAACACAACTGCGTTGCACCAAGCAATTAAATCAAAGCTCCCGTTTGTTTTCTCTGCGACCAGCTGACCATTTCACTTCCATATTAATACCAGGCTACCTCTCCCAGATGTGAGGTCACCAAATAAAAAAAAAAATAAAAACATCCACTCCACACAATGAGCCATCGACCTTCCTTTACATCGGCAGATGGAACATAACCGTCGTCACCATGCAGGCAATGAAAAGTGACAAAGTGTTGTTTGGCTCTGGCGTGTCAAAGGCGAGGGTCTACAGGTTTTACTGGTTAAATCTTGCTCCGAGTTCCCCCAGCGGCGTGAAACAGCTGTTCCAATGTGATGGGCAGAGGAAATATGCAGGGCAAACCCAGAGTCCTAGTAACACTGTGTCTCATAAACCCCATGGCCTAGAATAAAAGTGCTGATTAATAGCTGGTGCACATTAAAAAGCACGATCAGGTTGGAGAGTGCTTCTGGTCCCTGTGTGTATTGAAATGCAAAGCAATGCAGAGCGGGATAGAGGAGAGCACAGAGGAGCTCAGACATCCTGCGCATACAGTTAATGAAACAGCACTGACTGTACAGTATGTTATCTATAGAACACTCAAATATGAATTTCAAAACCGGACCAGTGCAAATATATAAGTATAATGAGAAGCTGTAAAAAGAGGCCCAGTGGGGGTTTTACTGGGGAAATTATTTAGGCATGAACAGTAATACCCTCCATTAAATTTTATGAACTCAATTACCTTGAAAAGGCGGACTTCTTGTAGTGACACTACGCTAACCTCTGTAGATATACATGAGATTTCATTATCTTGACAGGAAAATGTATGAATTTATGTTTGAAGCTGGGCTTTATTTTCAGAGGAGGTCTTACGAGCAAAGAGAGTATGTGTCGCTCTATTTGAACTCAACTAAACACGGAGGATGAAATTGGCAACTGATGAAATTATTTTTCCAAGTTGCAAAGACTGTTTTGCAGTTTTTTTTCTGAAGTCACTTCATACCGCTTCCCTGTCTGCAGTACTTTTTATTCAGAGAAAAACAGATACACAGCTACCCAGAAGAGAGCTCCTCTTTATGTCTTGTGTTCACACGGACGACCCAAACCTTTCCCCAGAAGCAAGAATAAACCTCTTCTAGTGTCTACAAATTGATAACTGTAAGCTGGGGTCATCCCGAATCACAATCCACCCAGATTTGTATTGGCAGCTGCAGTTTGATAGGCCTTTAAGCAATGTACACGGCAGCCCGAGGCACGGTTCTGGAGCTGAGAAACTCCCAGTCCACAAGAAGAGGCTGCAGTCACCTCCAGGAGAATTCTCCCAGGATGTGAGAGGGGGAGGTCAGGGAAAGGTCTGCAGATTTCACAAAAAGTGCCAGCATTGATAAAGTATGCTGCCAAATAGAAGAAGAATTTCCAACTTGGTGGGGCCATGCTGCATCCACAGGGAGTAAATGAAAACAAGGTTAATGCATTCGCCTCTTATTACCCACGCTGGAGGAGAGGCCATCAGCTGTGTCGGGAGGCATAACGGCAAGATATCAAAACAGCAAGTGATATGCGGGCTGGTATGCAGTACAAGATCGTGCTGCCAAGGAAATGTGTTTGGCTTGCTCTTTGGTAATGACTTATAAATTATGTCAGAAAAAAAAAAAAAAAAAAAAAAAAAACTTTGTTTCTCAACTCTCAAGGTCTGCACCAGTCGGCTCTTGTGGGAACGTAGTGGGTGAGTTTCCTGCTCTGCAGTCATTGTGGCCCCCTCGACTGTTGGCGGAGTCACCGCAGGAAAAAATGCCCCAGTGAGGGAAAACAAAATGTTTTCAGACTCCCTGTTGGTTAGTCAACCATGGGTGATTGTTTCCAGATTACACGAGTGCCAAGAGGCCCTCTGTGACCTACAGTATAATGGGACGGGTCTTTAATCTCTTGTTTTGTCCCCCAGATAGTGTTGTCTTAATAAGTGGCATGTCTGTTTGGATGTAATACCCTCTCTAATAAGACTTAAGCCTCCTTCTCTTCGGTTGCCAGCTGGAGCTCTGGAGTCTCGCAGTGTGCGGTCAGGATGCTCTGCCACTATGACCAATTGCTCCGACGTCAGTCATGTCGACCTGTCGATAGTGGACTTTAGCAGCAGGGTAATGGGAGTCCCGCTGACGAGCAGGGGTCCGCGGTTTCCTTGTGGAACGAAATCCCTTAACAAGGACTTCTGGCTGTTGTCCCTGGAGTCATAGGGGCCCCTGACCTTGATCTGAGCAGGATGAAACCAAAAATCATTGCCTGTCTTCTGACTGCAGACAATGTTGTACTATGCTTTATGTTTTGTTTATATGCCAAACATATACCAAACAAAACCCGACTGAGCAACTGTCCAGATGCAGCCTGGACACTTTAATGTTTCTATGACTACAAGGGTCCATCTGGCGCCGTGTCTCTCCTATGGGTCACATGTGATGGTCGGGACAAGCCACCAGTATGGTCCCTTTGCTTGGAGAACTTGTTAGTAACGAGTCATAGCTTGTATATAAAAGAAGTCATTAAACCTTTTGTTGCCAGTTTGGCCAACGACACATAAAACCACAGAAGAGCAGCAATAAAGATCTGGGGAAAAACTAACTTAAATGAAGGGTTGTTTGGAATGACCTCTTTACTTTTTTGCCAGCAATTATTACCTGGCCCATTTAGCGCAATCTGCAGAAATCAGGCAAAGTGAATTCTTCCCCCAAGGTTGCTGTTCCTATAAAACAAAGCCCATTATTGCTCCTCTGAGCGCAGATGCTGTGACAGGTAAATGTTGTCTCTGAAGAAAATGTCCCATGATGACAACACTCACTGCAGGGTGACGATTATCCCTGATTCATCATTCTCATATACTGCGGTGGTTTGCGTATTTCTTGCCTGCAGCTTATCAGCAGCAGCCATTCTCTCGCTCTGCCTTGTGCTCCTCTTTCCCCCTCTCCTGTCTTTTTTTTTTTTTTTTTTTCCCCCTCTCTCCGTCCTGCTTCAGCAAATCCCACCAGCCAAATGCTTTACCTCAGAAATCTAATGGAAGTGATTTGACTTGCGATTAATGGGGCTGACAGAGCCAAAATGCAGGGGCAGCGCACTACTGTGCCTATTATGGTGAACACAGGCCCGTGTGGAATGAAAGCCCATGGGGCTGTTTTGTAGCAGCAGCTGAAGAGGTAAAACACAACAAACACATTCCTGAGGAATGACAAAAAAAATGTGATATCAATATTTTATATTGTGTAACACTAATGTGACATTCCCAATTAAATAATGCGTCCTGATGCCAGGATATTATTTCTTTCAGTCCTGGCACCTATTATATCCACTATTTTGTCACCGCAGCAGATTTTGCTTTCACGAGTGGCACTAAACATCATAATTGTTCTTCAGGTTGGAGTTTTTTCAGTGAGACAAGGATATAATTCAATATTCTGGGAACAAATTGAAGATGAAGCTAATAAGATTGACAATATTTCACATGAATGCTCACAGTACAAGTTCCTGGCTGCTGCTGAGGGGGTGTTCACTCTACTCCCCAAAGTGGCCACAAACATTTTACCAAGAGTTCAGAACTCTCAGCTAGATTTATGGACAAACCCTTACATTGTTCTGTTCACACTATATAAATATTAGATTGTGTTTTCCTAGAATCAGGACATGGCTGCCTTAGGGGACATTCTATAAATACAGCCTGACAGGCTACATGGCTTTTACGGTCCTCTGTGAATTCACTTGGCTTGCTCGGAATAAAAGCCTCTGTGTTCCACCAACTCTGAGGGATGATCCGTGTGCACCGGCCTCACTGCGATTGGATCTCACTCAGACGAGGGCCCTTTTTCATTTAAAAGTGCAGCATGGCAAAGGTCTGTCAAAAGCAGGCGAGGGAAAATAGGGTGAGGTCCTTCATGAGGGAGTTTGCAAGAAGACAATCAAACAGGACCTTCTGGAGTCCTCAAACTTTTAGCAATTCTTTCCCAAACCCAGTAAACAAGACTCACTGGCTGTCCCTGTGACCTTGACTTTCGCCACCAAACCCAAATAAAATAGCGTCATCCATGAGTCTAACTGATTTCAACACACGTTCCCTCCCATTGTTTTTGCGACATCGTGCTCACAAGAATGGACGGCAATGTAACGCCTCCTGCCAATGTCTATGTCCAGCAGGCATAAGGAGGCAACTATCCGTCACCAGAGGGAATAACCATAAAGTTCTTACAACACTCAATGTGGTGCTGCTGAAGGTTAAGCATCTTTGCTAAGTATGAACTGGAAATCAATCCCTAAACCAGGCATTCATGTCTCAGACTGCACAGCATTGACAGTTTCAACAAGGCCATTCAGCTAACATCTGAAAAAAAAAAGACCTTGCAACCAACTAATTTCCCAGCACCTTGTTTAATATGCCAAACAATGATGCTTCAGACCAAAATGACTCCCGTGAAATACTGATCAGCGAGTCAACACAGCATCACGGGGCGCTGCTCCCCGAGCTCCCTCACATACTTACTTCACATCATTTTTATTCATTGAATGAGCATGCAGGCCAAATCCCTCTTAAAGTTCAAGTAACCAGAGCAATTCAAATGCCATGCTGCTTTGGAGCCTTAGTCAAGCAAGGACTCTTCTATTACCACCATGAATGGGAGCAATGTCACTTTGGCCTCCCTACACCAGCCAAACAGGGAGAAAACTCTTGTATGCTACATATGCCCGGCATTAGCATAATCAGAAACAAAACAGTTGCTGGCACACAAACACAGCCCACTGCATACACCCTCAAATCATTTAATTACACGGCCCCAGTTGAGTATATATTTAAGCCATCATTATCTGCTGAGTGCAATTGTTGTTTGCAGAATCTGCCGTGGCTCATAAAACAGAATTAAAAGAATATTCAAAATTCCCCCCCTTTTACTCAGCCCTGTTCCGGGGACCGTTTAATTTCCGCATCGCACAAAAGCAGCAACCAAGGTTGTGTGAAAGCATCCTCAGCAGGGCGGCCTGCAGTAGGTTTACGGACAATAGCGCTCTGTTATTCCCCCCCGAGCGTCTTTCCTCAGCTAGAAATAAAAATATGACTTTGGTAGAAAGTAGAAGTGGATGAAGTGCACCGACAAGTCGACAAGAAAGGCTGAATCCTCAGAGTTATATCAGGTAGGCATGACACCGGCCTCTGCCGTCCTTGTGTTCCTCTCTTCCTCCTGAACTCAGACCTGACACACAGCATCTTTGAAGAATCTGAAGTAGTGTGTAGGGTGGCGGGTTTTTGAAAAACTTGAACCACATATTTTATTGTGTTGCTTCAAAGCAGCGCCGCTACTCTGACCTAAGTGTTAGCTCACAGTGCTGGTGAATGCATCAGTGCAGCTTCTAGTGCTGCAGGACGCACCTTTGAACAGCAGAGTATGTACACACACACACACACACACACAGAGGCTGAAATCCAAAGTTATTAAACTTGAATCAAATCCCAGTTCAAAGCAAACACAGGTCGCTTCCAACCCTTGTTATGATGTAGCCAATGGTGATCTAATCATTACAGAGGCTCTAATTTGTGAAGTTCAGAGCCGTCAAGCCGAGGAAACGTGAACAAACATGGGGCGTTGATACTGTGAAGAAGCAGCGAAGCGTTTTGAAATGAATTATTTTCTTGTTTTTTCTCTAAATTCATGGGAAGAATTGACAACACATTGGGATGAGTCACATACGTGAGGTGTACAATATACTGTATATTCTATAGTGAACGTAGAGAATGCTTATGGTCCACAATACACCAAAACCACGGCAACAAGCTCAAGGAAAGTATTCCAATGTGAAAGATTCAAGGTTGAGATTAAATAACAATGTGGTGATACTGTTAAATGGGAGGAATGCTTCGGATTTGCATGTATTTTATGAGATGCTGAACATAGTCCACTATTTTTGAGCACAAGAGGATTGTAATTATTTGAATGCTCGCGTGAAAGTCTCGTGGTGTATTGGGGAGAAGCTCCATTGTGATAACCAACGATCGCAGCTCAAAACCGAATCATAAAAAAAGAACAATTTGCAGTCTGGGGTCCAGCATCTTTTCTGTCACCACGCTGAATGGGGAATAAATAGTTTGGAGACGCAGCGTATATTGTAAACGGCACTGGATAAAAGTGCTCCAGATTTTATCACACATATCAAAGTGTATGCTGCAATAAATCTTCAGTATGGGTCTCGCAAAGCTGAGGGGGAAGTTGGTTGGACGCCGTCTTGTTTCCTGAAAGGCGAAACTGCCAGTGCCAGCTCCTGCAGACAGTATGGCGAGGACAGTTTTATGCAGAGCACAACCTTAGAGTTAGACTCCCCTGCACCCATTTGAATCATTTATTCAGAAACACGATGTCTTAATAAGGGCTCCACTCCCGGTGACACGCACTTTGATGCTTTATTTGTGGGTTTTTCTGTTCCACTGCACATTTTCCGGCCACCTCGGAACACGCCTGCTGTGACTGGGGGAGTTAGGGCCATTTTCCTGGCTGCGGACCACAGCATACCTTCAGCCTGGTGGAGCTTATTAATTAATCACATAACTATGTTCCATAACCTGGGGATTACAGCGAGCATGAGTCTCATAACCATCTGTGCACTTCTTGAACCTAAGGGCAGTCAGACTGAAAACATCAGACCGAGCTAGAGAAGTATTTTAAGCCCAGTGAACATCAACCGAGCAGTTCCACTGAAGATGCTGTGCTCCTCATCTGTTTTTATCATTCGGGTTTCATCCTCAGATTTCTGGTTGCGTGTTTGACGACCTGTACAGGAACCTTATCGACTGCCAGGCCGGCAGAGAGAAGAGTTCACTGGTTGCCAGCTGTCCCTTCTCTACGGATACCAGTAACGCTCCATCACCTCCAGTGCTACTGCGCCGTCGAATACAAAGAAAGACTGTTTGCTCATAATGTTGATTGCCTCTGTGCTCAGTGATGAAATATTGACGCCAGATGCGGACGACACAATTCAAAGACAGATATGCTTTCAGGATCATACCATTGATTTTGCATTTTTGCCATCGTCTTTAATTTGCCTGTTGCAGAGCAGATGGTTGTGTATTAGACAATTTCTGGCAGCAAAATCAGTTAATCTGATTGAATGAAATATGAAAAATAAATAAACATATATATACAAATATTACCACTGCGTGGATATTTGATTTATTCCCTAAAAGTCAACCATTACATTTTTTTTGAAAACCCCCAGAGTGAGGAACATCTGCTGAGAAGAGCTGATTAGATCTGCACTGCACGTTATGTCCAAATGTGGAGATGGTCCATCTCACTTTCTTGCAAACATCAATTCATTGCTAGTGTTTTTTATAATTATACTGTATATATTCGAAACATACTGCAGACTGAACATGGTTCCATTTTAAAAAGAAGACGAAAGCTCATTTCAGACTCCAACTCCAAATCGTCTCTGGCCCAGCAATACTTCAGAGCTTGTCTTTTTCACATCATCAAGTGCCCTTGGGGAATCAATTAAAAATACTATGAATGATATTGCTCTTCCTCACTGCACACACGATAACTCTTCACAGGCCATATGGTTTTATTAAATAATCTGAGGATGCAAGCAATGGGAGGTTTCCTCTGCCTGCAGATATTAAAAGTAGAAGCCTCCGCTCTTTTGAAACCCATCAACAGCAAAACAAGCTAGATGAGGGTGATTGAGCCGAGACCGTCGTACACCTGCGCTTCACAGGACGGCCACCACAATGCAGGGAAGTGGTCAGCGCTCACCTCCGCCCACCAATCCATTAGCAATCGTGAAATTAAATTTGAAAATCTGAAAATTAAATAACGAAGGCATCTTGAAGCCAGAAGCATTACGGCAGTAAGATGACGGATTAGGGTCCCATTACTCACCATTTGTTATTCAATAAATCATTAATCGGCTCTATGAATAGCCGGGGTGATGGACAAGAGTTAGAGAGAGCAGAAGGCAGTGTTGCTGATGCATCAAAATCTCGGATCGCTGGCCCGAGCAGCCGTGCATACGACACAACGCAATGCATAATGTAAAGCTTTTGGGTGTTTACGTGCTGCTGGATCATAGCTTCATGACAGCTTTTCACTTTAGAAATGGGCTCTTTCAATCACACAATCCGCTCTTCGATAGAGAGCTTTGCTTTGTCTCTGCCTGCGCTTTTTTTCCCCCCGCCTGCAGAAAACAATGGGGGAAAAAAAAAAAAAAAAAAAAAAATCAAACATCAATTACTTACCAACCTGCTAGGACACAAAGAAATTGCAATTTTCAGCCCAGGCAGCAAAAATTAAATAATTGACATTAAACAACAAACGGTAACCGTGAGCAGCGACTCCTGGAACTTCAGTTTGCATAATATAACTTTTTTTGAATTCTTGGAATTTGATAGAGACTAAGTGAAGATGCAGTGGAGTCCCGTTGAGTTTTCTTTGTTGAATTTAGTCACTTTCGAAAGATTGCTGGTAGCAGGATAGGAAGAGAGATGTGGCCTATGTGGACTGCATGGCTTTACAGCCATCATATCATCATGGACTGATCAGTACCATCGTCCTGCAGACTCAGTGACTGAAATCCTGTGACTAAAGAGGTTTTGTGCAGAAGTGAAATAGTGTTTCCTGCATGTTTTTAATTCGTCTCCATATGAAACTGCTTTTCTTCATGCAGAGTGGCACAAATGACTTCAGATGGCAAATGAATAAATTTGCTCCTGCAATATCGCTCCTCTCCATCACACTCCCTTTTAGGCTTGATGATGCATCGCTGTGGGAGTCTAGTTGTCACCGTGGCAACTAGCATGGTACAGGCAACAACCTCAGACAGAGAGCTCGGCGGCGACTTTCCTTCTTCCCTCTCATCCATCATTTGAGTGCAGTGACTCGTTTTTTGGGGGGTTTTTTCCCCCGTGTAAGAAATTCTCTGCGCTGACAACAACAATGCGTTAACAATGACCAAAGAAAATACTTTAATGAATAAATCCAACAGGCCGGCTGATGAGGTAAGATTGTTGCCAACAGTGTGAATTGCAAGTTGGGGGCCAAGTTTGAAAGATAGCGACATCAACAGATCGAATGAAGCCAGGACAGTGGGGATGGAGGGACGTATCTGATCACATGTGAAATTGGGTGGCAGAGTCAAAGACGTGAGACGTGTCTCTCAGTAAATAAGGACTAGTTACTGGAGGTGAATCTGAAGTTACACCCAGCACGTCTACATTAAGAGAACTTTGTTTACATTGAGCTTTAAATATACACATGTCATATTTTACGAGAATGTGTCAAACAAGTGATGGGGAAATGAAAAATAAACAATTACTGATGAAAAAAACAGTTCTATTATGATCCCCTAGTGGTTGCACCAGGAAGTGCAGCTGCAGGGGTTCTCAGTTCTCTCTAACGGTCTTTTAGAAGCCACTCGCTGATGGTGTGTGATAGATGTCCGTGCAGCTGGGCCCTGCTGCTGCAGCAACACAGCTATAGGACAGGCATGTTAAACACCACGCGGATGTAAGTCTCTGCAGCCCGAGTTCTCACAGAGGTCTCTCCACTCAAGCTTCGCTGCAGATTATTATAAAACCCAAACTGATAAACTGAGTCTATGCATCACTGCACTGTGCAAATCAGCCATTCCGCTTAAAGACAAAAAGAGGGCCAAAAAGAGAAGCTCAATTTCCGCCGCCATTAATCTGATATGAAACTGAGAAAAGTCGTACCTTCCCCCTTTACGCGTGCCTGCAAACAGGAGAGTTAGACACGGCGAGCTGCTAAGTGATAAGAAAAGTAAACCTTTTTTTTTTTTTTTTTTTTTTTTGGCACGACGCAAAAACGTATCTTTAATTTTAGGCTGGCATCAGATTGAGCCTTCAGACGGCCATTCACAGTCTCCAGCCCTTTGTATGAAAATACCTCTGCAGCAGCACTCCTTCACTCCCTCCCTCTCCTGAGCCTTCTCCCCTTTCTCCCTGCAGCCTTCCAGACAGATAAATGTGAGGCAGTCAGACTGAATGAGGTTTTCTCGAATGATCCTACTTCCACACCAGCAAACCAATTACCATGACTAAGATAAACCCCTCCAGCACCCCTTACAACCCACCCCGCCAACCCCCCTCCCACCTCTTTCCAGGCAGAAAGAGTCAGCCATTGTTGTGGCTCTGCGTTTCTGCCGTGGCCCCTGAGGGGAGAGAAAAAAAAAGCTCAAAAGTCAGCCTGTAGTCACTTTTCTGCTCCTCAGACTTGACACGAAGGCGCACATAAGCACAGGTCGCGAGACACAGAGTGGGATTTCCTCGAAAAAAATGACATTTTCCATCCAGCCACTTCATTAGCATTTTTCTCTCTGTCTCTTAAAAGGGAGAAATGTCACGACCATGCCTGTGGGCTAAAGTCGCAGCGTTCTGTGATGAGTGCGTCTTGTTTTGGTGCCAAACTTGAGGGCAGGGACCAAAGCAGCCTTTGATTTATTCCTCTTGCCGTACTTCTGCTAACTTCATGATTAATGCCTCTCTGAAGGTACATGTTCTGTCTCTACACAATCTCACAAAGACACAGTGACTGTAAAAGGCTGAAGATGGATTCGGGGGATTCTGTTATTTCCATGTGCAATTTAGAGAACACAAAAATAACTGTTATCCATGACTGTGTTTTTAACGATGCTTTTTGTCACAGTCCATCTTCGTAAGACAAGTCTGGAGGAGCCATTTCCACCACTCCGCTGTTCAATTTGCTAAATTCATCACAGCCCATAGTACCAGCACTGAATATACTGAGCGCACTAATATGTTCCAACCCTGAGCTGGTGTTTGTAGAACAAAAGCAGCGCTGGGATAAAAACTGCGATGGTGTGGGTGTGCTTCAGGTACCACACAGCAGATTAAACACATTATACCGAGAGGAAGTTGCTGTAATGAACCCATTTTTAAGTTAAATTACACCCTCAAAAACCCATGGAACTACCAGAGATACACACATTCGATTTAATAGTGAAGCACGCTAAATGGACACACACCATTTGGGCATCTGAGATCAAGTCTGCTTCTTGATATACTTGTGTGTAAAGGTAGAAAAGATCAACACCATCATGCAGAAATTTAAAAAAGGAAACTGGCCCCAGATACAAAGATTTTGTTGAAATAAAAATCATAGGAGGATAAACAAAGCCCAGGAGAGCTAGCATTGCCCCCACCCCCTTATGCCCTGCATAAGAAAGAGATATACATGTGGAGATAATCTGGCTTTAGCAGCACGGAATGGGAAATGTGCAGTGTTTGCAGTGGTGCAAAGATTATTGAGGCACCACTGGAAAAACTGACCCTAACCGTAGCCTTCAAGCTGAGGGCATTTCCATTTAAAAACAATTGGATCCCGCAGACAATGACCGCTTATTGTGGAGCAGGCGGTGAAAGGTGCCCCTGCCTCTTGGCAGGGTTACAGCTGCTTACAGTAAAGCTACACCCCCTGAGCTCAAGGTTAAACTGACCTGGAGACTCTACGTGGGCTGGTGGGCACTCGGCCACACAGTGTTAGCAAAACATGAGGCCTGATAAATGAACTCATCCATCTTTGTTGAGCCCTGCCACATATAGTTTTGCCCTGGACAAGGCTGCCGAACAGCAATAATTAAGGCAGTCTGAATAAAGGCCCTTCGGTGATGGGATTAACGAACAGGAATGGTGATGATTAAAAGGTAGAGGTATGATTAAGCCGCACGCTGAGGGACCGCTTTGAAGACAAGTGTGATAAATATGATTTTTTTTAGGAAAGACCAAACCAATAATGTCACGCCTTGGAGAGAGCCTGCAGAACATCTAAACGGAAACAGAGGGCAAACTAATTACAAGTGTTTCATTCTGACAGGTTTTGAGTTCAAATATCTGGAAAACTCAGTTACAAGGACGGAGTAACTGTAGACTCTGGTAGAAAGGGAAATTATTTCTTCCTGCTCCAGACTGTGGTCTTATCTTGGAAGATTAAGTCATTAATCCTACTGGAACAAAATCTAATCACCTGTAGAGATTTCAAAGACCAGGACTAAACACAGGATTACAATGGTGTGGATGTTTGAGGAGCAGCGTGAGTTTTAACAGCAGAAATGCTGCTGTGCTTTATTCTCATCCAAACTAAAGTTAACTGTATTGTATGTTTTTTTTTTTTTTTCAGAAATCTGCTGTGAGCAATATCCGACCTACTGCACTCAGACTTGTCAACAACGACACTTTGCAAACTTCAGTCACGGATGCCAAAAATAAATCCTCCCGAGAGGTTCACGAACAGTGACTGAGCGCTCGGAAATTAGATCTGGTCTTTTTAAAAAAGCAATTATTTTAGTGATCTTTTAAGTGATCATGATGAATGGACACGTGCTGGTCAAAACACGAGCGGCTAACAGCGAATACTGCTGGCAAAGCAAGAAGGGGAAAAGTGAAAAAAAGTGAAGGTGAAAGGTCACCGGCAAGAAGTCGGTGGTGTTGCGAATTCGACAAGTGGAGTAATTGATCATGAGGGAGTCAACTCTCCTCGTTACTAACTCGAGTCCCACGCTGCAAGCTGCTGAACAACTCAGGAACTGAATGGCATCAGCAAGCATCATCACGACGGAGCCAAGGTTCCTGGTGTTAAAATCCCTGCTTTCTTTCCCTTTTTTTTTTTTGCCTTTCTTCCTCAAAAACTCGGAGACCTGCTGTGAGACTATGTAATCCAGATGCCGTGACAATGCTTTTGTCTGTGCACTACCAGAGGCGTCACTTATTTTTCAAGGGCAAAACATTTGTTCCTGCTTTTGATGAACTCAAACTTGTTCTCACATTCGGTGGAACGTAGAAGAAAGGAAACAGCTCGTCTTCTACCAGCTTCTACCTGGGGTCTAGTTTTACTTTATCTAGGAGGAAGGTGAGCTAAATCATAGGTCAGTTCAAGCAGTATTTGGCTGCTGACTATTGTGATGACTCACAGCAAACCGCCTTGTTGACCCTGCGTGAAAAATTCCAACTGCGTTCTTTATGGTTGAACAAAAAACAGTTTCCTGAAAAAAAGATTATTTTAACAAATGCACAGCCATGTTTATTTCCTGGCATCCAACGCATCCCAGGAGGCTACACAAGCCTAATTGGAGGTAGGGTGGAATGAGATGAAGCATGAAAACAGTCCTCCCTTTAAACCAGCTCAGCTTCATGCGCTGGGTGTGTTCGGCCGGCTGGTAGCATCAGCTTTCCAACGTGCCCTTCTGAAAGCAAACATCTCTGGGCACCTTCCAAAACCAACGGGAACTGCATGAACCATTACACTACTCAGTAATATGCCAGCACTTAGTAAGGGACAGGAAAACTGTTCAAAAGTATCAGCTGCTAAATACCTAAGAGCACAGCTTTTAAAACAGATTGATGACATGGACAGCGCCCCAAAAAGAGAAGCCAAATATTCATGATATATAGATATCTTTGCTTCAAATCCTTAAAGAGTTTCTTGGAATTTATTTTCTCAAAGTCTTCCAATCATTGACCCCTCAGGGACCGTGATGTTGCTACACCTTTTATTCAAAAGTGTCCTTTGTCACTAGTCCGTAGTAGCCAATGGCTCTATCCTACCATGACCCTGTTGCTGTATAAATGCCGCTAATTGCTGTATCTGTCGGTTAATTGCTGACGACAGTTTCAATGACCCAGCTGTCATACATCCAGCATTCGACAGTGGCATCAGCCGCACACTGGAGCCAACATGGTCCAAGGTGAAAGTCATTGCAGCACAGTGACTCAGTCTCTGCGAGCATCAGTGGACAAGTGGGGCACAAATACTCTTCACTCTGCGACTCCCCACGGTTCAGTTTTTATCATCACAACTGCCAGTCTTTGTCGGGTCCCCACAGCAGTAGACTACAAGTGAGCTTTCTACTCTGACAGCGAGTTAGGTAATTCATAATGTCCTCTGCTCCTTGTCAAAATGCCAGTCTCAACTCTGGTAACTGCAGCGATGCTCCTGTCTGACATGAACAAAGGAAAGAGAGAGCTAACCCTCCTTTTTCTGGGAGGTAAAGAAAAGGTGAGTATGCATGAGTCAATTCAACGACAATGAGAGGAACTGGGTGCATTATTACTAAAGATAAAGCAAGTACAAGCAATTAGCTGAGGGGTATTGTGTGTATTTACATTTTGATGTATTCTGTTGTGCCATTGCTGAGCTTTCGAGTGGAAAAATCCAGAAATCAGAGCTTTGAGGGAGAGAATCAGGAAATAATTTTCCTTCATAGTCGCTCCAGTGAGAGAAAGCTTGGACAGAAAAATGGTAACAAGCATGAATTAGTTTGACGTGAAAGTACAGACTATTATTTGCTGCCTTACAGGAATAACAGCTCTTCAGTCTACATACTGTAGCTCTGGATCAGTTTGACAGAAATCACTCTAATTTTTTTTTACAAGTCCGTGCCAAAGTACATCGATTATCATGTGAAAGCAAAGGAGTTTCAGTTTGATAATCTAAGTATGTTAAATATATCTGTTTGCTTTGCCTGAATACGATTTTAAAGTGAGGTGTGCTGATACCTGGGTGTTAGAAGCTGCAAACACACAGCTCGGTATTCGTGAAAACCTCGGCTGTGGAGCTGAGCAGAAGTAAGTACGCCTGTGTTCCAGAAACCCCCCAGTTTCATTGGGTAATGTACCTCATCAATCCCTGTCAGGAGCAAATGCACAGTAATACATTTTGTATTGGATGTGGTCACTCTATTAGCCCCTTTAGCTTTACATAACCCAGCTATGCTTTGATCTGCAATGATGTGTTAGGGCAGACATGCATGAGTGACTGCTTCAGCATGAGTCCTGGTCCAAATGGCAGAAATGGAAAACTGGATGGATTTAACAGCGTGGCTCTATTGCACACGTCCACTTGTCACAAAAATCCACTTTATTTCGCTTTTCTATGATGGAGCTCCATATTGGTTTAAAACGGAGAAACGTCCGCCTCATCTGCAGGAATGTTTTATTCTGCATCCATGTCTTGGAAAGCATTTGTTGCCATGGCGTTCCTGTATTTCTCAAGGCATCAGAAGCTTATCAGTATTTCAACTGATGTGTTATCATTTTTCATGCATTTAGCCTCGATACAGATCTGCAGCACACAGCAGAATCATTGGACAAACCAGAAGTAGATGACTGGCAAAGTCAAACCACAAGTACCCGTGTGTTTTATTTTAGTCAGTTTTTAATTTGGCAAAGTAGCAAAGACAGCGGCAGAAAACAAATTTTGTTCAGCACCCAGAAACTCTGCATGGCTCTGTCTGTGCTTTTATGATAAAACTTTATCTCCAAGTGTAGAATTTCATTTTATAATTAGGGACTTGAGCAGACAAACCTCAGCTTTACTTGAAAACGCCTCCACCAATTTTACATGCCAAGGTCAATTCATTAGCAAAGACACGGAGAACTACTCAGCCTGTGAGAACAGTTGAATGATGAGTTTTTATCAAGCACAAGGAAATAATTCAGGTGACATTACTTGACTAATCTCTGCTTTGGCTTGGAGACAACAATTCATAACAAGAGCATTAGCAACCTGCATTAGCAACTGAGGACAGGAAGTAATGCCAGGCCTCGAGATCTGCTGTTTCAAGCTAAAGAGAAATATGTTATTTCCAAACAACGGTCCATTCTATAAAGTGTTCCAGCTTCTGGTTTGCTCTACTATCCCCGAATGGCCAGAGCTAAAAATAGATGAAGCTATAAAATTACCACTTTGGTTTTCTTTCGCGTCAGAACGCAAAGACATGATTTCCTCAGCCAATGCAGCAGAATAGAAACATCAGAATGGTGTTCATGTTATTTCCATAATTGTTTCCACTCTCTCTGTGTGCTACCGGATGTCCTCTGTCACTGGTGACTCTGATGCTTTTGCATTTTAACCGGGGTGTCACTTTATCTCAATCCTTTGTTCAATTTTGCTGGCTCCATTACCTTTTTTCAACAACCCCATTGTTTGCCCATTGTGCTAATGTCTGAATTCGAGTTGTTCATCTATTGTGGCTGTGCTGTGTCCCTAAATGAATATTTCTCTGTGACAATACAACGCATTATGCATATTTCGTCTTTCCATTTTATGGATAACAGGCTCTTGCAATTCACATGCAGACTTGTGATACGAGGATACGTTTCATTGTCCTTGCCTGTCACAGAACACTAGCTCGTTCCATCAACAATCACAAGCCTCCCTTCCCTGTAAAAATGCAGAGGCTGGGCCAAATGACCATTAAGGACAAGAACACACACATTCAGGGCTTTTTCGGGCCTTTGTAAACTTCCAGAGTGTGTTAGCAATCTGTTTTCACGTCATCGCTTGCCAAGTCTCTTTGTTCCTTCAGCTCATTTTGACATTCTCTGGGCAACTTCCACTTGTGCCTTTCTGGTTTCGGTTGAGTCTCAGCCAAACTCAAGAACTGAAGATGCAGAAAAGGAGAGTTTCTTGTCACTGTCATCAAATTTTGTTCAAAACTTTAAAAGCACAGATCCATTATTTGGGAAAACAACGTTAAAATGGGACCTTTTTTTTTTTTTTTTAAACCTGCAGGCAGTGATGTTAAATCTGATCTAGTCTGGAGTTAGACACAAAACAGAATCAATGTCATGAGAACCTGGTACTTTGTCCTTCAAATACATCAACGCCACCTCGTTTAAAATTAGAAACATGCATCAAAAACTCGAGAGGAATCACTCGCAGTCTGCACAAAGGGCTCGTTCGCATGGAGCCTCTGATTGATGGGGCGTCTTAGAGTCAATGGAGGCTGCGTGTTTGGTAGTGGTGCATGCGGTTTGTCTGGACAGATGTGGTGTAATGGTAAGCATGCACATATTGTGTATACATAATAATGATCGGTATTAACAGAAGCGTGACGACGTGTTTCTTAGATTCACTCAAAGAAAAAAGGAAAGGAAAACATAATGAGGGGATTTGTCGACAATGAGAAAAATGCAGTATATCGTCAGTGTTATCCTTAAAACTGCTCAGCAGAAGCCTACACTGAGAGTTGAAAACTGACACTATAGTTCTGCCAAGCATGATCCCATTTAAAAACAAAAAAAGGACAAGCTGCTTTCATTTCTGTGCCATTTCACCATGCCAACAATATGACAGTCCTATTCTTTTGTCCTCACTGCCAGCTGTGCAAATTTGATTGTGTTTAATTTCACTTAATTTTGTGGTGCACGGTTAGCTGGCAGTTATAGCACAGAATTATAAAAATTTCATGGCGAGGAAAGGCTCATAGCAACTTTATTACACCGGCAGTAACAAAGAACAGGCTTACATTCTTGCTGCTGCCCTCTGAGATGATCATCTTTACCATTTGCTGTGTTTAAACCAACATAGGGAAGAGCCAGTCATTGAAAGGCCTCTGCAAGAGGAAAAGACTTTGATATTTAAGGTTATTGCGTTCACAAAGGAAACTGCTCATTTTGTGAGATGCCGCCGAAGAGATCGCGCGTCAAGCAAAGAAAGAAACTTGCCGACACAGACGATGACACAACAATGACGATGTAAGTAAACGTAGCAGTACTAGTTATGTTGCCTTTTAAGTGATTAACCGTATGAAAGGACGAACAGTTCCGCCAGAAAATCCAGCTGCCTGTGTTCTACTTGCACAAATACACAACTCTGAACATATTTTCATGCTTCAAGTCCATTTTCTCCCATTTTAACTACACAGACTGTCTATTAGTCAGTGAGTGCTGCCAAAACGCCGGTGACCTACAGCCCCACCAATATTCAATGACAAGATACAGTAGAGAAAAGGCTGTTTCCATTTCTGCTGATTTCACTATAATGGAAATTCCATCGTTAAACGTAGACACACCCTGTGGCCTGGTTTTATACGTCTACTAAAACCGTTCTGCAGCACTTGTGGCCCATTGTGGATCGTAAAGAGTGAGTTCACACAGCTTCAGTCATGACTGGACATTCATTTCAGAAAGTTCCGATCATAGACCATCTGCATTTGAGTGATACTTATCATTGAATGCATGAATATTAGATAAAGAAACCAGGGGCTGGCCCATAGCTGCGGGTCATAACAGAATTCCTTGTTTAGAGCGACGAGATGCCAGGTCATCAAAAGTTGCCAACTAATGATGAAGCTCGGAGTCAGAAGGTCTCCGTAGCTTGGCAGCCCTTGACCAGTTTCCTTCTTATGTTGATTTACTCACTAAATTGTTGCTCTCGGCCACTGCACATGCCAACATGAAGGCGATTAGAAATGTGCAACAAGGAACCTTTGCCTCTCATTAACTTAATGTAGGATTTTTAATGGAAGAGAGGAAGAAAAACAGCACCAGGTACCACTCCCTTTCCTGACGAATTCCACTGTCCCACTCAATTACAGCAGAAACATGCCCCTTAGTATATAGGGTGCCAATCAATACGCCTTTGGTTTGGCCCAAGTGATGTTATTGCTTTCGCTGCAGTCCCAGGACTTGGATGAAGATGATAAATTCAGGGGGACTGGAGGGTGTAAGGGTAATTAAGTCGGTTAAAGTAAGCTCAAGTGACGATTCCCATGCTAAACAGGCAAAGCCAACGACCTGAAATAACCCTCACACTAGTGGCTTTGTCCGGTACGCTCGGCGAGCACTCTCAGGAAGTCGTCTCTGTGCATAACTTTCCCCCCACCATGTTACGGTAATGACTTGGTACAAGACCCAGCAGCACCTCGGGCACGGGGGAAAGTTAAGCACTGATTCCAGCCACTTGCCCCGCTTCCAGACGCAGGGAATATTTATCCTGACAAAGAGTGAGTGACGGAGGGACACGGCACACTAATCCCTCAATGCAAAGAAATGTCTTTCCCCACAGCAGAATATTCTCATGCAGTCGGCTAAATTTCCACTAATCCGCACATATCATTCTGACTAAAACGTGCCTGGGAGAAAAAGGTGAGTTCAGTATTAAAACAGAGCAGCCATCTCCTGTTTCTTTTTTCCTCCCTCTTTCAAGTGGGTACAAGATGATTCTCTCTTGCAGCTGTCATGCAAGTGATGCAAAAATGAGCATCAAGCCGATAAGGGAAGCACACGCCTATTAGAAAGCTGACTTCATATATCATCGGCACCCGCGGAGGAAATGGTAAGGATTTCAAACGTCTTGATGAAAAAGCTACTTCAGTAAACGAAGCAACTCACAGCGAGAGAAAGTCGATGAGTTTGATGTCAGGCAGCAGATGTTCGTCCGGCACCAACCTGCAGAAATGTGTGTCATCATTTGCGCGGCTTGAAAATAATTGCTGTCAAAAATGCCACAACAACTTTAGAGGAAGAAGAGCTCTCGGGGACTATGGATGCGTTGCATGTTCATCCCTGACAACAGCCACACATGCGAGCCACACGCCGCTGCATAAATCACGTGAAGCGTTTTAACCGTCTCAGAATTAGAGGCATTATATCCTTAATTATGAAATGGCTAGGACTATGCATTAACGCTGTAATCACCACCGCTGCTGTTATTTTTAGCTAAATTCTCCACTCCAATTAAACACCAGTAAAAATGTTCTACACCTGCTTGTATCACATTATGAACCACACTCGTCCTTATCTGCAGTTCGTCTTGTGACGGATGCTAAAGCGAGGACCACGGGGACAATAGCGTGCAGATGGTTTGTACCCTTGGGGGCATAAATGTGCTCAGCAAATTTCATGGCAATCTGCTGTGTAGATGGAGGTATGTGTCGCGTTCAAGGGCAAGGAATCACACTTGTGATCTCTACATTTCTCAAGAAAGAAAAAACTTGTGCAGAATTTTTTGCAGTTTTTGTATGCAAGAGAGAATCAACTATATATACTTTCTATATAATGTATTAACTGTATTTGTCATGTAAATAATGTTATTTGGTTGATGTTCTCATGGATCATCTATTTCACTCCTGTTCCTCTGGGGATTCCTCACGTGTGGTCTCTCTCTCTCTCTCTCTCTCTGACGTGTGTTTGTTTACCCTTTGTAAAGGGCTCACTTTTTCCCCTCGCTCTTGTGGAGGGTCAAGGACAGAAGGTGTCACAGCTTCACAAGTCAAGTTTGATGGATTGAATGTCAGCTGACACTGGGCAAGAGGCAGGGTCCACGGGGTCAGACAGAAACACCCCGCCCGATTCAGGATTCACACTAAGAGCCTGAGGTGACAGGGCTAACCACTGCACAGGCAATTATATCACGTTTGTTTAAAAAGACAATATGCATCTAAGATCAGCGCAACAGAAGCCCTGAGCTCAAAAATAATTCTAATGCCATCACTAGGAAATCACGGCAACATCATCAGGGGTATTTTTTCGACATCAACAAAGGTTTCACTGAACGACCGATGACTCTTAAATGTGTAAAATCATTTCTCCATGTACAGGGTTTAAATGTGTGCTGTGTCGTGACAGCTGCTCCTTTGACTCGTTGCATAACGGTTGTTTTTTAATGCACGAGAGTGAAAAATTGTGGCGGCATACCCACAGTGAATTCTCAGTAAATATATCTACTTCTTGAGGTTTGTAATGCCTCTGCTGGGGGAATCAACAGTGGAATGCAATCCCCCCGGGGAAAGGAAACCGGTCAGAGCAGCTTCCATTGCCTGGGAACTCCTCGCTAAAGTGGCCTCAGCTTCTATCAAGGTCATGTTTATGGAGCTTTAAATAGAAACTCCATGCCTTTTCCCTTGCAATTATTTTAGGGAGCTATTCCCAATATGCTGCTGATGGCTTCAACTGAAATATTAATTCAGTGAGTAAGAATACAGGCTGTCAGGCCCCCGGAGTTTAATTTTATGTCCACACTTGGCAATGTCTTCCCTGCATCCCTAGATCCGCGATCAAGACAAGTTGAAGGTAGAGCACTTCAAAGTGTGGAAGCTTGAACTTCTCAATAAAGAGAAGAGAATGCTCTATTTAAACAAGAACAGCATCACAGTGGATTTTAAAATACTACAACCACTAGTATCACAGCGGCTGATACTAGGATATCTGAACAAGTGTGCCGACACCCACAAGGAGTTCTAGGTATAGATGCATCTCGTTAAAATTAAACTTAACAGGAAATATAGGAAAAATCATTTGCTTGCATTTCTCAGCAGAGACTCAACACAACCTCAGTGAATTTCACGCCAACATGCAGGTGTCTCCTCAGAGGCTACAGGTGGTAAATGAAAAAGCAAATAGAGTTCATGGGCAGCTTGAACACCAACATCTGTCAGTCTGCCACTGCAGCATCAGTTAACGTCGTCTCTCGGCATCCCTCCATCCGGCTGACTCTCTAACACGTACACCGGCCCACATCCCGCTCAGGTGATACGTCAATTATTTCCTCGAAAATCATCCTCCAACGCCACTTCACTGCAAACCCCTGTGTGAGTGCAAGCGGCAGAGCAACGCAGCTTTAAAGTCGTCCTCATTTCATCGCAGATAAAGTCTTACACCACCTCCAAGAAAATGAATAACCCAGAGCTGCTGGCTGACACATGCTTTGGGTTCTATGCAAATACGTTCCGTCACCGAGCCCAACAAAACCTGACAAAACCCGAGCTGCAGCAGCAAACTGTGACCAAGCCAGACTGTACCCAAACATAAACTTCTGTTCTCTTCTGTTCCACCCTCGCTAACTAGAACATTGCATTCCCCAAAAGATGAAACTATCCTTCTATTCTGTCCAATAAATGATCATTTGTAGACAACTTATGCATTTTAATGTTTTCTCTCAGCATAACCTCTGACACTAGCTATAGCTTATCCATTGTTTAGATGGATTCGATTTAAATCATAGCTCTCTGCTGATAACACTCGGAGTGTTGGAGCTGATGTCAAAACATACGTGATCAAATGCCGCCTCTTTCGTCAAGCAAATCGCTTCCACATTTCAGTTTCATTCCTCCAGCTTTGGATTTACCCATCTATGAGATTTCGGCTGTCACCTCAGCATTTAACAAAGTCAGCTGCAATGTGTCAGTGTCCCAGTTATCTCACTGTCAGTTTCGCCCGAACCATTTTCCACCAAAGGAAAAAAAAAAAAAAAAAACTTTGAGAACTGTTGACAAAAAGGTCTGTGGATCATTCAAAGAGATGACATTGTTTATCCATGGCTGACTTCGAACCGTGAAGAAACCGTGATCACCACATATATGAAATATGAATATGCAGAAATCTCACAAAAATGAACCGCCTGGATTCCAGAGGAGGGAAGTCAGAGATATTTTATTCAAGTATTTTATTCAATTTAAGTTAAATGATCCTCTGAGGGTTTCCACGTTGTCAAGCTTTAGGTAATTCTGAAATTAAGTCATGAAACAGCCTCAGTGTGATTAAAACTACTCTAGAAAGCAAAGGGAAACGTTCTGTTCCGCACCAGGAAGACACTTGATCACACAAATCTGAAAAAACACTATGGCTGTTCTGTGGCCTATGCAAAATAAGTTGAGGTTCGTTCAGTGGATACTGGCTGCTGCACATACAACAAAAAATACTCGACACCAGCCAGCTCTGACCTGCATCTCTCTCCGTAGAAACATCTCCTGAATTTACATTTAGCCCGACTAAAAACTAACTGAGTCGCCACTCAACTTCGAAGCCTAATATCAATATTTATGAAACGGGGATTACCCACTGGAGAGGTCCCGCCTGCAGAATATTGAGGTGACTAAACCTGCACGCGGCTGTTTCGGCCACCGGCACTTTCACTGCTCCTTATCAAAAACTGAAGTCGTGACTGACGCAGGTGAATTAATATAAAGCCACGTACAAAGTAGTTCCATGTGCTCAGCTGTTAATTAGGATTGAATCATTCTGCAAAGTCCTTGAGGCCACGGGCTC
The DNA here is from genome assembly GCA_016785235.1 of Pseudorhombus dupliciocellatus. Lineage (NCBI taxonomy): Eukaryota > Metazoa > Chordata > Actinopteri > Pleuronectiformes > Paralichthyidae > Pseudorhombus > Pseudorhombus dupliciocellatus. The sequence continues at coordinate 2,357,723 of JAFBJW010000183.1, read as the reverse complement.
ATTTTGCCGCTGAGCAAACTACCCACCCTCGCAGGCCTGTGCAAAGTTTGTAATCATGGGGCAGAACGGCTGTGCTGGTGACCTCAGCTGAGCTGCACAGATCCTGCACAGGGATGGGAGAAACTGTTTTATTCACTCGTCCTCTCCATTCACACACTTCACCTCTTGCCCTTGTGTTCCTCCCTCCGGTTTGATTGTCTGTCCCGCCCCGATAAGTTTCACCTGCGTCTTATTGTCCTCCTCAGTGTATTTAGTTGCTGCTGCCACCTCGCGCCTCTGTGCCGGCTCGTCATTGTCCTCCGAGTCAAAGCTTCCAGCGTCGCTTCCTTGTGATTAGCTCCTCCTGGTTTACAGATGCAATCTAGTCCTAGGTTCGCTCTGGTCGGATTCGTTTGCTTGTTCTACACATTGTCAAGAATCTGATCTGAGCTGGGCTATCCTGGTTAAACTATACGTTAAAACAGAAGATGTTTTAAATATTGCACCCGTGACTTCCACTGAAACGGATGTTTTAGATATTTCACATTTTCTCATGTGATTTTTTATCACTGACGGTGAATCTTTTCCTCGCACAGGTTATGAGTTGGCAAGGAATCAAACAGAGCTGGACGGCACAGACCTCAGGAAAAACCACAGTGCAGAATATAATTTGTTTTTCCTTCCATTTCTTTCTTCCTTGATTTCATGGGCTACATTTGCAAAGAAACGCATAATTACAAGTAAGGGTAATTTTCCCAGTCACGGTCTGAGGCCCACTAATATCCTTCAAACTCATAAATGTCTGAATTATAACTGAACCAAATGTACCATAAAATACTCATTTCAAAGTAAACTCCAAACTGAGCATGCACCACAAATGGGTTACTTCTGATAGGGGGGTGGGAGAGAAAAAGACCACGCTGTCAAAATGTCATACAATATGGCCCATACTGATATTTTACGGCCCAAACACTGGGTAATGTGAAGAAGAACAATCATTCTGAAGCTCAACATCAGTTATGACGCTGACCTTTTCAAATAATTGCAGCTAAGAAGTGCGAGTCATTTCATTAGGCCCGCAATACCAACCCGTTTGGATATTTTACACTCGGCAGTGTGATTTGTGAATGATTGCACTGTTCCTACAAATGGAAAGGTCAGCGGCGAGGCCGGCCCTTCTTTTGCAAAAAAAAAAAAAAAGTGCTGGGCCAAGCAAACGAAACTAGACAGCAATCCGAATGTTAATAGAGGAGCGAAGCACTGCGGCAGGCACCGAGACAGCCGGAGCGTCGGGATGCAGCGGCGGGGTCGGCCCGGGCGTGAACCAGGGCAGCCGAAGAATGAGATGACGGGAGAAGACATGACGGCCGCTGCCATAACCTTGGCTTCACACTGTAGTGGACCGATCCATAAAAACCCTTCCCGCCCAAGAATTGCTGGAGAAAACAGAGGGGGCTCAAAGAGCGTCAGCGATGTCTGTGCAATTTAGGTGAAATATAGTGCACTCAATATGTTCTTCCTGGTGGAGAGCCAAAGTCTGTTCTTTTAATAGTGTCTACAAGGGCTGCAGAGTAAAACAAGGTTATAGAATTACTGACGGTACCAATCTTATAGGGAGAGATATCACTTCATTAAACAGATCTAAATAAAAGTATTAACAGTTTTACTAACTCATAGGACAGGACCTCAGTTTACATGGGTTACTATTGTAATATACAGCAAAATCATACGTGAGTCATCCAGAGAGAGATCCAAAGATATGCTTAGAAATATATAAATAAGTTTACGTTCATACCAACCAAGCGAAAATATATGGCTGAAACTGCCGAACCAAAACTCAAAAGCAGCATCGACGTCAGTGGGAGGAACAACAGCAGTGAAATCTTTCAGAGTGAAGCAAATGTTGTGATTTCAGTGAGATTGCAGGGGAGAAATCAGTGAGTGAACCGGTGTTGAGGGGGTCGGCGTTAAATCTTATCTGTTTGTTCAGTGTGTCAGGAACACACCCGAATGTTTGTGTGGGCTGTTTTTTCTTTGGATTACGACCTTGACCACACACACATACACACACACATTTAACTATGCAAACAAACCATTTAAAACTTTACAATGCAGTCAAGCGTGTCTTATTTACTTCATAGGACATCAAAATATATAAATGGTTTTGTTTTTTTTGTCAGGGTGAAATGCGTGTTTCTGCATAAAACATCAAAATATGACTGGGAAGCAGATCCGCTCGGCACAGTAGCATCTGTTCAGTGTAGCCTCGGGGAAGTCATTTGAAAGTTGCAAACACCAGTATTTGTCGGCGTTCTGGGAAAACTTAACACTGGTGTGCAAATGGAGCCACTGGGACGAGCTTACAAGAGGCAACGTAAACACAGAGCAAGAGTATGGAGCATAAATTGTGTTTCTCAAAGCAAAGGGTTTGATAACACCCCCTTAGGAATCGGATATTATACGTATATGTATTAGCGGATTTATGATATCGGAGATGTTTTAATCCCTTCTACCAATATCAGCCTTCGCCTTCATAAAAATCCATTGGTCAGGCTTTACAAAAGACAATAATCTCATGAACTCACAGCTATTGTCATTGAAGCCCGTTGAATTTTTGCTTCTGCCGAGGACGTCACGTGAAGCTAATCAGATTCCTTCCGCTGATCTCGAGCCCTCCTTCCCCCTGCACGCTGACTTTTGCTCAAAAATAGCCTTTGGAACATTGCTTCTAAAACAGCTCAAACAGCGTCTACAATGGATTTCTAAAAGGCTATTGTCACTGTGATTGTGGTCGCAGCGAAACGGTGGGCGATCAAGTGTCAGAGTCGGATTTCTTGATCTAACAACGGTCTTCAGATCACTTTGTTCAGGCATAAACACGCTGCTGCCGCCGCCGCCGCCCGCCACTGCTTTTCTTCATTCTAAAGCGAAGCAATTTCTTGGCACACGGGCGGAAACTAGGAAATTGTAATTGTGTGTAACATTGGGTTATTTATCAAATGTGCCAAGCAGATTAATTGCTTTTTGGCTCATCATTTGTTTCTGCCATATTTGAAGAGTCATGGTATTTGATGATGCAGGAAGGTACAGCAGATGGTCAAACATTTCTTCTTCTGTTGACTGACTCACTCATCCCAGCAATTAACTAGTACAATCTTATTATTATCGCTGGAAGCGATGCCAAAATACCAACCCAAACACTCAGATTATACCGAGGCAGTATTTCAGTGCATTTAAATTCTCATTTGGAGCGTGAATCGGATCATTCATAGAAGAAAGCCACAGAAAAACATGACGGCTCATCCCCCCCCCATCATGTTGGCCATCAGGAATGTTGAAGCGTGAGAGCCCAAGCCGATCCTGACGCCTGTTGAATGTGTACAGTAGAGCGATGTTTTTTGCCCCTGAATGGCTGTACTGTAAGGCAGTGGTTCAGAAAATCCGCTGACCCTTAACTTTGCAGCCTCTGACAACAGTACCCTGGAGCCAGATATCCCCTGTGCTCAGGCCTTAACAAAGAGCCGGGGTGACGGCTGGAACTGGAGCATACTACGAAACAATGCACCGACAGCGACCCAGAGACCTCTGCTCTACCGCTCCTCCTTCTTTCTGCCAGATTCTTCTCCTCACCACTTCTCTTCTCTCTGCGTCACAGTTGCTCCCAGAGGATGAATGAGCCGCATTATTTCCCCTTAAAGTGCTAATTATCAACTTTCTGCGACGTTCAGTCATGCGTTTGGATTGTAACAAGTGGTCTTTACACTTTGCCCTCATGTTCATGTGTATGTCAAAAAAACCACTGCAGGAAGATTTCTAGTTTAGCAGGCAACGGCAGATATTGCTCAGATCCTAACGCCTCACCACTAGCAGCAAAGACTTTAACTGTGCAGACCTCTTTCCATTTAAAAGGGTTGTAGTATCTCATTTCATATCAAATTCGCACACTGTCCTTAAACATGAAAGTATTACCAATACATCTGATCAGGTTATACTTTTGCACACAAGAGAAATCTTGGTGAGAACTTAAAAAAAAAAAATGCAGATATTTATTTTAATGGATGAGTAAGCTTTTGCTACTTTTTCAGACTATTCACATACTACATATTATAGGATATGCAGTAATGCCAGCTACCATGTTCAGATGCGAAGAGATGGAAGATATTATTAAGTGTTCCGATCAGAAATTATAAGGCAGCTACAATATAATAACTTTTTCAAGTGAAGTCTTTGGCTGAGTGGAAATATTCATATTTGTTTCCTATTTTGGACATTAAGGTATTATTAAGGTATCATTAAGTATAATATATATTATATATGCTTTAAGAAAAATGTGAGTCACCCACTCATAATTATGAAATGATGTTGACGTGCTGCCTTTGAATCTTGGAGAGTGGTAATTAATGACAGCATTAGCGTCTCATTTGGCAAACTGGAACAATTTGATCTGCACAATATGATGAATGACATTAATTCGCCACATGTCGTTTAACATGTGACAGAACCTTTTAGAGGTGCTGCACACAGGTCTGCAAAAGTCCATGATTATTCTTTTCATAAAAATTTTGTATCAGGCTATTATTCGATCCTGAACATAAACTAAAGCCTAATGACGGCTAATTGTTACTGAATCATTTGTTCGATATTCTAATCGGCGACTGAATTCTTGTCAGCAGAAAAAATAAAAATAAAACGGCTAATAAGAAAATACCCATTAGCCACTGGCTTCACATTGACAGGGATATTACAAAGTGATTCAAGTATTTGAATCACACAAACACTTAATCCTGTTTCCTGTGAAAACACCTCATTTGTGTTTACATGTGCACCGACACCTGCCAACGATTGTGAGATTACACGGTTACACATGACGGGATTAACACCGGTATCGTGGTTCAGGTCTAATAACCACATCACTTGAGGGTTTGCCTCGCCCGCTGCCCTTGCCACCGACTTTAATTGATTTTTAAAAAATACTTTTCAATTCCTAGATTGTGAAGACCCCTCCTGTACAACAAGAAAGAACTTGGTCAACTCTATTGTCCTGTTGTTAAAGGGATTGATCACTAATTCAAGTTAAATCAACATAAGGGACGATACTCTATCTTACGTAAGTAGCAGTTAAAAGTCCTGAATTAGCATTAATGCAACAACGTGAGGCTAGTTAGCACTTCCGACATCCCACAGTGTGGAGCAGCATTTTAAAGTTATATAACATTAAGAATGTATTAACCTTGACATAAGCATAGTGTCCTCTCCAGCAGAACTGAGTTTATCCAAGTAGAATGCAGTAAAAAGGGTTTACATTCCTCGATTGAAACACTGTTCAACCAATCAACGGACTCTTTGTGAGAATATCGACACAGTATGTCAAAGGCTCTGAACTCCAATCCCATCACAACCAGCTGAAAATCCAGCCAAGGCGCTCGAGCACAAAGATGCCGGCTGGCAGAAGACCAAGCTCTCAGATTACTTTATCACTGACACAACTGAGCAGCGACTGAAATCAGGCTGCACCAAAAAGCAGCAGCTGGATAATTTAAGGCGCAGCCATCCTCAAGTGATCTGACCCCTGAAAAAAGTTTCACCCCGACAGAGGAGTAAAGCTTCGCTGGTGCCATTCCAGTGATTCACTTGCAGTGTGATGATTAGACACATGGATACAGGCTGTGGCGATCGACGGGGTTTAAGGCCTGTTTGACGGCTGACTGATGTACTCAAAATGTCAGGAGTTAAAAAAGAGTCATTTTTCCCTGCAGCGTTTTTCCTGCCTTTGTTTTTAAACATCTGAGGGGTGAGGCTCACGACAGTATTGGGCAGAATGTCAATACATGCATCCTTCGGTGCCACGGCCATAGACTTTCTATTGACACAGTAGAAACAATGAACCCTCGTAATGAGCAGATTTCTAGAAAACCAAGAGCCGGATTTCTGTCACGTTTCCTGAGGATGCACAGAGGATCAATGAGCAGCAGGTCCTCGAAATTAAATGACTAAATAAAATGCTAATTATTGCCTTTAACACCACCTGAATTAGGACTTTCTAATTTATAAGCAGGAACAACCAACGACAAATGAGCCACAGTTCATATTTGATGAGGTTCACCCACATGTTTAAGAAGTAGGGTCAATATTATGATTCAGGTCCAATGAATACTGGATTTGGGACAGGCTTATTACGAATATCTTCTTTCTAAAGGTTATTATAGGTCTTTGCGTGGCATAAGTGTCCTCTGTACTGAGAACAATGGTTGAATGAAAGTTCAAACCCAGGTCAAGAACAACACATTGGAGGGAAATATTGTAAAAATGTTGAATGACAGTGAAAATGGAATTATTTTTCTGCGTCCATTCCTGTGTTGGCCACTGCAGCATCCATGAAAACATCAAACTTGTATCAGCTGTTTTTTTTTTTTTTTTATTTTATCAGGCCTCCGGCGTCCCGCTTCAGTTTCACACCGTCCTTGAGCAGATAATTAAATTTTAAATTACAACAAATGAGAAATATTCCACAAACACGAGGTATTCAGAATGATTGAAAATCACAGGCTTTAGTTTCTTATTCATTTCCAGTCCCGCTGCATCGACCACCCAGAACACGTTGTTCTTTCCCAAAGTCACGCTGCCAGAGGAATCACGAGCCTCTTTTGAATTTATTTTTGCATTAACATGTCATCTGCAATTCGTTCAATAGCTTTCAAATGGCATGTTCACAAGTCAGAGGATCCATTAGCAGGTCAAGAGACCAGACGGGTGTCTTTTCTTCGGCTGGAGCTCGAAACGGCTGTAGCTGCAGTCGTGCTTTCCTTAAGAAATGCATTTGTAAAGACACCTAATGGTAGGGCACTTAAGAGAGCGTCTACCAATGGTTTTTGGAGGAGGGGTTTTAAATCGATTGTCACAGTCTTTGTGTGCGATATCCAACAAACCATCCATTTAAGATTTGAAGAGTTCAGCACCAAGTAAATTCCTTTTCCAGGGAAACTGTTGTTGGGAATGGATTGATGGGACACGGTTCCAAAGAGCACATAGATGATCCAAGACCCGAATAGATCTACTGGTTAAGAACTTCCTTCTACATTTTAAAACATATTTACGAAATCTGATCAATACACGCCATCAGCACACAAATTATTTCCCTGATACCTCGTCTGTGTTAAGATCGTTGAATAACCAAATATCTGGACGCATCCTCTCACCAAAGATTTCATCTGCAGGCTTCATAAATACACAACAGTCATATCGAGGCTGTCTGTTAAATATAAAGTCCTCAACAGCCAACACTCCCCTGGGCTTTGTTCTCCTTCCACTTCATTGGACTGAGACAGGAAAGAGTTGCGTAAGTCTCCAACTGGACAAATTAATCTGTTCCTGTTTTTTAGCATGCCATTGGAGACATTAATCCAGATGCATGCTGTTGCACTCCAATTTAATAACTGCCCCGACAGTCATCATGCTGTTTCACTGCTTCTTTTACTTCCTTTTAAAACAGGGCTAACCCATGTTTGCCTGCGTAAACCTCCATGTCTTTTACTCCACTCTGTCTCTCGTGTTTTCCGTATTGTTGGATACAAATCATTGCTATGAAAATACCTTTCCTCGCTGCTCTGCCGGCTGTTTTACCTTCAATCCTCAATGAATCCAAGAAGTTGCGCGTGCTGTAAATCTCATTCAATAAAGTTTTTATACGCCGGGCGTACTCGCAGAGCAGCACCCAGATTTGCTTTGAACACAAGGACACGGCAGTGAAAACACTGTTGCCAGGGGAAACAAGCCAAGGCTTACATGAAGATGGTCAGGTGGGTTTTTGCACCTTGACCCACGTTGGCCCTCTTCCACACTAAACGCCATTGTTGAGAGTTGAATGAATGGGGCTGCTGAAGCTGCTCGGGGAAAGTTGGTAAAGCCAAATGTGTTCCTTTGCATGACTGGCTGAATGGCCAAGGTCCTCCTGGCTGGGCTGCAGAGCTCTGTGAACACGTGTTTTCAACACAACAGCACACATTTCCAACTTCCTTTTGACAACCAAGGCCATTAGCAAAGCTCCTTCTCTGACCCTTTGTACATGACTGCTTTTCATTCTCTACTTCAGAGCAAGGCCTGTGGGGTGCGGATTTATCCCGGCGAACAAAGCCAGTGGACAAGAGTGATGAAATACTTATTTTTAAGGTTTAATATCTGTCTGTCAGACTAGGGTTTCAAAGGATACGAGTACTACAAACGTACTGCAAAGAGACTGCATATCCTAATCTTTAAATACCAAAAAGGTGCAAAGAGGAGCGATCTGAGGCTCGACCACGGAAACCGAAAAAACCCACGGACACTGAAAAGCTCCGGATTAGACCTTCACACACGGAACCAACACATCCAACGCCACAAAGACTCTCACCGACAGACAGAATGTGATACATATTTTAAAACTCCAGGAGCCTTTTCCCCCGAACATGTGATGTATTTCATAACTACAAAACTTATTCCACTATTGCAGATCAATAAGAAAATAAACATTAAGTTCCACATCACTTCTGCTGAAAAAATACAGGCTGACCTTGAATCCATCTCAGACAGTTTCACAGTCACTGTCACTTTCTGAATCTCTGGGGGTTTCAGTCGACCTCAGAGCTGCTCAGTCCTGCTTTGTCTTGGCTGATTTAGCTAATTCTGTAGCATTTCAGGGTTCTCACGGTTCATTACCTTCAGCATCTGCTGCCGTCTTTGACCTTCAGCCAAAAAGAAAAGGAAAAACACAGCCGGAAAATAAACATCACATTTGAAAATTGCAGATCGACTCTTGAGTCAAATACAATTAGATTTTTTTCCTTATACACGAGGTAGCAGTTAATTAGAGTTATATGCTGCATAATATAAATTATACACATGCATATTCTCAACTTTAAAAAGTTTCAGTTTTTATATTTTTTTATTTTTTGTCAAAAAACATAAAAAATGAAAATTGAGCCAAAAACTTAAATAAATAAATGAACGCAATAACTCGCTGGTTCAATCGAGAATTAAGACAAAAACAGTTCAAGCAAAGCAAACCCTTGAATTTCCATTTCTCTAACGTGGCTGTGGGAGAGAAACAGCACATAATCAACCCCTTGTTTGAACAAGACATACAGAAATCCTGATGGCATAAAAACAAACATATTTATTCTGTGAGTCATCAGAAAAAAAAACAACCCGATGCAACGTGTCTCAGAAAATCGAGCAAAGCGTTTGCTAAAACACAAATTGCTGGATAATGTGTATCGATATCAAAAATCCCAGATTGACCTCCTGTCTGTGAAAGCAGGAGGATTTCTGTGTCTGGACCTGCAGCGTCTGGTCTGCCAGGTCTGGCCTGTGTCCCGGTTAGTGGCTGCGTTCATGTAAGAAGGGGATACAAACGGATGAGGAGGTGGGGGTGGGCTGCTCCGAGAGGCTGCATGCTCGACTTGGTCCAGGTCCTCATCGGCCTCTGAGAGCGCTGGAGCGAGCGGCAGCACATACACAATCAGTGGCTGAACAACCGGCTACAGACACACAGACACCCTGACACTAACACTGGCACGGTATCACAGCATGTCCGAGCAGCACGCCGTTTTGTTTCCTTTTAAAACGGACATATTTAGACATATGGCATGTTCACAGCTTCAAAAGCCTCACCAGTAGCTTCTCTGCCTCTCAGCCATCTAAGTGTAGAAGAACTGGGCCTGCAGCTACTGTCAGCACATTTTACCAACAGACCCCGTTCAATTCACGACAGTGTACATGGCGTCTTAACGTGCTTAGCGGGCACGTTTATGAAGCCAAACCGGCCTAAGATCAACCTTTAAACAGACAGAGCTAAGTAAAAATCTTGATTACACACCTGAAGCACAAATTTAAAGCTTCACAGTTGTCAATTGTAAATATAAAATTACAGGCCACAACTTAAATAGAGGATGTTTAATTACATTGCTGATTATTTATTTATTTTTTTTTTTTTTAATTCTGACAACACTGGACCATTCCTTAGATGCTTCCAACTTTAAAAATAAAAAGTGAGACAACATGTCGATGAACAAGGAGTATTTCACAGATATTAAAACATAAAAAGTTTGCATGTCTGTCAATATTGGCAAACATAACTGCAGAAAATAAATGTGTCTGAGAAGGGGCCAATCGACCAGTGTGTAAATCAGTCAGGCTCCACTCAGAAACCCTCATAATGCTAAAGATAGCACGAACACAACGTTAAAAGCCCTCTTTGTTTGCTTTGTGACACAGCAACCTCTCCTTAAATTGACTGCCGTCCTTTAATTGACCTTATGCAGCAAAGTAAAGTGGATGATTAGTTGGCATCGATCTGAGTCCTCTCAAGACACAGAGTGACATTTCCTCCCATATTTTATTTTAGGTTTTGCATTTCCTCTTTCCCCCTCCTCTCCCTCTCCCTCTCTCACTCTCTCTCTCAAGGCCCCACAGCTGAATGGGCATGAGGCTGAGGCCTGAAATCAACACACTAATGCAACCCTTCATCTTCCAGCTCCACCCATTTCTTCGTGACAGTGGGACGGGCTGTTAAAGTTATGGATTTCCTTGCAAATGGAAATGGGGGTGAAAAAAATAAGCTGAGCAAGAAAAGACGAGGAACAGGGGCCCGGGCTGACTTGAGAGAGAGTCTGGGGCCCCTGAAAGCTGAGGTCTTGGTTCTTTACAGATTAGAAGATCAGTCCTCCCAGCACTGCCCCTCAGGGCCGAGCAAAGGGAAGGCAGTGGAGGGAACGCTTTTATTCTGATGCAGCTCTGCCAGTGCTTCCGTCCCAGAGCTACGGAAGCTCAATCTCCTCTCTGAACCAGCTCCCAACTAAACAGGCTTTTCTGCTGTAATGCAGACTAAATCTCTAATTACAATTTTGGGCTTGAGTAGCAGAAGTCATAATTATGGCACCTCTTATTATGCAAATTAATTGACTGATTCCAAAGAATTAATTACCTCTTGTCCCAAGTTTGATTAACAAATGCGAGTTTTCAGCTTCTATTTTGATTTGTTGTTTGGCTTTCTTTTTTCCTGGTGGAGAGAATGGGATAATAAGGAAACAAAAGGTGATGCAGCATGCTGGATGAATGTGAAATTTAATGAATGTTTACTCAGAACCGCAGCTACTCGGCGGATGAGACGTCTTTGGAAACGGGCATCGTCTGTAGATATCAGGGAATTTAATTTCAGGACAGGATGTATATTAAAGGGTCCTTTCTGCAGAGGGTAGTGGAAAAAGAGAGGACAGTGAGGGACGCAGTCTGTTAAGAGGGCGCCAAAGGGGCTTTACTGGCAAAGGTGTTAATTCATCAAGACTCACACCGTTTCAAAATGTCCAAAACTAGATGAGCAATCCAGTGCCAATGAAGAGAAAACTTCAAATTTCTACTACAAAAGCTTTCAGAGAGCTCATACCTCCATACCTTGTTCTTTGGCGAATATGCACCATTTTACCAAATTTCGAGAAAAGTATTTATCTTGATTCAACATAGAAAAACATTCTCCTCAGTGGACACACAGGTCTGAGGAAGGCCGTCTCTTTAGCATGAATACAAATACCTCTCTGATTATGAGCCACATACTCAGAACAATGCCTCAACCTAAACCCTGTCCATGAGCCAGGCTGACCTCACTGATGCTCCTGCAGCTAAATGAGATAAAAACCCAACAACCAGGTTCAGAAATACTCCCAGAAGAGTAGAGGTTGTTCCAGCAGCAAATGACCGACCGTGTTTTTAGAATCCTTAAACAATGAAATGTTCAAGTAGAGGCAGAGCCATCTTTACTGCAGACATTTTACAGGCACTGCACAGAGCGTCTCTCCGCCCCTCACATGTCGTAGGCCGTCTATTTAAGAGTGAAGTGTTTGCCCTTCGCTCCACAGCACAGCTGTGATTTGACTACAGTATCTATTGGAATAGAGTTGTATCCCCTCACCCTCCTTGACATTTACAAAGTAAGCCCACCTCCAAGAAGACATGAAACGAGCGCTCCTAATCCCCGCCTTCGCTCCGACTCAGTGCCTCTGGTTCATCTCCTGCACGATTCAAAACAAAGGCCTGGCAAATGAAATGCATGGGCAGAGAAGCAACGCACAATGTGGCCCACCTGAATAGACTGAAATGAACTAGTCTTGACAAAGACATGGACAAAAAAAAAGTCCCATCTCAAACTCTAAGGCCTGATTTGCGCGACTGAATGAGAAACCCTTCGAAGCTGGAAAAGCCCACCCTTGACTTGTACCCGAGACTCTCCTAGAAAAAAAAAAATTGCTTGCACGCTTTCCATTCTTCCCAGGCCATTATCGCTAGATCCCAACCACAGCGAGAATTAACAGTTTAATTGGTTCTGTTAAACAGACAGAGGCAGGCCATATAAGAACTATTGAGCTGAATTCAATGAAGTGCCGCCTTCTGTGTTTGAACCAGTCGACAAGGTCAGCGCTCCGAGTCTCAGTAATAATGCGGGTTGCAAAGACAATAGGTAAGTGTCAGACCAAAACAATCCAATCCACATCACACACGGCACCCTGCCTTTGGGTTTGTTTTGCAATAAGCTTGCCGTTGTCATTGGCAGGGCTAATTACGGGGGCAGCAACTATACTCAAGGATAAATTTCCACACAGCAGAACACCCTAATTTGGTCTGTCAGGCATTTGAATTCTTCCTTCCTATGGAAGATAACAGAAGAATACAAATAGCAATTAAATGCTGCTCAACCTGGGTGAGATTACACTCCTGAGAAAGACAACCTATAAGAGTGAGTTTATTGCCTCCAAGAAGTGAGAGGAAAGACAATGTGCTGGAAAACAAGAATGTTGCACCAACTGAAATCATATAAAAGAAAGAGTCTAAATATTTCCTCTTTCGAGGCAATCATGGGTGAACGCTTGCATCATTTTCTAATTTAACATACACTCGGGGAGCTGGGAGGCTGCGTTAAGTTAAAGGTGATAAAAGCTACTGCAATTTGGTGCCCTTCCTCCATCATGGCGCCGGTATGGCGGAGGAGAAACAGGGCTGTCATCCCCGTCTAAGCTATCACATAGGTCATCTGTGTAAGAAGCTTATTACCACCCGTGGTTACGTTTGATTGCGAGGCGGCCACCAGCAGCCGTGGTAATTATGACGGGAGCAAAGGACGAAGTCAGATGGAGCAGGGCGATTTCTCTAAGAGTCACGCAATGAAACTTCAGACAGACTCTGATAATGGGAAATTCTGCAAAACATGATATGTATACTGTAGGTTGGCTGAAGATGGCTAATGCTTATATTTAAAAGTAAGGAACCAAAGACTCACAAGCTGAACCATTTGCTGCACCCCAACCTTTCCACCTCCCTCTGTGTCCTGGCTTCTCTTCATGGCGCTATCCAACAAATACATTGGCCTCCCGCTCCCAAAAAATGAATCCAATTAAATAAACAAAAAAAAACAAAAACAAAGAAAAACTGTGCATTCAATTATCTCAAGCTCTCAGGGTCTATCACAAGCTGTGGGTGTTGATGGAAGTTTGGGAGCAGTGACAACCTGTTAGTCATCCTCAGCCTTCACTGTGTAACATCCCCCTATAGAAACATATAACTGCAGCTGATGGAACCACCTATAGTAAACAACCTCCACACAAGCATGGAGACCACCATTTCTCACGGACAATATTTATCTTAGATTTGTTGGCTTTTGTTTCCTTGGAGATTTGAGGGATGTGCTCTCTTCACATTTCACATCCACGTCCCACATGCTTCACGTCTCCGTTTACAGAGACAAACACTGTTGCTTCCGACAGTTAATGTATTCTACTATTTATAAAATGCTGCATGACATTTGTTTCCAGGAGGCTGTGGCCCTTTCCTCGTTGTGGCTATAGAAACAGACCATGCGATTAAATTACAGTTAAGAAAATGACAGCGGTTCTATGGGAGGTTGAGCCAAGTTGGATTAAGACATTTTTTTCCACTTCCACAACAACAACAACAACAACAACAAGCAGCAGCAGAATTTTGTCAAATTCATCACTCTGGTCCTCTGGAGTCTTTCTTTGTACTGAAAACACAGTGTGGTATCTTGCTCAATAATTAATTCCATTTGGTTAAACAGCAGCTATTATTCAATATTCATAAAAGTCAACACATCCTGCACTTGTTATTCAAAACATATTGAAGATTCTGATGTTCTGCAGAAGACAAACACATCTCTCTCACCCTTAAAGCCATTTCTGAGTCTGACACGTTGAATTCTGTTAGAAACCAAACTTCGGCATGAGACTCAGCTGAGACCAAAACTATGAGCTGATTTAAAAAAAAAAAAAAAAAAAAAAAGAGAGACGAGGGTGTTGTGTCGCTGCGTTTCGGCTTTTCCCGTCATCTCTGCCCCCCCGGTTCCTTTCCAGGAATTTCTCTCAGGCCTTTACCTAATGAGTCTTTTGATGAGCACATAAATGCCACTATGGTTTGTGTGATTCAGGAATCAAGTTGTGAGGTGGGCCTCCTCTTATCATCAGTCTTCTACCCTCAGCGGTTTGGTGCATCTCCGGCTCCGGTTAGATCTGGATCAATGCACGGTCAATCCCTACCCTGAGAGGACGTATCGATTCGGTTCCTCGGGCTGACCAACCTCTAATCTCTTGAAACAGTGTGGTGCTCCGCCTGCTCTTTGGAGACACTGTATCCTGGCTCGGCTGAGGCCCCGGTGCACAGCACAAAAATACAACTATGTCAGAGAAATCCATTCTTCTGTAACGTGTTCGATATCAAATACACAGCCTCCCACAGTCGGGGGTTTCAGGAGGAGGGGGGGTCCTTGGAGTTACCATCAGAGACTTTCAGACACACAGAGATTGCTCCATCACATGCACTGTGGTTAAAGGTGGACCATGCGGCTACACTTCCTCCAGTTGAACAAAAATGAAGCTAAAATATCTCAGATACCAGTTGATCCATTTCAAACCACTATGCGAAATAGCAATTGTACGATCAGACCTCCATGATTCAGCCTCGGCTGTCAATCAGGATGATTCATCCCACGTTTAGCATCAAATACAATCACTTAGACAAACATCAGTGCGATGAGACAGACCCAAAACTGTTTTGTTTATTCCATGTCCCCTCCACTAACACGGAGCAGGCAGAACGTATGACCAGGGGAGTCCCAGTTCCACCACCATCCCATAGATGCAGATATGAACGGCCTAGACCAAACACTCACAGATACCTTTTAATATTACCAGCATTGACATTATTGCATCCATTGCAGCCTCCTCACGTAGTTTCTGATCTCAAATACTTCCTTCTATTGAATTACACAGTTTGACTAATGTCTTTTAATTGGCTCATAAGTCGGAACGCTGGAAGCAGACATCTGATGAGCGAGTGCCGCGGCAGCAGCAGCAGCAGCAGCATCATGCTAATGAATGTGTACATAGCGTTCCATTCGGTCTGAGAGGAAAAGGTGTAAATTAGCCGGTGCTAAGTGTCACAGTTCAAGCTGTAATTCTGTCACATGAGATAAGTTTACCACAGTGTGAACGCAGCCGCAATGTCTTGGAAATGATGAATATTTGATGATGGCTAAGTGCAGGGATGGAACCAGAAGGTTCAGCTTGCTGCTTGGGGAAGTGAGAGAAATCGTACGTGACTGGGAGAGAAGGTCAGCTTTGTTTGGCGTCAGCGTAGGTCGCCACCAGGTCTCCTCCCACTGTTTATTGGTGCATTCATAATTTGAAAACATGTCTGCCATGTTTTATTTAAAATCTGCAGGGTTTATTTTTGTCTCGTAATTTGTTCTTATGGCCCGAGTAAGGGTCTAGGAAGAGGAATACGAAGCAACGAGAACTAATAGGTTGAAGCTGAATAGATTAATACATCCACGCTGATTTCATACAGGTTGGATCAGTTTTCTAAAAAATAAATGAAACTACACTGAAATGTAAAGTACTTAAAAAACAACATTTTTGTCAAGGAAGCAAAACCACATCACTTCTGAGCACATGAATTGATCTGAAGTGAAGTTATGTCACAATAATAACCATAAAAATGAACAATACACACTGTAATCAGATTTATTTTAAGAACACTGTAGATGTCACACTGTTAATTATCGTCTCTAAGACACGATCCATCTCCTGTGTCGACAATGTCCCAGACAAACCTGATATAAATATAAATACAAACAAGTCCTTCAATAGGAGTCAAATATAATAAAGTCAAACAACAGCCCGAAGGAGAAGAAAATATGTTCTGCATTGGGTCACCATCTTTTCCTGTCTCCACGTCAATAATGCAAGACAAACTCATGAGCCTCGCTGCTCCTCCATCTGGCAGACGGGTGTTTTTGAGTTTTTACAAAATGCAGAAAACCAAAATGCTTTTAGTTCCAGTGATAGTGACCATCAATTACTCTACCGCAGCTTCCTGTTCAACCAGTCAATGCCTCATCCCTGCTTTTGTTACATTTCAGTGTACTTCTGTTCATGAGTTTGTGGCCGTTCCTAAAATTCCAGGGAGCATAAACTGCAGAACCCAATCAAATCATATTTTATAGACGTGGTTTCCCTCAGCCCAATCCAAAACCAGTGGGATGAACTGGAACTCTGACAGCCAGTTCTGCCCCGGTGACGTATGGAGGCTGTTACAGGAGGATGTTGATGCCTGTGGTGCTGGAATGACAATCAATGATCACGTATGGAACCAGCGTGTTTGGTAAATATGAGCCAGTAACATGCAAACATGCTGATTGATGAACAATTTTACATTTTAACTGATATGGTGCATTGTCGCGATGACACACCACAGACCTCAAAATAGTCCATCAGTTCACAACAGTAGGGAGCCTGTTAGTAATAGATAATTTTCAACCTGGGGAGTAGAGAAGCCGGCCTAATCCTAGTCAGGCACAAAGCAGGATATGTTATCCAAAGCTGTTCAAAGCATCTAAATATGGAAGCAGCGGGACCTCGCACCGTATGTTTGACTGTTCCTCCACAACAGATTTTCTGCATGGACTCGTTGCGTTAATATCAGTGAGTCAGATGAGGTCGAGAGGTTTTACAGCTTTTTGTGGAGAGGTCAGATGACAGACTACCGATTACAGAGCATCCCAGTTGGTCTACGTGGGATTTCAAACTAAAAGCACATGGGGGTTAGTGAAGAAACTAGGTGTACACTTTAATTCACTATTTTACACGTTTTATTACACTTAAATGTCATCACTTATCACCATAGATTTTATCATAATGCATCATCTTATTCCAAACACCCAAAGATGAAGCTCAAATATCCGGGACACAACATGTGGTCGTCAGTGCAGTACTGATCGAGGCGTTTTAGTTTCACTCTCTACTCCTGTAACCAGTAATCTTCTTCCCTTGACATACAAACGCCAGGGTCTTCAAAGGTTTTTTTTAGCAATGATCACTTCCTTCCTTTCACCGGGGGCTGCAGGTTACTGCTGCAAACACGCGCACACGCCAGTATTCGCAGCCACAGAGAGAACAGCAGCTAACTGATGCTCTATTTATTCCACGCAGGAACGCGGTGACGTTACACTGACGGCAGTGGGGGAAATTTCCAGGCTGCCTCTCCACAGGCCAGACTGATTATTCTCAGAGACTGGGTGCTCCATAATCCTCTTGTTTCTGACGGAGGGAGGGAGGGAGCCGACTGAACGGCCGTCCATGCAGGAACTTTAATTACACAAAGGTTCAGAGGAGGCCTGCAGTGTGGAGCTGTTCTCTCATGAACTGAAAGTGCAGATGCATTCATCATTTTTAATGCATGTGATGATGCACAGCACCAGGACATTGTTTTAGCATTGTTTTTGTAAACTTATGTCAGGAAATAAACTTATTAAAAAATTATTATTTTATTATAAACTTAAAGGGTTATTAACAATGACTTATTCCTTAGTAAATGAAAAACCTTAGAAAACTATTTTATAGATTGACTGTCAGTGATTCCTTTTCTTAGGAAACAAAAAGAAAATCATTATAAGATGCAAATAATAAAACCTTGGAGAGGAATCACTTCATCTCACAACAGCTACCATAGAAAGCATTAATTGTTAATCATCATGTCTGGATTTCTCAAATATCTCAGCCTCTGCAGCGCACGTCATCCTATGAGTAACAAAAGAGAGGTTTTCCACATTACTGTAGCAAAAAATATTCCCATTTAAGAATCGCTATAGAGTAATATGTAATATTTATGTTTCTGTATGGCTGTGTCACAACTCGGATCCGAGCGTCGGCTGAATTCTCTCCAAGCATGTTCTCGTCAAAAAGCGAGGAAACGTCTCGAATAGGTCACGGCTCCGGCCCGTCTCGGATATTCCGCAGCGTTCGACCGGCAGTCACAGGCGACTGACTACCTTTGCCATTTCGCCGCAGAAATGGACCACAGTTGTCATTTCTCCAAACATTAGTGTGACAAAATAGAAGGCAGACTGACATGGCCGCCACACTCAGCCTTTGCTATTTTTGCTCTGAAATGACCCTCCCTTGTCATCTTTCAGCACATTAGCGTGACAAAATGGAAAGGAGATTGAAGTGGCACCATCTGTGGGTGACAGAGGACGCAATGAATTGATTTTTACTGTCTGATGTGCTCTTTCACACCATGCTGCTTTTCTTTTTCCAACCCTTCGGCGTGACAACGGAATATTTAAAGCTCTTCTATTTGCGTTACATTTTATTTTGAGGATATAACGAATAATAATTGAAAACTTGTGTGTGTGCACATCTTATGTATTTACACAAACGCCCCTTTGCACAAAACAAACAATACTCAGTGAACCGCTTAATTCCAGCTGATTTGTAGCAGTGCTCCGATGCTGCCGAATGAATTTTGACCCCAACAGCTGGCAGCCATCTAACCAGGCTGCACCCATGCCAAAGAGTGAGGAAGAGGAGATGCGGCGTTGCACTCGGAGTATGATTTGTATGCTGCGTACTGTGTAAAGGGAGGATGGGCAATGAAACTTATTTATAGGTGCAGTGTTACGATAACTGAAGGGGGAGAAAGCGAAAACGAGGCAGTAACACCGAGGAGGAGAGGAAGAGTTTCTGTGTTTCCTGAGCCCCAGAGAAAAACTGAGATGAAGGATATTTATATATTTTTAGTTTTTTTTTTTTTTTTTTTTTATTTTTGCTCGTTTTCTTTGCCTCACTTCCCCAGAAAGTGTTAAGTTCACAGATAAGGTAGCTGCCGAGTTGCAGCAGGAGTATAAATTGTGCTAGGGTTTTGTGGAATTGGCATTTAACCAATCAGGCTGAGAATGAATCCAAAATGAGCACAGTTTTCGTTACAGTCAATAAAAGACCTCTGACTTTAGTCTCCTTAAGACTTCACAGAGTAAACTTTAGAGAAGCCGGGCTCCTGACTCCTGTACGACGAGCATGACCTACGAGGGATATTGATAGTGTTATATAGCTCCACAGAAGCACTAATGGACTTCTCTAAGCTTCAATTAAGGACCAATCATTCTGCTGTGGGAGGGAATATAATGTACGTTGAGAAAACCGCCAGTCTCCACTCGCATTGTTCTACGGGTTAGAGTTGACGAGGGGGATTTGCAGTGACGGGAACATGCTGTGTAGGTGGTGGTGAGCGAGTCCTTTATCGCAGGTCTTTATTCGACAATCTTCGAGGTTGGATCTTTGGCAACTGAAATCATCAACAGACCAGGGTCCTTCGTGGTTAGACGTGTTAACAAACAGCCGCAGATCGGAAATGACACTCGCAAATTTTGGATCTTTGGCTGTATAAAGAAAAGTGACTCGATGAGTCAATGTAAAGCATTTAAATGATGAATGGAATTTGCTGGATAAAGCCCTGAGGTGCTCGTCAGCAGGAGCAGGATTAAGGTGTGTCAGTTTGAGTCAACCGAAACATGAGGTGTGGAACTCATTTTTGCTTCTTCACTGTCACCTTTCAGTATATGTTTATGTTATAGCATGAAATTGTGCCATTGTCCCCATTTGTACGATTTATGATTAAAGAATCCATTCATGTGCTGAATAACTGCAGAGAATTGTAAGTTATGTTCGCGCATGTCACCTTCTGATGCTCTGATCATAAGTGGAGCGACAGGGCTCCGCGGTACGAACCTTACACTCGCGTTTGTGGCTAAAAATAGGCCTAGACGTGAGCAAACCATAACGTTACGTAAGAATCACGACATTCTGTCCTGGCAGCAGCTTTTTTCAGCAAAAAGGTTGCTGAATAATCTACGAACGGCGTCCTCTCCCCCGAACAAAAGTGGTCAAATGGTCCAGAAGACCGGCTCCTAAAGGGAAATTCACTGTGGCTGAAAACAGACTAACAGGTTTTCTGTGTGAATCCAGTTCTTAGAGTTTGGTAACAATTGTTAATAATAAAATAATAAATAATGGTTATTTGCAGAAGGTGGAATACATTCAAATGGACCTTTTATTGAGGAATCAACACTCTAACCTCCTCTAATCTGTGATCACTGGTGGGCAGGTTTCAGCCGCGTCACCTCAGGTAAACACTTTGAAAAGGTCAGGAGGCTTTTTCCAAACTCCCCAGTGCTGTTGCAGATATTTTATCGTCATAACTGGCAACTCTGAGACTAAATGTTAAGATGAAGCGAGACTCTCCAATCAGCAATATGGAGAGAAGCGGATGATCCTGGCGTGTCAGGTCAACTTTGAAATGCCAGACAGCCAATCAATACACAGACAGTCTGCTCGACTAGCAGCTTCTCATCCTCCTCAAAAAAATATATATATTCTTATGCGGATTAACTGCTCCTTCACCCATTTTCATTTCCAGTCAAGAAGGTATTAATCTGACAGCCAAGTGAAGCCCAACAAATACTACACACTTCAAAGCTGCAGGAACTGCTTTGGCAAAGCGGCCAGGTTCAAACATGTCTTTTCATTTCTATTTTCAGTCAGAGACACACACCCTGCCCATGGTGCTTTCAAACAACTTTCAGTAAACCCTCAAATATAGAGCCGCTTATTGATGTTCCGACCGACACTTTTAGCTTGTTTAAATTTGGATCCCTGGCTGCGGTGTCATATTTTAGAGCAGGTAAAGCTTTGCGTCGTTTTAAAAGCCATTACACGTAAATACACCACATGTCATCAAGGTCTTTACTTCGTTATCGCTTTGTGATTTTTGTGGGTTGCGTGTCTCTGTCCGCTTCAGTTAGTGATGTCACCTCCCACAAAGCAAAGTGGCTTCTTGGCTGCACCGGATTTAGTTAGCGGATAATCTGGAAACTTTACTTATTGAGAGCTGGGCTCAGGAAAAACCTACAGAGAAATCAAAACGGCCCACACACACAGTCAGTCACACTCCCAGAGAGCTTGTAATGGATGGACGGACAACTCTTTCAGCAAAGCAGCTTGTCTTGAGGTCAAACAGGAAATAGCCGTGACCTGTCAAAGAGGCCTGGGCTCTGAGTGTTCGTACAATAAAGTTGCGCGGACGAGTGGTGAGCAGGCACTTTGCTTTCGCTCCCTTTGGTGGACAAATTGGTATCCGTGCCTCCCGCAGGATGTGATTTCTCCCTGAGTGCTTGTTGGATGTAAGTGCTGGAGGGTGGGTCTACAGAGGAACGTGGCTTTTCATGGTTACAATGTGAAACATGAAGGCAGCCCCCCCCCCCCCCCCAATGTTCATCTGTGGGCGAAGAAGAATAACACCAAATCTGCAGCTTTCAATTTTAGGATTGTGGGAACTTTCTATTCATTCTAAGTGATCTATTAAAGTATTTATAATCTCTGAATGGAACTGCGTGTCCTCTTTAAGCAAAAGCACATGGGGGCACATTCAGTGGACTGGATTAGAAGTCCGTCAGATCTGAGGCTGATGAAGAGCAGGGGGTTGGTTTGTCCTACTTGCTGAAGCAGTTATTTCCAGAGCCTCACTCATTTTGTTCCAGGAAAATAAACAAAACCAAATCCACTCCCATTTCAAGAACATTTTACTTTAGAATCATTGGTATGTTTTTATTTATCAGTTTTCATTTTCTTTACCCACCCGTCTGTCGGTCAGGTGGTTGTTTGATTGGCGGACGAGGAACGGACACAATTAACTTTGGCAATCATTCATACATTGAGACATAAGGCACGTTGCAGTTTAAATTTTGCACCATTTTCAAAGAAATTGTTTATAATTTAAACCTATTATAAGATTTATTCATCCAATTTACAAGCGTGCTTCTTAATTTCATTAAACTTACACTTGAAAAAAAGTAATTATACTTCATTTTTTATTTCTAATTGATCTCTTCGTACATCTATGAGTGTGACTAATTTCAATAAATTAATATGTAGAGAATAAAGTTTGTTTTTTTTGTCCATATTTTTTATCAATATTTATGGATTAGTGGACATGACCCAAGGGCAAAAAAATCCACCGGATTTCACAGAGCAGGTCCAGGAATTCTTTTCTCTTGCTCTAACATGGAGAGGTAGGATATTACCCTCGGTGAAGGTATGTGCCCTCTGCTAGCATTCTTGTTACCTGCTTTTTCAAAAAATATTCTCATATTTCCCATTACTTCTGGCCACCTCTATTAAAAACCTGTGTATAGTGTGTGTTTAAGATGACGTCTCTGTTGTAGCAGAGAAGGTCACGTTATGATTTACAGTGGAATCCTGGTAAAACACAATGCCCCTCATTCACAGCCAAAATGGAAGGCCAAACCGCAGAGAGCCTTGGCTCGCAGCGGAATGCAGCGCAAACGGGCATCGCGTTGAACCGCAGGTGCCGCGTGAGGGAGGGAAAACCCTGAGTTCACAATGAACATCTTTATTTATCTTAGTCGACAGCAGAAGCTGAAAAATGACTGGTGTTATGCTTCACTTTGGACGGGAAGCCATTGTTACACCCACCACCCTGGCACTATGTGCACGTCTTGATAGGTTACAGCAACAGGAACACACCATGCAGGAGACAGTACGTACTGAAGGTAGTGTTAGTATTTTTATTGTGGTACATAAAAAAAAAAAAAAAAAAGGGAGCTGTAATACAGATAATACTGTTTATTATAAGGAGCATAATGTGGCAATGAACTGTGGGTAAGAAAGTGAGCATTCACACCAGTTTGATTTGCCACAGCAGCGGGCATCGTTTATTTGTTGTGGCTGGTTAACAAGTATTTAAAGAAATTAAAACAATGACTGTGACAAAAGCTCAGAGTCCATCAGTGATTAAGAAACTAGAGCGACACTGAAAGCAATATATATAGAAACCAAAGAAACGTGCCTGATTTCTTCACTGAAGAATAAAACAGGAACACAAACTCTGGAGGGTATTGTTTGCTAATTACTTCCCTTTTCAAACAAAGGAGAACCTGCCGGTGACACTGAGTGAGACTAAGTGGAACTTCACAGCCCTGCAATCTCGGCTTTCTGCACAAGGGCCCCCATTGTTCTCGAGCAGGTAAGATTCTCCTCCGCAACATCCAACTAGGACACAAAGAAAATGAGATGGTGCATCATTGCGGAGCGGATGTCTGGCATCAGTGCGGAAAATATCAGTCAAGGCGAAAGTTACAATGGATGAGACAAAAGGACGAGAACCGAGCGCGGCAGGGAGACGTGATCCGGTTCCACGGCAACAGCCTGACGGGTCTCATCAGGAGCAAATGTAATACAAGCTGGAGTGTTATGTAAAATGAGAGATGGGAGAACCCGGATCACTCAAGCCTACTGTGCGGCAATTGCTGATGCATACCTGTATTGTATTCAGAGGGGCATTCATTTCCCCTCCGATGATTACAACGGAACACCAGCTGTATTGTTTATTTGGTTGAAAGCGCAAATGATATGCATTGATTCCTTATTCATTCATTGTTGAACTCAGCATTGTATCTATGAATGCAGGCAAAATGGGCCCAATTACAGGGAGCGATGCCTCCCTGTGACTCTACAGCGGAGCGGAATGATAAAGGCCTCAAACTGGGAGGAAAAGAGCAATCAAAGGCCACTTGTTGTCCTTTGTAAATTTAAAAAGCGGAATGGAAAACATTTTCTTGCTGTGAATGACAATGGTTCACTCGGGACTTCAGATTAGATGATGAAACCCTGTGCATTTATTAGGGCTTCCATCGTTTCCACACTTCTAGAGGTGATGCTTTGTCGAATAACACAGCACATTACGGATGTTTATGAATGAAATTGCCCACGCATACATAAATTCAGCATGTGATGATCATTTCAATTTTCCTGAAGGCATAACATACACACTAATATGTAATGATCTAAAACCTCCCTCATTCCAAAAAGAGGGAACGCGTCCAACGTGATGGGCGATCCCTCCGCAGCCCAAAGCATGAGACCATGCATGGTTTTTAATCCGTAACCAAAACACTCTAACTTTTCCACATCAAGCACTAAATTTAAAATCAATGTAATTTTACACATCACGGAACCCAGAAGCATCTCTGACGCCTGAACTTCCACTAACCTCTGACTAATAGACACCACGCTGCCCCTGATCTGACCCCTTCAGAAGAAAACATCAGCCGCGCTGACACGTCTTACTGTTGCACAACAACTACGGGACAGAAGCCACAGGGAATAACTCATATTTAAAACACAAGAAGGCTTCACTTACTTCAATAAAATCAGTAAAGAAGTAAAGAAGTATTATGAGATCCTTGTTTTTTTTTAACCAAACAATACACACAACTATTAACACAGGCATGTATTCAGCCAGCAGCTCTACAAATGTGGGAAAACTCGGGGGTTCAATTCTCAGAGGAAATAAACATATAGGCATGTTTTATGTTGTTTTTTGTTTGTTTGTTTGTTTGTTTTATCCCACTTGTCTGTGTTTGGTCAAGATATCCTCCATGTGTCACACATTCGGGACACATCCATGCGCTGTCATGTTGCCAGGTCTCCTCCTCGTGCTCCACGATAAAAGGCCAGAATTTTGTGTCATTGTTTCTCCACAAGAGAGAAACAACACCTTCAGTTTAAAGTGGATTTTCTTAAGTGTAGATGCTGCAACGTTGTGTTTCCAGGTGACTGCCTGCTGATGAAATACCAACCCCGACCCCGCCACTCTCACTTAATCAGATTCTATTAAAGTTTTTAAAAGTTAGATCAGGCAGCACTTTGGGGTTTTGACATTGTCAGGCGGCAAGAAATTGAATCGAAGCCCGGCAGCTGCCAGAGATTCAAAATAATGTCTGACGCCACACAACAAACAGAGCGCTGGTCGTGAACGTGAGCCGCTCTGTGTCGTGCCGCGAGGAGCGACCTGTGGGATTTGTTCTCTGAGTAACTGGGAAATGTCAGAGAGAGAATGTGTTAAACAGCTTTTTACTTTTCACACCAATTTGGTTTTGTTCTCATTTGATTGAAATTACCTTTGGCTTAAAAGCGCTCACTCATTAAAGATCTAAAAATAGTTATCGCCAGAGCAGGTGGCTGAGCAACAGTCTCCTGAACATACGTCACACGGTCCCTCTTAAAAGCCAAATGTATGTAATGAGGAAATACAGTTTTATAGTCGAGTGCTTGAGGACCGAAGACTCAGTCTCCCACTATTTTCCACTGAGGGACTGGTGTCTTGAACTCATCACGCAGCAGCCAAGACCCCTGCAAGTGATTTCTGCATCAACCTCACCGGGCTACGTCACAATCATGTAAATAATCATATCATAAATATTCAACCATCAGCATTCAATTCAACTCATTTCACTTGTTTAATAGCACAGCTAGGTCCAATTTCAGTGGGACTCCTTTCAGAGCGGCAGATTGCTGCTGTTCGCCCCCCCCCCTCCCCCAACCTCCCGGGAGATTTGGAATCGGAGCATGCTTACTTGACGTCCCATCAGTCGACGGATCACTAACAAGTAAGCCATAAACCTTTTTTTCCCTTTGATTACACTAAGTACACTAAGTGCACAGAGGGCCAGATGCGACCCAGCCCAGTCATCTGTTGGCTTGCCAGCAGAGCCACTGTAGAACGGGGTGGGCAACAGGAGGAGGAGGGGAGGTGGAGGGAGGGGTCACTCGGGGTCCACTCCCCTCAGGATTATCACCATTGTTCACGGTTACAGCGGGGGAGACCTGCTGGGGGGGGGGTAGGGGACAGACGCAGAACAAGTCCATTTGCACACCTGTTCTCCATCACCAGGAGTCCCACCCGCTTGTCTGAGAGCCAAAGCGTGTTTCTACAGGGAGTCAACAAAGTCTGCCACACTGAACCTGCCTGCAGTCAAGGTTTCCCTGCCAGTTCGAGCAAAAGCAGCCATGTCTCAACAAAAAATTTAAAGTATACAAGTCAAATAACAACAGGACTATAGGGCAGAACGACTCCCAATTAAAAACCTGCAGCGCTATCAGCGTTAATAAAGCTCTTCAACAACCAAATCATTTATAGTTTTTAGGCAACAGATATGTAGACATGCTTTGAGTAAACTTTTATGCAACAGGACTGTTTGCTGAGCAAATTGCAGTGATTTTATTTGCAGATGATAGAATTTAATTTAGGGCTAATTAATGTTTGTTGGTACTCGCTCCAGCACCCGAGGCTACGTCCACACAAATACATTTTTAAAGGCATCACTTTTTGTGAGTTCACGTCTTGAATCTGCACCATTCGACTTTAGAGATCATTAGCCCCATTATGGGAGGCCAGTAGAAAGTAGCCTGCACACCCAGATTGTTTTAGCCGAGTCATGACTCCTCACCTATCATCAAACTCAAATGGCACTGCTGGAGGTTGTAATTGCACAGACAGAGAGCTGAACTTTGAAATCATTACCAGCGGGACTGCTCCGTATACTGCACGCACAAGCGTGCACCATCCAGACAATACAGCTAATGCTGCAGACATCCCTGAACACTTAGGAGTGGATATTGAACAATGGTACTAAAGCTCTAACATTTAACACTATTAAAATAAAGTAATGGATAAATACACTCAACATTTAATAGTTTAATTTCATATTATACTACCAGGAGAAGCATGAATGACTAATTTAGCACGCTATTAATAAGTACTCCTGGCATGTCTACTTAATGAAGTACCAGACCAGATCTGAATCGGTGCGCCAGTGGAAGGATTTGTATTTCAAGGTTAGCTGAAAACATTTGGTTTTGGACTGTTGGGCCACGGAAAACAGGCAACGTGACAATGTTGCTTTGGGCTCTCAGAGGATTTTAATTTTCATTACTTTTCTGATGATTTTCTTGTGTGTGAAATAAATTAAACATTAGTTCCAGCCTTAATTTTAATCTTTTCAGCTTCAGGGTTTCACACAGAAAAAAAAATGACTGAAATGTTTGGCAACACCACAGGTATCACTCTTTTTTTTAAATGGCATTTTATAAGTCAAAATTACAAAAAACAAGTATTTGTATAATACTGTATGCCACGTAACACTGCATCACTATGATTCAGAATGACAAGAAGTGAAGTGCATGACACCAAATATTAGTCTCAACTTAAGTTGTGAGATGTAGTGGCCCAAATCATCTCTGTTACTTATTAACAATGGGAGAAAGTTTGATGACCTTAAACAGAAACGTTCCTAAACTTCCCAAGCTCCAAAGATCACCTCATTCTGCACATGGAAAACTAAAAACTTCGCTTACTCAACATTTGAGCCATGACTGCTGAGTAAAACTGACGCTTCAGTTTCAAAATCAGGTTTTGCCTTCTCATCTCCAGCCTCAAGGACAACAGCAGGCTTTAGGATGGAGCAAGCAATAGCCTGTCGATAGTGGCGAGAGCGATTCAGGCAATCAAATAGAAACTACAGCCATCCTTTTGACGGCTTAACAAAACATCACATTCAGGCACGGCAGCATAGATTTTCCAATGAATGACTGTTCCCGTAGTAACGTCAAATTATATCTGAACAATCCTTCATCCAATCACCACCTCAAGGCCGTGAAGATGACAACTCATTCAGCCTTCAGCTTTAACCAACAATCAGCTGTGGCCTCACACCAGCAACCGCCTGCCCACAGGAAATGGATGTTTTGAGCTGTGCATTAACTTGGGCTTCATAGCTCATAATGAAAAGTAAATAATCCTTTGATAAGATATGCAGCAGGCTGCACGCAGGGCTACAAAGGTATGACGACGATGCCGCGAGAAAATAGATGGATTAGCACTTGTTGTACCACCACAAGGTAATAGGTTCCAATGGGATCTACTTACTCCTGTCTATCTTGTGAAGAAAGCGTGGCTGTTATTTGCATGCAGAAAACAAGCAACAAAAGAAATCTGCCTGCCCTGCACTGGGAAATATTCTGGATTCTCTGGCAAAGCTTAAATCTGTGCAAAAGACATAACACGCTTTTATCCACTGCAGCATCAAACATTGACAGAAAACATAAACCAGCATCTGAGAACAAACTCAGGGGAAGCACGTCAACCGGATGAAATAAACAGCCAATACCTTGGACATACCTATGTTTATGGACTTCACATGTTAACATGGCATCAACACGTTTTCTTCCTGCAGGCTCCCGCAGTCTCTGCCCTCACCTGCGTCATCACGTCGTTACATAACGCCAGAAATATGAAAGCAGACGCTCCTCGCTTCACCTGGTACATTGCCCAACCAAGTTTTCAGGTCTCAGCTCGCTTGTGGTCAGAGCGTGCTGCGTTAGCACTCTCTAATAACAGCTGGAATGCCTCTGGTCCTCTAAGTGTAAATTCTGCATTACCATTGGACTTGCAAAAATGCTTCTATTAAAAAACCTGAAAGAAGGTGCATAAAAATGGCTTAATGACACATTTAAATAATATACCTCCACGCATGCATTACAACAGCATACAAGAAAGGCCTGCGTGGCAGTTTTTATCCCTAAAGGGCAGCGTGATTATCGCTGTCAGGGTTGGATTCAAATTTCTTCCTGCAAAAGAATGCCTTTGATAATTATAGAACTATAATATCAAACGGCTAAACAGAAGAAGAGAATCTAAAGATGTCTCTTTGTGTATTAACTGTGAGAGTTTGACCAATGTGGATCTGAAGTACCTGATCCCAATATTTACTGTGAAACATTTCCAATACCAAACTGCAGACCTGCACTGTACAATTTATTCTCACTGAGGCTATTAAAGTAAAAAAAAAAAAAATCTATTATAAAACAGCCATAAATGAGAAGAAAACAACTAATATATTGAGCTTGAATAAAGAATGCATATATATATTCCGCATCTGTTATTCTGTGAAGTGAAAGTATTGACAAACAATGGTTTATATGTTTTCTGAAACATCGGCCTTAGTATTGATAACATTATGTTTTCTGTTTTCTTTAACGACCACAATAAAATGTCTCCCTCAGTGCAAACCTTTAACTTCCATTAAGGACAGCCATTTTCCTCTTAACTGAACACACACATATATATATATATAGATGAATGAATGTAAGGGTCGTGCATGGTCGGGTTTATCACTTCATCATTTGCATGTTCATGCAACAGCGATCGACAAAACCTCCCCTGTGGACGAACACTACATCCACAGTGAGCCGTCTGAAACAAGAGCGAAGCAGTCAAACGTGCCGGACTGTGAATGGTAACTCATAAATCCATTTAATTTGGAGCACTTGTGTGATAGGATGACAGTATGAGGCAGGCCTGTGTGTGTGTGTGTGTGTGTGCGCGCGCGCGTCAAAATGGAACGTACAGCTAGACTGGAATTAACTAATACTGCTTTTCCTCTTCCCTCCTCACTGCACAGCAATCCCTAGCCCCCATCGCACCGACCAACTTCCTACGTATTTCAAATAAACAAAGCCAGCACTGTGTGAACCTATGTACTGTGCCACTGGTAAATAATTGATATGCTTTGTGCAAGGCACACTGAGCTTTGTTTGAAATCACTGGAGCCATCTCCATGACGGTGAGGCAACACTGCCCACCGTCCACAGAGCAGCGCAGCCCTGTTTGGTTAGCTGTGGCTGTACAGGACAGTTTAACTGGCTTGCAGGGAGGAAAGGAGGAGGAGGAGAGGGAAAAAAAAAAAAACATTATCGCTCTGCCTCCATTTTAATGGATGAAACGTTGTAATGGATTAAGCCTGGTGGATAATCCACAATGTGACAAACGTGGACATCTGCCTCCCTGTCACTCTCACAATTAGAGGCTCTAACTCAGCATAAAAACGGTTTATATTCCTGCGAGCAGCAGCTTTGCAGAACTTGGAGCCTGAAATCATTGAAGAAAACTGTTATTCTAAGAAGCTGTGCTGGAACTCTGCAAACCCATGTATACTTTCTACCCGGTTATATAATATGTGTGTGTTGGGGGGGGGGGGGGGTGTCTCATGGGGGCCATTTCTACATCTTTATCATATCAGTGGGCAAAAGACAAACAATCCCAGGAAGCACCGAGCAGCTCTCACGTGGTTCAGCACATAAAAGATCAAAGGAAAGTGTGACTTAAAATAATGTCAAAAAAATAAAAAAATAAAAATAAAAACAGCGGCACTACACACTCCGTCCCGCCTCGGTGCGGTAAATAAGCGCCTGTGTGCGTGTGTTCTGCAACCCGCCAACTCGCCATCACTCTCAACATCTTTCACAGCCAAAGCGTGAAAACAGAAATGCATGCGCACAGTCGCAGTTTCCACCGCACCCGCTGCATCTCCAGCCCGACTACACCCGAGCGAACCTTTCAGATGTTGCATGATGCTGCTGCAAATCCAGTCACGATACATTTAACAGGGAGAATCACAGCCCGGATCTCGTTGAGAAATCGCGCCGTTTAAACTTGAATCGAGTGCCAGAAAACGTACGTGTGTGTTAGAAGGAAACAGATTACAGGAGGCTAAGAATCGTGTTGGGGTTTAAACTTCGGCTTGTGTTAAAAACACTCAGCAGTACTTGAATTGCTGCTATTTCAACTTTTGTAAAATGGTTCTCCCGCCTTTCTAATGGTCTCCGTGGGTTGACCCGTAGCGAACCAATTCCGTAAAAACTGACATTAAACGGGAGATAGATGCTCGTTCCTGAGCTATTCTACCGCCGTATGTTTACAACAGCACAGAAGCACAATGTAACACCGAGTTACGTGCTACTTTGTTTGATTTACAGCCGCCGTGGCACCGACTCAAAATCACCATATTTCTAAAGAGACTCCGCTGCAGAGCCTCCTCAGCCCGCACGCTGCCGCTGCACTTTCACGCATCGTTGTTTTCAGTGATTTACAGCAGCGCCGGCTCCAGTTACAGACTCCCACCGCAAAAGTAACCGAGCCGGAGGAGGAACCGAGCAAACACCGACACACACAGGTCCAATGTCTGCCCCCCCCCATGTTCCCCCCGTGCGGAGGACAAAAAGACCGGGACAACATCTCAGAGTTGCCAGCTGTGCGGTGATGGTGCGCGGACTTAAGTCCCGTGTTCCTGGGCAGCGGATCTCAAACAACCCACATGGCGCAAACATGCACCCGTTCTGTCTGGGCAACTTTACGCACACTTGGCTCTTTCTTTCTGGCTCCTCGACATCATGCGTCCGAATGTTCGCGCTGGGCACGGTCTGGGAAACGTCCCCCCCACACACACACACACACACACACAACACCACCAGTACGCTGATTCCCAGAAAGAGCAAGCAAACCAGTACTCCTTACATCCTTCCATGTCTGCGATCAACCACGCAATCTGCGGGAAGCGGGGCCAGACGGGGGGGGGGGGGGGGGGGGGGGGGGGGGGGGAGAAAAGTGCGTGGTCCGTGCGCCCACGACAAAAGGGGAAAAGTCCTACCTTTGTGCGGAGCCGCTTGGAAAAGGAATAAAAAGAGAATAGTCGCCAGAGAGCCGCTGCCAGCGTTCGCCATGTTGGACACCTGCTTCAGTATGGCAGAGCGAGGCTGCTTCACCTCCAGCTACAGCGGGACCCACTTAATGAGATGCAGGAGAGGGAGGGGGCACTATACCATATTCATGTCAGCAACAGTTTCATAAAAATGATATCCGCCTCTCATTCCAGCTCCCTGGTTTAAGAGGAGAATAAGCATAGTCTGTAGCTAAAGAGATAAAACCTATAGTTTTATTCTAGAATAAGCATAGTCTGTAGCTAAAGAGATAAAACCTATAGTTTTTTTATTCTGAAAGGGTGGGGGGGGGGAGTATGGACCCTGTGCGACGTATGAGAGGACCATCATGTGGAAACTACTCCTTTATGCGTGTTATTTCACCTGGTGTTAAAAAATAATTCATATTTTTATCATTTTCAATTTCTTTTGGCCATAACATGCAATATACAAGCAGGGCCGGACACAGGAGTTCTGTGTTCCAATGGCCCCCGACCCCAGGAAGCAGGTTTCCTTAAACGTGAACTGATCTCCTGTGTGTGTGTGTGTGTGTGTGTGTGTGTGAACGCAAATGTCACATTGAGAGCTTACAGTAGGCCCCTTAACTTTGTAGCTGAAGAAAATACACAGTGGCCACTTTTAGACCCCGGCAGGAGATCATCTGGAAGATTCACTTCTATGGTGTTGTTGTTATGAATCCTGCAGGAATTTATACATAATGTCTCACCTTGTCTATTCTCTAATATAGACCACAACTTCAATATTTCCTGATTTAATTCAATTCTAACAACAAACCCTGAGCTCTTCATGGGCTAGTTTAATAATTTACTGAGTGAGCCCCCTGGTGGAGATGAGTACCTTTTCTATACGTACTTAGCATATTGTGTCATGTGTTACTGAAATATTTAAGATACTATGTAAATAAGGTAAACAGTCCCATATATATACTCATCCCGTGCCCATACAGTTACAGTGTGGTGAGAGTGGTGGCACAGTAACTCCACTGTAGGAGGTGGTGCTGCCCTCTGATCTGTTTCAACTGTTCAGGCTGAAGTGGGAGTAGACACATCACAACAAGACAAATATAATATTCCGTTTGCTTCCACAGTCAGAGCATTATATTCAAGGGGAGCCGAGCATTCTGGTTCCAGCTGCACCAAATCTTTAATCTGGATCATTATGATCCAGATTAGGAAATCCCCTGTCCAGGATTGGGTAAACCGTTACCAAAACACAGAATAGGACATATGTGAATAGGGATGCAATAACACACAACGGAAAAATGACAAAGTCCTTTTCTATTCTCTCAGAATAGTTGTGGTTATACAAAAGTTTGAAATACCCCACATTAATATTTTCACCCAGATCCAAGACTCAGTTGTGTGATGTAATCTCCTTTGAAAATCTTATTTTTTCTTTTCTTTTTTTCTTTAAATAACTACATGCTTTTTCTTTCTTTTTTTTTTTTTTAAGGTTTGATCCTGTCCGATTACAGCTGAACAACTGGACCCTGGACAGAGCGATAACCGCTGCCCTGATAGCTGAGGATAAGAGGAGTTACATGATGGATGATGAGAGCAGAAACATTTTATGACACTTAAAATTGAAGTGTGGGTGGAATTTCAGGTCGTAAAAATAGAACATTGTCATTTGTGGCAGTATTCTATAAATAATCACTTTCTGTGGAGGTTGAAAATGGTGCAGAAATGTGTGAAAGACACACATTCCAGGCTTATCAAGTCTTAATAAAATACATAATCCTCCCTTATACATTAACCAATCCAAACAGAATTTCATTAATGAAGAATACCCACCCCCCTCGTGTATGGAAACGTCTTAGATTATCAGGTAAGGTAATAACCTGTGGCGTGAGCGGTGAAGGAATGCGGCATGTGAGGGGTTTGGAGGTTTGGAAGAAATGGGGGGTCAAGCATGAGAGCATGAACAGAGGCCTTGAATGGGGATTGATGGCAGGCAAAGGCTAGAAGGTGCTGAAGAAAGAAACCCAAGGAGGCTGACTCGGGTTGGGGGCAACGTCTTGATGAGACTCTGTAGCTTCACCCCTGTGGTTTGAGTAATAAAAGAGAAGGAGGCAGGGAAGCAGAACAGAGGTTTATGGGGGGAGGGAGAGAATGAGACAAATAGTCATTCATTTATATTGTGTCTATAAACAGCAGAGAGCACAGTGGTCCATGTGGTTCTACATTAAAAAGCAAAGTAGACAGACATCTGGTAAAACACACAAAACACACAGTTAAATAATCATTAACTCAACTTCAACTTTCATGTTAACATCGACGAGTCTTCCTCCTCCTACACCTCAAGTTTTGGATCCTGCCACCTCTTGTCTGGGGCGTAAACGTCCAACAGATGCAGGTGCGTCTTCGCTGAACGCCGCTCCGTAATGTTGTCCCCCGGGGTTCTGCCTTACAAAGGTTATGAGGAGGCTAATGGGATTCAGTTCTGGGTTTGCACGGATGTAATATAGCAGAAGTCTGCTGCTGGAAGAAAAAAAAAAATAGATTTCCATGGCACAGTAGTTCTCTGCTGGTTTCATAACGGAGAAACCAGGTGCACACAGAGGTGCGAGTAAAAGCCTCCTGCAGCTGTCAGCGTTGTCGATCGTCGTCCTTAAAGCGACGAGGTACTCTGTGATCAACAGACGTCTGCGCCACTGAGTCAGCTCCATTTGTGAGGCTGTGATGCAGCGCCGCCGCTCATGATGCCAAATTAGATTTTACAACAGTATACGATGCTCCACGCGGAAGACCCTGGACAAAGAGGGACCCCCACACCCCCCCTCAGTGAATAGCATATGGCACCGTCCATCCATCAGGATCATGGGGAGCTGGAGCTGATCCCTGCTGACACTGGGATTCAGACTTCACACTGGAAAGGTCACAGCCTCCGAACCACCATATTATGCAGCCACATAAATTTTAGTGAAGTACTTTAAGGGGGGGGGGGGGTCTCCTGTCAGCTCTGTTGCCACGCTGAACACAAATGTTCGTTGCAGGAGAAAATATTTGTGCTTATTTTTTGAAAATGCCAGTTTTGCGAATTGCTGTTTGGAAGCTTGCACAGCAGGTTTTAATCACTCCGACCACTGATTGTGTATTTTGGAAAGTTGGCTTTAATTCACGGAGACGAGCTGGGAACACGTTTGATCTGATGTGGAGCTGATAAAACTTGAATTTATGCATTTACCATTCAAGGTTCAAGGTGTTTTTATTGTCATTTCTCCATAAGTGAGACACATACAGAGTCATGAAATTGCATTTCTCAAGGGCCCGTGGTGTTGCAGCAAGTGTTAGTATACAGCCAGTAGACAGTGTTAGTGGTAATCTAAAGTATAAAAAACAGTATAAAAAATAGAAAAAAATGGAAGAATGAAAGAAGTATAACAATACACCAAAAGGTATTAAATATACTCATATTAAAGTATATACTCATATTAAAGTATATTAATATGCCAATAAAGCACATAGAACATAAAACATACAGGGTTTTTTTTTTTTCAAGGCTTGCAGTGCAAAAAAAGCATGTAAACATTTAGGGGTGCAAAACATGTTAAAGTGACGTAGTTGTAATAGTGTCCAGTGATCCAGTGCAGGCGACTCGAATAGTCATACCATGAATCATTTCTGAATATTGAAAACATTAATAGGTCGCCCAGGACAATCGCAGATATGGGTTTTGTTCCTGGTCAGGCAGGACTGCTCTATTCTGATGAATGGTATATATTTATTTTTCCTCTATTCACAGCTCATCTGGGAAAACACGTTGAAAACAAATTGTTGTCCTGTATTAAAGATGCGTTCCCAGTCCCAGGCCCAAACATTACAACCTTGTTTTTCTTGAACTTCCTCGTGTTGTCTTCTCCAGTGATCTCCCTGGATTATGCAGTTCATTGACATTCTCTCCAGTTGATTGTGATTTCCTATTCAGGGCTTTGATGTAGGCCAGATTTAAAAATTCTGTTTGTGAACCGTCCATACCTTTGGTCTGTCGAGAGCTTGGCAGGATCGGGGGCTGACAAGCCAAGCAATAGTCACCTCCCCCTGAAAAGAGCCAGGGGTAGTGTGAAGTTCATGGTGTTCAAAGCACCACCACTCCTCCTCCTCCTCCTCCTCCTCCTCCATCATTATGGCGGATGCCAGGGCACCTGCGGATAGGCATGGTGTGAAATAAAAATACAGTATCTTCAGTAGTACTTAAGTGTTTGCTTTGTTTATGGGGCTGCATCAGTTTGCTGGGGTCGTGGTTCAGTGGATTGAATTTGAATGGATATTATTATAAAAGAAAACACATGCAAATGCAGTTTTCTCTACATGATAAATATCCATGCAAGTCAAATGAATGTGATTTGAATTCTTCAGGCCCGGTCATCACTTGACTTTGCTCCGTTCAGGGTGATGCGCGCGTTTTCATGCCGATTTTAAATAACTACATGCACAAATACTCTCTATAATAGGATTCCCGATTTATACAACGTAAATATTACAATAATACTATAAATATGTAGATCTTACATAACAAAAGACACTCCCACATCTCTGTGAAACTCTGCCTTCAAACTAGTTTCTATTTTTTTTAAGCAAGTTGGCTGTTACTCACAGCAGACATGATTTCCAGATATTTGAGGGAATCATTTATTGAATTCAAAAGATGAGATCACACTTTTTTATTTTCAACAGAATATGTTTGTTTTCCCGTTTCATTTTAGCCGTGGCCCATTTTATTACATTGCATCTCTCTACAGTTAGGGAAGGAGGGTTAGCTGCTCTTTTATCACAGGAGGGATTTTAATAAAAACATTATTGGCCTCAGACTTTAACACCTGTCATGGTTTTTACTAAAAGGTATTTTTGTGCAAATACGTACAGGAATATAAATCAAGCCTCCTGGAATAAAATAAGTAAAACTGCAGAGTCTGACACGTTTGAAATTAGTCTGTTCGAGCTGTCAGACACAGTTGGAGCAAATAAATTCACTGTCATTTAGTGAACTCGCGCCATGCAGCTCTCAACCAGGCGGCATGAAGGAGAATGTTCACGTATTCCTCCACAGTCCTGCTCTCAGCTCTCTGTGTGGAACTAACAGGACATGTTTGTGCCTTTAAATAATCATGTTATATGATTAACACCTGGGTCTGAGCCATTTCAGGGGAAATGTTTTATTCTCGAGGTGTTTTATTTTTCAGGTGAGACTAAAACAACTTGCAATAACGGCGGAGGAGGCTGGATTGTGAAAGATGAGAGAGACAATGGTTGCAATTATTTTTATGTGACTGTTTTGTTTTATGACCGTAACTAGATTACAGTTCATTTATTTCCAGGAACACTGAACACTGTGCTTTGTACGAACCCAGACTTTTGCTGTCACAATCATACACTGTATTGTATTGTGGTGCTAAGAGCCTCATCTCAGCACCACAGGGGTACTGCGAGAGGCCAAATCAGGTTGATCGCCCCCTGGTGGCTGGATGCCGAATAGACTATAAATGTAATATATGCTGATGAATTTTCAAGTGTTTTTTTTTTTATTTCTTTGAATGTCGTCTGAAATTTTTTCTTATTGGGTGATGAATAATAGGTTGAATGTGATGATTAACAGCTAAAACCATCTTTGGTTGGTCGAGCACATGAATCAAGTGTTGTCAAGTCCTGATTGACAATTGCACGTCCACGCCCCTGACTTTGGCCATCATCTTGACAAAAAGTTTTGTGCACTCGTTTGTATTAACCAATGTATAAATATATATATATACATTTCTCTACATTTAAAAAGAAAAACGACACTGCCTCATGTGCAATTGAAACGTTAGACAGCCTCGCATATCTGTCAAGCCTCGAGACAGGGGAAGGTACAGGTGAATAAAAGCCATGCAGTGACATTCCACTTCTCTTTCTTTTGCGTGTGTGTGTGTGTCTGTTTGATGTTTAGTTGTGTGGAACTTCCTTCAAAACTCTGTAACCGCGGCTGACACACCCGCTGCCAGCTGAGCTGAAGCACTTAAAAGAAGAATCCATCCTCAGATAATGTGGGGGCAAAATCCTAAATCTAAAAAGAAGTTATACGTCTTTGATAGTGAAGAGCTGACACCTGAGCATGACCTTTTCCCTTTGATGTTCAACCGCAGCACAACTGTAGCTGCGCTGTAAAAGTCGGGCTGGAACGCCTCAGCATCGGCAGCTTTGTTATTTAGAAAACAGATAATGGAGAGGAAGAATAAAAACCACGTCAGAGCTTTGCAATGATCCACTGCAGAGTGATTTCATTCATTCATTCCATTAACTTTTCCCCACTTTTTTGGAAGCACTTAGTGCAGATCGATGGTGTGTTTGGAAAATAACCGGCAGCGTAGCATTGTAAATTAGACATGATTTGAGGGGAATGAGCAAACGCTGGTACGGTTCAAACATCGATCGAGTGGAAAGGTTTGGAGAAGCTTGAAGCACCAGCAGAAGCTTGGATCCTCACTTTAGTTTTGACGATAAAACACGTTCACTGGAACCTGTATCGATCACCATGCCATGTTAAACCATGAGCCTGTTGCTCCTGTTATTGTTTTCCAATATCTGACGGAAACGGATCCACCCTTTAATAAGACATTAGGCTGTGTACAGAGTCAAGGACAACAACGGTCATTTACACCTTTTAAAAACGATTCGGTAAACAGCTCTGTCACCGGTGACACCACTCGGCGCTCATCACGCTCTCACGCTCTCATGAGATGTGCAAAATAAATGAGGAGCAATGCAATCAGCTCAAAACTGCCTCCAGATTAAAGCAGGTCCCAACAGGCAGGATCAGGAGAGTACAATTTGACCCCTGAACCCATAATAATGTTCTGAATCCCGGCTGTAATCGACTACAAGGCCCTGACAGGTTGTTGGATCAGCGCGGCTCTCCAAGAAAGCCACCACAAGGGCTCTTCACTTAATGAAATCTCTCGGCTTTCTTATTGATTCCCCTTAGGTGCTCTGCAGTTGTGTGCAAAACAGAGTAAAAACACAACAATTTAAATCTTTGGTGCGAGGCACACCGGCGTTCTTTGCCTTCTATAATGCTCGGGCTCTACCCCGGCCGAGATTAAAATTAATAAGACTAACTTAAAAATAGAAAATCAGGTTGGCTGAAATCTGAAGGATTTATCAATAAGAGCAAGCTTTTATCTGCAGAGGGGGAGCAATCAAGGACAACGCGGATCGCTAATGCTCGGAATTGGATTTTTCTCATCTTCAAAAGGCGAGTATTAAATCTTTGCATGAGATGAACTATTTTGTTGCGTTATTTTATTGACGCATGCGTTGAAGGCATCTGATGTGTGTGTGTGTGTGTGTGTGTGTGTGTGTGTCTGAGTGTAGGGGGTTTGCACGTGTTTATTTTTAACATGTTGTTGCAGATAAACTACATGCAAACACGATTTATTTTCACAAATTCCAACATTAAAAAGGAAACTTTGTCACTTTGATCAGATTCGTGACATTTGAGGAAGCTGGTTTCAGCTGTGATTCCTGTTTTAATCCGCTGACGACTCCGGTTCTGTATCCCACCCGGCTGACATCTTCATTCTGAAGGTGCGTAGGTCTTTCCCCCTTCAAGTTTCCAGCCCCAAACGGCATCTGCAGGAACAAAATGTTTGCTCAAGTTAAAGTGACAGTTATGTTGTTTCCAGGCAGAGAATCTATTTCCTCTTTGTGATGAAATCACCGAGTGAAAACTGCAGCTTCTAAGCAAACACGCGTTTTCGTTTTTTAACGTCATCACGATGCTGTTTGGTAAAGTGAATGTGAATCTGGACTTCGGGGCAGCATCACATTCCAGGGAGCAGCGCATGTAGCCTCCTCTCACGCAGTAGTGTGAAGTCAACTGACTCCTGTTCATGTAGGTCACTCCTCATCGTTGGAAACTTTTTATCAAGCACAAAGTAGTGAGCCGCTCATCAAACCCAGATGCCAGCGGTGCCATGTTCAGTCGCGTTTATCTTTCTCAATCCCCCCCCCCCCGTCACCACGTCTCCCTCCATGATGGTGCGCACGCCCCCACCCCTTTCAGCGTGTGTAATGGTTGGTGGAAAATGTGCCACACAGGCGCGGCAGGCAGTCAGTTGACAGCTGTGCTTTTGAGAAGCTGGTTGTCTGTCGCCTCTGGAGCCGGTTCCAGTGAATGTGCCCCGTTTTCTCACCGCAGCTGACTGTGTGATCAAAATGATACCAAATGAGGTGCGCTATGGGAGAAGGGGGTTAGAAAAGGGTGAACGTATTAGCCGCGTAGCATTTCAGAGTCAACACAGAGACTGATGCAGACGCGGATACGAAGCAGGCGGGCCGTGCTTCGGTTGCATTAGCATGCTCTCGGTGCAGCCTCCGCTCTTCCTCCCGCTAGAGTACGAGAACTTGCCATTTGACATCAAATGGTCATTTGCATATCAATATCTGTGCCGCACTCGGCGGCGAGAGGGACAAGACTTCGCGACGGAT
Organism: Pseudorhombus dupliciocellatus; assembly: GCA_016785235.1. Lineage (NCBI taxonomy): Eukaryota > Metazoa > Chordata > Actinopteri > Pleuronectiformes > Paralichthyidae > Pseudorhombus > Pseudorhombus dupliciocellatus. The sequence goes on along the minus strand of JAFBJW010000183.1, from coordinate 2,317,495 downwards.
GCAGCAAAACATCCTGTTCATTACACCAGCGGACAAATAGAAACCTTGCAAGTTGCCAACATGTTATCAGGGCCCAACAGGAAGAAGTCAAATATATAAATTGGTCAATAAACGAGATGCTAAGGTTCGCGTTGAACTGGACATGTCTTAATATGATATGACTTTATCTATAAGTCACTGTATATAAAGATGGACTGCATGACTTCACTTCATCAGACAGGACATACTGCTTCTATTCAGTTCGATTCAGTTTTATTTGTGTATCACACAACCCTAACACACATTAGCTCACAGCACTTTACTTGACGACAAACATAAAAAATCAGAGAAACCACCTTCGGTAATAACGTATTTGACATTCGGTCAGACTCTAAGAACAGATCAGTCTGAACTGAGCGACACTGAACAAGTTGTTCATTTGTCGGCATGAATTGTTGATCGCCTCCTTCTCCTTCCTCGAGTTTAGCGACGTGTTTCAGCCGTTTCCCGGCGTGATATTTAAATGACAGCCAGACCTGTGACAGAACAAAGTGCACAAACGTCATACTGTCACACCGTGTGTTCTGTAATACCGCTTCATTTGCGTGCGCGCCCCCCCCCCCCGTGCACATCTGTGGACTGATAATCATCGTACGCAGTTGTGGGTTTACACACAGGTGTCGCTGCCAAAATTTGAAAGGGCCGAGGCCAACAGCCTAATTACGTGGAATAACAAAAAGGGATGAGGAGCCTCAGTGTGCCTGACAGCTAACTGAGGGCTTACATGAAAGTGGAACTCATGAGCAGGTTTTATATAACACCACATTTCAAAGAGAAGCGAAAATGTTTACGATCTGCCAACGAGGTCTTGTTTTTGTCTCTGAAGGGTCTGGTTCTAAAAACCCACTTTCAGATCAACAAGAAGAAGAACAACAGTTTGAAACTTGGCTCGGAGGCGGTTATAAAAAAATATAAACCAACTCCTTTAACTTAAACACCGACAACCTGTGACTTAGGGTTGGGAATTTAGAACCGTCGCCTCCCAAAGAGCAGCTGCCGTTCACGTCTCATGACCAGGAGGGACGAGTGTGTTTGTCAGAGTTGGATCGTTAAAGCTCTCACGAGGAAGGTTTCTCATTCCGTCCAGTAATTGGACCGTTTACTCGACAACACAGCGAGGAGTCGTCTTTAGTGGAAATAGCCGATACGTTGGAAATGACCCACAGGAGCTTAGCCCACCAGATTAAGCAGACGTCCGTGATGATGACGGTTTGGTGGAGCTTTGCCAAGTGTGTGCATCCAACGGCGTCATCTTCGTGTCGTCGTTATGATGTCATCTAAGCTTGGATTTAAAAAAAAAAAAGCGTACAAACACGCAGAGTATGTGTGTGAATTACCTTTGTGTAAAGTCTACCTCCATCTTACAGCAGATGGCTTTACATTACACCAGCTCAGTGCTGTTGTGCACGGAGCTTGTTAGACGCTTGTTTATGAGGGATTGCTCCCTCCACCTTCCTCCTGTTAGTTTCTCCTGCAGCCCCCGGGAGACGCCGCGGCGTTCGGCCTCCCTGGGGGCTTAGACAGATTGAGTCAGGTGGACGGTTATCTACCATGTGCACAGCTTTGTCATAATTGCCCCCCTTATGAGCTCACCATAGCCATTAGCTCACACGCTAAACCTTATTAACTGTTGCATATGTTACCGTGCCTCGCCTCCACTGTGCAACTTTGAACTTCGGTGCCAATTAGCCGGGCCCAGTCTGGCCCAGTCTGGCCTCTCTTGGTGATGCTATTGGGGAGCGCGTCCTTGGAATTATTGCTCATTAGCTCATTTGTTCACCCAAGCCTACTCTGGATTTACAATTGGCGGTTTTCCCATTTGCTTTTACCTTTTATCAATTAGTTTTGAGGGAAATTCACGGAACGCAGATAACTACAGTCAAGCATCTGCTCACGGGCGCTGTCTCCTTGTGAATCGTTAGTCTTCCGACGCATGTCAGAGGAGACGTTAATGTGTGTTCCGAGGTGACATCTGTAGTTTACTTTCTCCTGATTGCACGGAATTAAACAGCGAAGAAAGGCAATTAAAATGACTCAAAGGATGAAGTGCAGAAAGTTATATTTAATCGCAGCGGACCAGCGCGCGCACTTCACTGAAGTACTGGCTCGTAATATTCAAGGTAAACTGGGTAAAAACACAAATTTATAATTCTGAGGGTATAGTGTTTCCTCTTCTCCTGCTTCTTCCCTCTGTTCCTGCCAAAGACAACGACGCGTGAGTCTAATTCCGTTAATTGGACTATGAAATAATCCGTGAGGCATATTTCTTTGAAGCGCCGGGTTTAACTACACAAATATTCTGGTTTAACGCGATGGAAATGCAGCGCTGTAACATCCAGATTGTCAGATTACTGAAGGGGACTAACCGCACAGGGATCGAAAAGCAACGTGAATTTGACAAATGACACTACCAGTTATCTTCTTATGTGGAACAGAGCATGTTAACCTCTCCCGCCTCGGCCGAACGGCGTGCGACTGTGCGAAGGTCCCCCAGGAGTGCGTGTCCTCCTTTGGCATGCTGTGCAGTCCTTCGCTGACATACTGATACTTTCTTGTCATTGATCATATTCGGGGAGCAGGGCATTGCTGCGGTTTCATCATGCTTGCCAGACCTCTGCTCTCTGCGCTGGCTAAACCTCTTTAAGGTCATTACACTGTACAGGCGGAACTTGGACACTGTGAGGCCCGCAGACGTCCCTCAGGACAAACTCCCGCACAAACTTCTGGACTGACTTTCGGCTTGTGACGATCTCACTTGATCGATGGCTCTTTATGACAGGAATTCATTTTCTGCAAAGCGTTGTTTCAGTAATTTGACAGTCCATCTCATATTGAGTTAAGAAACCTGTCTGAATGTCTGCTGGATTGAGTCAAACTGAACAGAGGAATTTATCAGTCAAAATATTATAATGTAAAAAATAGCCGTGCAGATTGCGACCAATCTTTGGAGCAGCTGAAAGACAATCAGACCGACAATCACCTCCTGTTAGAGCCCTTTTTATTTTATCCGTTTTTTTTTTTTTTAGATGTCTGACATTTATTGTGTTTTTTATTTGTGTATTTTTGCATATTTTCTCAAAGATGTTTCCTATCATGAAACATGTAACAAACAGTGAAAACAACAACAGAAATGCAGATGTGATGACGATGAATGCTTTCAGACACTGAAGTCCACTGCTGTGGTGATGAGTTTAAAAGTTATTTCTATTTATTTGTATTTTTATGTGCGATTGACAGCTGAGACTGTCTCGCGATTGACTGAGCACATGTCCGGCACGGACTATAACTCACACCGTGTGCGATGGCAGTGTTTGTGTCCAGGGTGAGTCGGCTTCATTTTAGGAGAGTGGGAGGTTGGCTGCCACAGACGTGGCTAATTAGATGGAGGTGGGAGACGGAGGGTGTGAGAGCAGGAACTTTAAGGCTCAGTTAGTTTCGGCCTCTTAGACTTCTAACCGAGAAACGTGATAATATACGGTGAGAATGGAAACTGAATATCTAACTGAAGGTGATGCCAGAGTATTTCAAGTCAATCGGGCCGATAGACCTGAGAAGAACGCATCAGATCATCGAATGAAAACGTGGCATGAACAGTGTGTTACACAGATGTCCGTGCAGGATCATGTGCAGGCTGCATGACGCCCTCTCTGTAGCCATCGTATGGGAAGGACTGATTTGAATGCACGGGCTGAATAACTGAGTGTTCAGAATGTGAGTCTGCTCGAGACCTGTCTCAAACTGTCAGATTTATTTATCTATTTTCACTCCGAGATTTTTACCGGATCAAGCTTCAGGTTTTTTAATGTGTCACTGTCGGGTTTCGAGTCGAGTCTACAGGGACTCCGGTTTGCAGGAAGTTGAAGTTTCCTCCGCGTGTCAAGTCTGCAGATCTACTTCGCGGTCAGACGTGAGGAAGTTGGAACTTTTAACAACTTCAGGCTTCACAGTGGGAAAGACACAGGCACCTGCCGTCAGCCTGACAGCTCCTGGTGTACGTACAGGGGAGGCTGTGAAGGTCTGCGGACCAATTCTGAATCTAAATCGAACACATTCAGGCGACTGAGAGTTACGTCCTGTGCATTATCACCAGCACTCACGTCTGCTGATTATTTATTTAGTTCCGTTTGGGGGCATTTTGCTCTCAGATGACATTTATTTACATTAATATATTCTCAGGATGTACTGGAATAGGTGCAGGGAAACACAGATATGTTCCAGGAGCCAGCCTGAGCTTAAACAGAGCTTAAACTTTTCTCCCACTGTCGCTCCAATCTCCTTTTCTTTTTTTCTTTTTTTTTTCAGACCAGACGCGACGCAGAACAAAGCAGATTTATGGAGCTTTAATTGTTCATCCAGTACGGCCGAGGATCTGCTGGGAAAAAGGGACTCTCAATAAGGTTTTTCTCCGCACACTCCGTACCTGCCAGCAGAGCTATTTCTCCAAGTTCATCCCTCATTTTAATCCTTTCTCCCTCTTTTGGTACCTTGTCATTTCTTGACTTAATCTCCTCAGGCATAGTTCTTACAAATATTTAACAAGTGACTTTGCTACAGCGCGTTGGACAAGTGAGTTATTATTCCTCCGTAGCGCTCATTTGAGGAATGAAGTCGTCTCCCTAAAAAATCTAACAAAAGGCTCCAGATGAATAATGCTCTTTCTCCTGTTTAGTCTGGGGACGGACTCTCATGCTGTTCCCGTGGGAATATGCAGTGCTTTGAGGTACAGTACGTAACATTCAATCTACTCAACTGGGTATTACATAGGATTTTTTTTCCAAAACCAAAGTTTGCACTCAATAGCTACAGTATAAAACATTTAAAATAAAGTTTTCTGCTTGCTGTTTGGATTAAGGTGGAAATCAAGCTCGTACTAGCATGAGTTTCAAACAAACCATTTATCGTCCCCCTGTTGTGATATTTGAGAGACGTTGTTTTGTATATTTGGATTTTTAGCGTTGTTCCTTGATCCTTGTTCCTTGCTGACCTGCTCTGCCCTCTTTAGCGTCTTTTCTTCTTTCTTTTCTCGTCACTTCCTCATGTCGTCTTGAGTTGTTTCCAGAGCTTTTTCAGTTTGCGTGAGATACCTTCCTCAACCAAACACGTGAGACACATTTAAAACTTCATCGGCTGTTCGGGTCTTCGCCTCACCTGCTTGTTCTAAGTCAAAATATCAGAGACACAAACGCTGCCATCTTGGGGCATGTCAAATGAAAATATAAATAAGAAAGTTCCTCACAGAGACAGAGCCATGATGAGATGGGGCCCTCACTGTTACAGTACTGATAAGAATAGAGTATTTTTAAATGTCTTTATTGAATATAACCTGTTTTTGTCTTAATGTGAGTCTCTGTCTTTTGTCTGAGAGCCACCGTCCACTCCAAAATACCAAAGTGTCTCCACTGCCATTGAAATATGATAATCCTCGAATTCTGGTTTTGGAAACAACAACAGATGTCGCAACTTTGTAAAATAATATCTATTTATTTTTTCCGTTGAACATTTGCGAAGTGTTCATTTAATTTTCATTTGGTGCGGCACGGTCATGGAGAATTCAAAGAGCCTTAAAATCACTCTCCGTATCTGTGGTTATTAAAAATTATAGGATGTCCCGAGGCCCCATTCAAATAGGGTATTAAATTAGAATAATAGAAGTTTGATATTAGATTTATTGGGCCAGTGGACCGCCTGCAGAACAGTCCCTCAATTCAATCGCACTTTGCATTTCTGACGATTTCATAGTGGGCAGATTTGTCTGTTCATGTTCTGTTTTATAGCCAATATAAATTATTTTACATAATGACCCTAACTTCGTTCCTACTGAATTTACGGTCTGAGAGAATTTTCCACAAAGACAAAAATACGGCTCCGTCATAATGACCAGTCATTAGTGTGTTTGTCGAACGCACTAATTGCTGTGCTGCCACAAAATCCTGAGGTGATTTATGAACCATGAATATCAAGTGAGATGTATAAATACAAACCGAACAGTGATTTTAGTTTGTGTAGGTTTTCAAATCCTCTGGGACAATTAACGTCCGTGAGGTTACAGCGTGACACATTAAGAGAGAACATTATCTTCAGTCATTGGAAACTCACACAGCTTGGGAGCGTGAACCCACTTCCAATACTCGCGGTATAAATAAATACACACACACGTCAAAGTTTTCTTTTCCACGTGTATTTCCCTGGTGTTCAGTTTGACCTGACATGTGGGCAGTCCAACACTCGGCTGTCTCCATAACGCAGACGCACAGTTCCCTTCATCGAATTTGCGCTTGCAATCTGTGTGAGTGTAATTAGTGCTCGCATTAAGGCGGAGGCTCATCGCACCGTCGGCACCTGGGACTGACTTCCATCAATTGTCTGTGAGTGATGTGGAGCTCCGTCGGAGCTTTCAGAGGTGGGATCTCTTTGTGGGGTTTCTTTGAGAAGCAGGAGAAAAATGATCATTAACGAAGAGGCGAGAAACACTTAGTGAAGACACACACACACACACACACACACCCTTACTCATAAAATCCCTGTGTGGACGATAGATCATATATTTATAAATTACACTAAACCGAAACAGCTTGATTGCCTCCTCCATGTTAGCAGATTGGACGTGAAATAAAAATAGGACCAAAAGTCTGTATTATAACATCAACTCTGATTCCAAATAATGTGACCAGAGCGAGACGGTGACACTCACATCTGAGATGGTTGGCTTCAATTTAAAACAGCGGAATCATCTTTTTTTTTTTTTTATGCGGTCGTTGTTGTAAACTAGTTTACAGTGCCCATGCTGCTTAAGCTCTAAATGAGGCCGTCTGTGCTAACAGGCCTCCACGCTGTCCCACTGATTCCTTTTGGTTTGGGTTTTCCATTAAATTTAGTTTTTTACCTTTCAAAGAATTTTGCTTTCGAAGCTTTGAACAATTTAAAAACCGAATTCTCAGCTTCTGATTGTCACACTCTGCCAGTTAAACGCTTAGTTTTACGAACCAGCCGAGTTCTTTGTGTCTGTGAGACTGATTTCACATCAGCGTGAGACCATCGGCCATTTCCATAAAAAGAAAAATATCAAAAACACGAGGCAGTGCTTCAGTGGTATCACCGTCAAACTCCAAAGAACACACCACCTGTCCCAGACAACACAACCGGCTCATCAGCACAGCTGTCTGCAGGAGGAATGAAGTATTCCTGAGGATATACACAAATATCTTTCTCTTCCTTGTGGGGAAAAGACCCTACGAGTCCTTTCTGGAGAATTGGTTCCCTCCGTGCTGATCCGTGCAGACACATCCTTAATAGACGGATGTGGTTCCCTCTGAAGCAGTGAATGGAGCTGTGCTGTCGCATCCCTGCTGCAACATGATGCAGCACAGACATTTTGAAAGGACTGAGGAGAGACTGCTTCTGCTGCGGGGGGGTGCACGCAGCAAATCAAGATCCTTAAACTGTTTTAAGGACCCAAGCGAATCCCCAAATCCTCCCTTGCTGCTCAGAGTTGGGCCGACAACCGCGGAACGTTCTGCTCATGGCCACCGGCAGCAAAGCCAGCGGCACCTGGGACCACTGCAAAATAACAGAGGAGTTCAACCTTTGCGCCGCTCCAACTTTCCCCCTGCTTGTTCAGGTGTGTGCTGCGGGCCTTTTTCACAGGGGTTGATTGCATCCACAGTAGCTGAGCGCTCCTAACAAATCATGTTTTGCCGCTGTTGAAATGGAATTGAATTGAGGCATTATCGGGGAATTCTGTGGCGATTTATCGTATTTTATTGATGTGTGTACGTGTGTGTGTGGGGGGGGGGAGTTGTTGTATTCAAAGCAAAACCTTCAAGTCGCACACTGACATCAAACATTTCTATTGTGTGTTTGAGGCTGATCCAGAGTGAATTGAACTCTGGTGGTATTTTCTGTGAAGCAGCAAAGGAAGCTTTGCTCTTTTCCAGCCCTTCAGGGTTCCCACCTTTTGGCAGCTTGATGATGTAACAATGACTCATCTGGCCCGAGCTGTTTAGGCAACACACACACACACACACACCACTAGTGTCAGTAGACTGCCAGGCTCATGTAATCACTTGCAAAAGTTCCTGATGAAGGCTCCTTATAAAATTCAACCTTCGCGGACGCGTTGCTCAGGAGAGTTTTACTGCTGTTTGCTTTGCAAAGAGACGCGTGGGAAGGTATTTTTAATTTCAGCTGCTGAATTGAGTGCCCATAAACTGAACTGGACACATCAGCCGCTCTTTGTCAAACAGAAACATATTCACTGAACGCTCCTCAGTCGTCTTCATTATGCCTCTGAATGCACAGACCTTTGTCCACGAGCTGGCAGCAATAAAGCGAGGGCTGAGTCCCTGCGTTGCTATTTTCATATTTTCAGTCCTCTCTGTAATAAATCACGAGGTCATTGTACCATGTAAAGCAGAGAGGGCGCAGTAAAGCAGCGGCGGCCCACTCTGAGACAGCTTTAATATGCTTCTACATGGGACACGTGGAGCTCTGCTCTTTTCCTTTAGGCATCCTATTTATTTATTTGGTGCCTTTTCCACAGCAGCAGAGAACCATTTAACTCTTTGTATTTGTGGCCCCCGTCGACTAGTAGCTCTGGTTGTCCGGGGCGAGCTTCTGGCCCTTGTGGCTACGCTGCACGTTCCACTTTCTGCACCAGCTCTTTTCCAACTCTGTGTGTACCATTTGGCACAGGGCAAGTAGCGTGCAGTGGGATTAGCACAGCTTATTTTCTTTGGTGCAAACAGCTGCTGCATCTGGATGCAGGTGAACGGCAGCAGAGCGGCTTTGGAAGCGATACCTTCTCATTGTCGTCGCTAACGGGAGCCCTTCGCCCGCGGCTGCGGCTCAGAAATCCCTCGCAAAGGTGAAGGAACTTAAATCGAGACGTTAAACATTATCGTTTCTTTTTAGAAGCGTCACCTTTGAACCAGGTCTTTAAGTTTTTCCTCCCTCTTTTTTCCTTGCGAAATGTCATCTGTCAATAACAACTGTGCTTTAGGCCGTGTTTCAGTGATGGGCAGCCCGTGCCTGCAGGCAGCAGCTCATATATTGCCCGGCACTTGAAGGAGTGTTTGCCGTTCTTATTTTTTCTAACCCCGAGTCTCATGTTTACATTAATGCAGCGTCTCTTGACGGCATAAGATCCTTTTAATTTAATGTATCTGCGAAAACCTTGGCTGAACTTCTCTTTCAACTTCTGTGGTGACTGGTCCATTGTTTACAACAATGACCAAATTATCAATAAGGACGTGGCTGCGTCCAGCATTCGTTCTTGCTAAGAGATTAGTTTTGATGATATAAATTAAATCATGCTCTTCCCGCTGCAGATGAGGAGTTTGTTCTGCTCGCGTTTTTAATTTTGGTTGCACTGGGTAATTGTTCATTCCCGGGCAAAGCCTCTGTATTAGACTTTAACTCACAGGGGCCAATACAGTACAGTAAATTGCTTATCTTCATTAATTTGACAATATATTTACCCACGGGCATCTTTAATAATCTTAACAGTCCCGTAATGACTCTAACACCGGTGTATATAACAGTTTATTATGTTCAGTGCGGATCAGATCATGACGCAGGCGTTACAGTTGTTATTCTTACATTTCACTACACGTCTGAAAGGAAGGAAAAAGCTTTGGGTATATTCATTCCTCTCAGCATATGAGCAACAAGCTGGAACTATCAATGTTTTTATTTTTATTTATTTTTTTACTTTTACTGTGTTTTCAGGACTAAAGTCTCCGAGCCTGGTGGTGTGCAGCCTGGCAGTCCCATTTGACCTGAGTGCCCGGACTTTACGGCGCTTGTTGAAATTGTCTGGCCGATTTATACATAAGTCAATTTCTGCCATTTACCGAGCCTCGGCATCGGCTGGAGGAATGTTGGTCCTCTCATTGAGCCGGGACCCAGCAGGCGTCACTCTCAATAATGCCTGCAGGGTGTCTGGATGAGGAGCTCGCTACCTTTCTGCAGGGAGCACACAGAGTTGGAAAATCCAACCAGTGTGATGAAAGTTTGTAATTTCAGCCTCTTCCCTGATATGGCTCTGGCCACATGATCCTAATTTTTCTTTCCTTTCAGAGGTTTTACTTTTTTTAAGGGGGGGGGGTGCTCTAGACTTTCGACAGACTTCTCTCTCTCCACCTAAAGTGTCTCATGCTGAGACCTTAAAGGCGGCAGACATTTTTTTCATTTGAAACCATCGGTTCTTTGAAATGTTTTATCGTTCTACGTTCTACTTTATTCTGGTTCAGCCTCGTGAATTATCCCATGTCCTTCACATTCAATAAACTTATTGGGGTTGCAGTTTAAATGGGTTTAAGGCGATGGTTGGTCCTTGGCAGTTCAGTCCTTGGTGCTCAGTCAAACCTCATGTTGCCACTGGAGTCCTTTATTGGCGTCTTCGTTCACCTTGGACGTTCTGAAGGAACTCGTCACTGTTTGCCTCAAGTTGTGAATTGCTGCAAGCTATTTCACTCAGTATCTGAAGTCAAGTCGAAAATACATCATATTTATGTACATTTATAGAACGAATATGTGTTGAACTGCAGCTGACAGATACCGTGCATGACAACTTCTTCTTCTAATTGTGGATTTGACGGCTTGAATTTGAGCAGCTGTGTTTTTGACTACGTGAGAACAAAGCAGGCATGCCACACAGAGCGGCCTGAAAAGAATAACACAGTGAAATATAAGAACAGTGTCTGACATCCTTTTGGTCATGTTCAATAGCCCTGCAGTGAAACACAGCGAGGGCTGAGCTGGTGCAGCTGCATTATTACGAACCCCTGCTGTGTAAAATATGAAGGAAGTCCAGTTCGAAGTCTTATCAGAGGCCAGCACTGTGCTACCTGCGACGTACTTTAGCCAGAAAAGAAATTGTGGGACGAGAAAGATCGTCAGCTCATCAGGACTGTTGGATCAGTGTATAACAGGGAAACAGCTTGACTTTAGTAATTATAATTGGATTACCTCTGGTGGAACTCTTTATTTGGTTAAAAAATATAGTACAACTGGATCCTAACAGCTTCAAATATCAGTTTACATCCTGTATCCTGTTCAGATGATGTCTAAAGCTCAAATACTGTACATTTGTCCAAAGCAATTGTCTTGGTTTGTATTTCCTTCTTCTGAGCTCTTTATGATACCACACTAATGACTGGACCTGATGCCAAAGCTGTAAAATTAAAAAAATGAATTGTAAGAAACCATGAATTCCCCTCCAAGGATTTGAACCTTTAATCCCTTAATTTTTCATTGTTAATACATAAATTCTGCAATTGCGCTGGTATCACAGTCGTGTGTTTCGACAGTAATATATCTGTTACTGTTGTAGAGGTGATTGACCTGGCGTCTTTGAATTTCTCCTGATACATTGAGCATCTGTCAGACGTCCACTTAGCTTCCTATAAATCAATTTCAGAGGTTTCAGATTAAATCCTGCCTCACTTTTCTTTTTTTTTTAAATCAGTTGATATTCACACATTTTGATTGAAGTCCAAATATCACAGGAGCCTGTATGTGAACTTTTGCTTTGAGATGAGAACACTGCGAAAGCGCCGCGGGGTGGAAGTCAATATTTCTACAAGAGTGTACTTTCGATTTCATCTTGCACCATGTGGAGAGCGCTGTGATAGCTCAACTTTTAATGTCAGCACACTGTATGAATGGTCAGAGGCACTTTTTTTCTTCTTTTAAACAACTGATATTTAATTAGTAGCCTGAAAGAAAACTTTTGATAATAAGGCATAACTGGATTTGTTTTTTTGTTTTTTTGGAAGTTTCCTAAAGACCGAGTGCTGCTGGTTCTCCTGCAGAGCAAAACGCACATACTTTTAAACAAATGCAGATGTTATGATAGAGGCAAGGATGAAAAACAAATCCGTCAACTGCCGAATAAATGCACACGCGGGCAGCGGCATGCCCCAACGCGCGGTGATGCCCTCAGCGAGGGGAAACAGGGCTGTGCCACCTTTACTTCCTCATTATGAGCCCGCAGAGAGGCTGCGACGTCACTTAGAGAGATAATGTGACAGCCCAGAACAAAGACCCAGGTAAACAAAGGCACAGCTTGAAAAACACCGGCGCTCCCTCCCCAGGGAAAGCAGCTCAGGGCGGCAAAAAAAAAAAAAAAGAAGAAGAAGAAAAGAGTCCTGCAGAGAAATGGAGAGGCTGCACTAATATCTGAAAGCCGAACTGAACGCTACAGATAAACAATCAGATCCGGCCATCAGCCATCCATCACACAGATTATGCCTGCAGTTGCAAGGCTGCGGTAAATCATCATGAGTGAGCGTCCTGTCTAATGTTCATATTTATCACTCATAATGTATGTTTGTTTGCCAGCACATGATGTACGTAAAGGGACCTCGCGTATTTCATTTTGAGACGTGATGTTTGCAGGGTTTAATTGCCTATATATATATATATATGCTCGGCTGTTGTTATCACAGAATCCTCTAGGAGCTGCAGTAACTCCAGACGATCCACACATCATGATTTATTTCTGCCACTGATGCAAGGAAAGTTGTGGAGGGGGAGAGAATGTTGGGAGAAAGAGGAGAGGACGGGCCGGTGTGAGGGAGGGAAGCACATCCAACTTTAATGTGGAAGCTGTTTGCGTCTCTTCTTATCCCTCGGATTAACAAGATGAACACGTGCCGCTGTTTTTAGCTGTGTAACTTTAACTGTAAGATGGAATATTGCTGAAGTCTTCAATGCTGCCATCGTTCCTGGTGATGGGAGGAGACGTTTACTGCTGTGCTAGTTTTATTGACCTCAGTTGTGATCCTGAGTTTTGGATTTATATTATAAATTATAAATACCACCCAGTCTGTGTAGGCAGACCTCGGAGGCTGTGTAATATTTACTATCATTCACTTCAATTACTCAGAACGAGTAAAATATGCACATTTATAAAAGGAAACTTCTCATTATAACATTAACCCTCGTTTAATGAGACAGTGACGATCACTTGTCCAATTACTTTTTCTTTTAGAAGAATAGTACCTCAGTTATCTGTGATGACAGGCAGAGGAAACCAGGAACATACTTTTTTTTTATTATTAAACAGGTCAAGCTTTAATTAATCAGTAAAATGAAAGCCGTCACCTAAAAGTTTTTTCCTCTTAAATTGGCAACTGCAAATTTGTGAAAAATGGAACCCTGAGGTAAAAAATATGGTGAAATATAAAGAAGGGAAAATGACACGGAAAAATCCAAATTACAAACGTGGAATTTTAGTGTAATTTAACGTTTCTCCTTCCTCTCACTGTGCAGCCATTGTCATTCTTTGTAAATGCTTTTCATTTCCATTTATACAAAGCGCTGTTTGATTTATGGCTCGTGGTTTATCTCCTGCCTGCAAGTAGCCAAACTCTTCATAGTGGTACGTCCCATCCAGTGATGTGCTGGGAAGCTTCAGCTGAGCCCATCAAAAAAAAAGCAAAGAGAAATAAAGAGATTGGGAATACAAATAAAACATAAACAAGATTTTAATTGTAAATGACATTTCTGCAGGTTTCGCCAACATCTTGCAAATTAATGATTTCACTCTGAGCATTCCATTTTTTTTCTTCGTCTTCCTAATCTTCTGCAAACATTAAACACTAAGTGCCACAGCTGAGAATAAGATGGTTCGTTAAAATTCTTAAATCCCGCTTTGCTTTTATGTTGCTTCATAACTTGAAGGGAGTGTCTGCTGAGACACAAGTAATGTAATGAAATATAATCTTCCATTAGGACCGGAGGAGCTTGGCTCTGCTCCGCTGCTGTGTGTTTAGTATATATATAGAACACAAACACACACAGCACCAAGGTGCTGCCTTTTGTTTTGTAGCCCGGTGACTTCTGTCAGGGGCAGAAAAACACAAAGAGCAATCAAACAGGATTCTTCAACAAAGACACAGTTGGTGGGAAAACGTCCACGCACCCGGATCGCCTATTTATTCACTGGAACATTTTGTTGATCCAAACTTTCAGTTCATGGCTGGAGGTAGTTACGGATGTTTCTACTTTCACAAAACAAATCAAAATGTCGCCATTTGGAGTCTGAACAGATGATGGTGGTCACAGGTTAACGAGGTCGAATAAAGGAACTCACTAAAACCAAATATATTTAAATTTTGAGAAGAAGTTGTTACAATACCCTTTTGACTTTTTGGGTCGGCCCATGTCCCGAATGCTAACATGGAGGCTGCAGTGAAGCCATCGGGGACAATCAAGGTATTGTATATAACAGAAATGAAGTATATGTGCATCATCCAAGCGAGAGTAGCGCCGTTAAAATGTGAAGTCATTACAAATAAAACATCATTCAGTGTTTAAATATTGATGACGGCACCTTGGTGAGGACGCTGTCAGCTGAGGGTGAACTCGAATGAGCAGGTGAAGCAGCGAGAGGACGTTGAAAACCTTGGCACTTTTTCTTTTTCTCATGTACTCAATTATCTCACGAACAATTGCAGAGTTTCCAAGTAAGGAATGAAGTCATTACACCTCTAAAATTTTAAGAGATCTTCATTCCCCAGCAACACATCCAATCCGTCACTGCGCACAGCGTTAGCTGCTCATATTTATATCTGCACACATCTGCGCGACAGCTTCTAAACTGGGAGCTAAGTGCGAACGCCGTAGCTCGATGTTTGGTTCAAGCTGAGCGGGAATGAGGAGCAGACAGACTTAGGAAAATCAATTGTACTGTGGAAAAGAAAAGCAGTCTGTCAGAGCGCGAAAGTACAGCGCAGTGATTTCAACGCGCGCAGTCAGGCAGAGCGTGTTTGAAGAGCGGCTTCACTTGCTTTGTTATCGAGCTACACCGGCCTATCAGGGAATCTCTCCATTACTGAGGTTCTTCAAACAACAGTTCCTGCCTGACCCCGCTGATCAAACATGCATCTGTGGCATCTTCTCTCTCTCTTTTTTTTTTTTTTTTTGCTTTGGAATCAATGCGGCTGCACAATGTGATGGATAATTGCTCAGTGAAAGTCATAGTTAATCATCTGAAATGTGATTTACGAGAGTGAGGATAACTGATAATTATATGATATTGTAATAATGACTACTTCCTCAAGGTCAGGCTATTTCATTTAATACAGGATGGGAAAATAGATGAAAACGTGTGTGTGTGTGTAGTGCATTTAAAACAGACCTTTTTTTGTTAACGCGTGCATCAGCTTCCAGGGTGAAAACTGCAGTGTCCGTTGAGATGCATGTTCCAGTCCGTCTTTAATCTTGGTTTGAGTTCAAATAAGATCCAGTCTGACTGTTCTTCAGCGGACGGCTCGTCTGACTCACTGGATGGAGAGTGCGGCTGTACGCCTGATATTAGGTGCCTGCGTCGGGCAGCGTGGTCGTCTTCATCTGCCTCTGGCCTCGTACCAGATCCCAGAATTCCCTTTGCTACAGTGAACAGCCCCAACCTGCAAACTAGAAAACCTGAAAATAGTTTTTGTACCCAGGATAAGTCATTTTTTACATTGTGTTTGGCTCCTTGTGGGCAAACATTGAAACCAGAGCATCTACATGAAGTGTCCCGTCTGCTAACATGGAGGAAACCTCATGAACCAAACTGTGGGTTCAGTTAAACTTGACTTTATTTTGATGAGAACTGTTATACAGAGGAGGACGGGCATTTAGAATCGAAGGGAAATAAGATGCTTATCTTCTTGTGTGGAGCTCGTTCAGGCTCCTATTGGTTAAACGATTGTTGAGTTGTTAAATCGTCACGGCCGTCCAGTTTTTCTGTATGTCCTCAGCTCAGAGGCTGCTTGAGATCAGCTGCACACGCTGACGTGTCGGAGACCACGCGGGCCGGTTGATAAGGCGGGCGGCATGGCTGGATGAGCGCGTCATGGCTGCTTTTATTTTGTCATTTCTTTTAGCTATAGTGCGTTATGAAATTGATCTGTTTCAACAATGATTTTTCTATTTTTTGATTTGATAGCTGCGGAGGAGTACATGATTGGAGTCGCAGCCTCCGCCTGTAGAAAGCGATGTTCTTATGAAAGGTCGTCTTTGGGGTTTTCGGCAGAGAAGGAGTTGATTGTAAATAAAGCGAACGTAAGTGATCGGCTGCGAGGAAAGTGGAGTCACATATGAGCCTCATTCAGCCATCTTGTATTTTACTTTTCACTATTGTCCCGGGAAAAATGATTCATTTTAATCCAGGTCTTCATTTCCATCCCTTCTTTTCCTCCTCTCTGTACGTCGTGCCAGGGCCGCATCACACCAACATCGCCTCACCATGACTCAGTGGCCTGACAACGTAATAAATTATCTCAATTAACAGAAACGAATCAGCTGGAGACGGCCGCGAGATGTGGACGAACGTGGCCAAGGTGAGACCACCGCGCTTCAGAGATTTAGATCAATGGTATCGGACAAACAAAAATGAAATTAAAAAATGTAAAAATTACAGCTCTATTATCCTGTGATTAAGTTTGCTGAGGTGAAGGATAAGCCGCCGATAACATGGGTCGTAACACGCTTCAGTGAAGAGCCACTGAGGAGACAGAGGGAGAACCTTGAGTGAATATTAAGTACGAGAAGCTCTCAGCTCATTGTGTGGGTCATGTTTAGTAATATTCTCCACAAACGCCTCGGTATCGGCGGGAACTGGAAGGACACTCTGAGAGCGCGTACCTTTGCCAAAGCTAAGGCCGTATCTCTGCGTGTCAAAGAGAGGTGAAAAATAAAATCCTGGCTCTGCCCCAGAATTAAATAAGCTCAGGGGTCGTGTCTCACACCTCCACAAGACTCCGCAGGAGATCGCTCCAGTCGGTTTATTTTGTGTAATCCTGCTGACAAACGCGTTCAGGAACACACGTGGACACACAGATGGACAATTCCTCCGTTTGGACAGTGGGAGGGGAGGATGTGGGGACAGTAAGCAAACAGCCGTTTTCATTCCAACACGACTTTCTAAACTCAAGGCCTTCATGAACTGAGCTGATATCGTCCTCATAGTCTTTACTGCCTTCTGGGTCACCTTTGGCATCTAAAAGTTTAACGTTGGACTCGTATGTTCAAATGTTGATTAAATCCAGTCGTGTGTCCTTGTTCTGTCCACCTGTTGGCAAACCAGCGACCAGCCGTTAGAAAACCGCTTCGCAGCAACCGGCTCGACGTGTCACCGGCCTGTATGATGTCACCGACTGGACTCACCGTGAATGTTCAAATGCAAAGACGCGGCCCAAGCGTTACTGTTAACCCAGCTCTGGACTCTGAGGCCCCGGAGGCTCCACTGCAGCTAAACTGCTCCGAAGATGTTGCGTTACTGCCACCATTTGGACACTGCGTCAAATGGTCAGTCAATATTTAATCCCAGCTCAGTCCTGAACCACCTGAGCACATGAAGCCGAGGCCGAATTACCTTCACGGCCTCAATAAAGCAATTTGTGTGTTATCACAGGACGGTGGCGGAGCCTCGGCGTCTTCGGCGAGACGCTGCTTTTGATCTTAAATACAACCACAATTTCCTGCCTTGTTATCCCATAAAATTAAAATCCGAAGAGACGCGAGGCTCGCTTTAAACTCGGGGTCCAAGTGAATCCACTTTTCTGATCTTTGTGCTTCCTTTTATTCCATTTCCACTATAAAGAGTTGGGGTTTTTTTAAGTAGACTTTGCATGACTTACTCCCCTAATTACTGCCACTGTCTCCTTCTCTCTGCTCATTTCCTCTTTTCAGGAGAGTAAAAAGAAAAAAAATCCTGCTGTTTCCAAGGTAACATTTTCCTCCACCTCACCCCTGAATAACTCATTGTGCATCTTTCACGTGAGTTTACTGCTAACATGACACGCTAGTCTTCTTAAGAGCTCATTCCCTTGCGCTCTCTCTCTCTCTCTCTCTCTTTTCATAAATGTATTATTTTGTGCGACAGACTCCAGAAATCTCTCAGATCTTGAGTGACAGGTTGGTATTTGACTCTGTCCTGTTTTTTTTTTTTTTTCCTCCGCTGCCTCATTCCAATTACTGCCACTGTCTCCTTCGCTCTGCTCATTTCCTCTTTTCAGGAGAGTAAAAAGAAAAAAAATCCTGCTGTTTCCAAGGTAACATTTTCCTCCACCTCACCCCTGAATAACTCATTGTGCATCTTTCACGTGAGTTTACTGCTAACATGACACGCTAGTCTTCTTAAGAGCTCATTCCCTTGCGCTCTCTCTCTCTCTCTCTCTCTTTTCAAAAATGTATTATTTTGTGCGACAGACTCCAGAAATCTCTCAGATCTTGAGTGACAGGTTGGTATTTGACTCTGTCCTGTTTTTTTTTTTTTTTTCCTCCGCTGCCTCATTCCTGATCAGACCTGATATCACAGACAGATTGGAAAAAAGGGGAGGTAGTCTTTACCTTTGCTATCTGTCAGCTTAATCCCCACGGAACATAACTTCATTTTCTCTCAACACTGTTTTGTTAGCCACCCTTGACTCCTACCCCCCGAACGCTCCCAGTGATTCGTCACTTCTAATCATTAAAAGTTTCTCAAATCCTCTCCCTCCTTTCTTTTCAAACCCTCGCCCCCTCAGCGGTGGTGTCATTTTTTTTCCCTTTCTGTTCTCTTCATCTTTCTCACCTACCAATAAAACGTAAAATCTTCTGGAATAAAGAGGCACCTGAATCCCAGTCATCCAGGGCCAGTAATTCCAGATCTTAGTTTTTATATCACTGCTTCTGGAACACTAGATTAATTGGAATTGATAGTGATGAACGCCGTCTTTTTTCTTGGGACAAGAAATCTTTGATTGAGACCCTGAAAAGTCCAATTAGTGATGCCCAAACTGTCACTCATGCTTTTCTGTCTCCAGCCTTCTGGATTACTGAACCTCGTTATTTTTCTGGACTGCCCCAGAAATCTGTAATCTGTGATCTGTGTCTCAAACTGCAGCCAGAGTTCTCACAAAAACTCCTAAGTATGATCATCTCACCTTTCGGTGATCTCAGCTCTGCGGATAAGTGTCGCTCTTGGTTTCCAGAGGAAAGACGTGAAAGGTGTCAGAGGGGCGCCACGACTGTGGAATAACCTTCCAGGCAACTCACTGCACTCTTCTAAATGTATTTAAAACTATTCTTTTAATAAGGCTTTTGATGCCATGTTCCTATGTTTGAATATATAAAGTTTATTACCATTTTATTAACATCTTTCAGACAAAGCTGCACTATTCTTGCGACAACGTCTTATTTCTAACATAAACAACACATGCTGCAGTAAATGACGGTGAGCACATAATTACCCATTCACTGCATTTCATCCTATAAGGACGTCACCGTCTGCATCCTGGCAGATCTGAAGTTGCAGAGAAATTAAAAGCATCAGAGTTGGTGTGGCACAGAGTGACGAGGCCTCTGGAGAAGCCTAAAATCCAGGGGAGCATTTAGAGTGTGTGGCTCTCTGATATTAAGGGTATAAATCTAATAAGAACACTCGTCCCTCTGCAGCGATTGTTTGGTTTTATTACCACCTCCATGCACCCTGGCATTAGTCTCCCTGTGCAAATAAAGTGGAGCGATGCTGCTGCTGAGGAAAAGTTCATTTCTTGGCAGCTTGTGTTCGACTATAATGAATTGTGTTTGGTGTATGTGTTACCTCTGCTGCGGTTTGTCTGTCAGCAGTCGTACTCTGGAGCAACTGCTTTGGTTTCCATTAAACTTTACTGCATGTCGGGGGGAGACGTGGAAGAACCGGGAACTTCAGCCTTGGTGGAGGTTTCTGCTCCAAACTTTTTCTGTTGGCTTGTTTAGTTGTTGTTTGTTTTTGGATTTTTTTTTTTTTTACACCAGTTTAGATCTGATTCCTTCCACATTGAACAGGTTTGACACCATGATGTTTCTTTCCATCCGCGGGCAGGGGAAGTTTGTTGGTAGTTTGTCCGAAAAAATCAAAAGCAACACCAATGAAAATTCAATTTCCCGTGCCACGCCATCAATGGAGACTATTTGGGGCTGCGCATTTAAAAAAAAAAAGCATCAAAGCTTGTTTAACAAAAACATCTCGCTTATTGTTTTTTGTTGTTTTACCTGTTTTATCTGGAAGCATTTTCTTTTTTAAAAAGAGGACATTTAAAAAGCTTTCCTGCCCTTTTTTACAGCTATTGAATCTATTTCCAAAAACAACAACACAGTCACAGATATAAGACCTGGGAATAAAATAATTAAGAAATTAAACTGAATCCAATAAAATTAATAAAAAGACTGTGGCTCAGCCAAATTGCTGCCTCTTTGTTCTGATCCAAATGTCTTCCAGTTATATTCCTCCCCAAAGTTCTCTGGAATACGACGACGAAAACAAAACCTCTGTTCTCTGAAGTTCATTTATTTTTTTTGGTTAATCACTGGCTAATTGGAATGTCCCTTTAAATTAGAAAGTCCCATCTTCTAAATGGTGCCTGCAGATGGTTTCCAGTGACATGTATTCATTCCATTCTTCGTGAGACATTTCATCATCATGACTCGTGAAGACAGTCCATTTAAAGTGCCAATCAAGTTACATCACACGCACCTTTCTGATGCAAATAAAGTGGATCCTGTCAGAGATCCATGTTCCACTTCTGTCAGTCATCTGTCTGTCGTTTTTACTCCACACTGATCACAAGCTTTCAAGATGAGCTCCGAAACTTTTCTGTCTTTTTTTTTTTTTTTTTTTTTCACCCCTTCTCTTTCAGTCAAGCAGCAGCAGCTGTTGAGCTTCTCCACTCCTGAGTTTCTCATTTGACAGAAAACACACGAGGGAAAAAAGAAACAGATGAGACAACCCTCACAGAGTTCAGGCCATCGTCCAGCATGATCCGTGACACGTCTTTGCCCGCAAACCAGTTTGAGAGGATGGAGTAGATCAGGGATGATGCTTTGAAGAAGAAAAAAAAAAAACCCCGAAGCCGGCTTGCTTGAGACTTGAAACCCCCACAGGGATCTTCCACCATTTCCTCTCAGTGCAGGGAGTGAAATCTAAATACTGTCATTTGCATATATTTCTTGTCGAGAGCAGAGAGAAAAGAGAGAAACACTTTGGGGAGCATTTTAAATTAGGAATGTGTTTATTTCCTGGACTGGCCTGTTTAACATTAAACGAAATCCAATCTCTGTTTAGATAGCAGCAAATTAGGCCCAATCATTTTTGTTGTTGTTGTTGTTGTTGTGGTCCAGGGTATTGGGATTAGTCCGGGCTGCTTCTATCCTGACGCACTGAAGTGTTTGGAAAAGAAGAAGGCTGGAATGTTAATGTGCGCGCTAACAGATTTACTGTATACTGGTGTGGGGGATTAAAGGCTAGAATCAAGAAATGATGAGCAGCTCCTTGTCAAAAAAAAAAAAAAAAAAAGTCTCGCACCTACCCAGAGTTCATTATCTCGCTGAGACGCTCCCCTTGGAAAGCGCGGCCATGTTTTCGCCGCAGCACTCTGCTGCCTTCATTATATGGCTGCTGTCGGTAAGAGGGAAGCTCTCAGGCAGTTGTTAATTTTCATCCTCACACACACAGAGAATCAGCATCAATTATTCAAGGATACGGTAGTTAGAGCAAACGTATCTTTGTTGGCTCCGTATAGCTCACAGCTTAATCCAAAATGTATTATTCCTCACTGTACGGGGACTAGATTCCTGCCACCTGTAACACACCTGATGTAATCTCCGCCGCCGTGCATGCAATGCTGCCAGAACAGTTGGGGCAGGCCTACGTTTCATATATTAAAATGACTGGAAATTGTATTTGTGCTGCCCAGAGAAAGTATTAATTACTTTGGGTCATAAAATAAATACTGCGCTGGTGATTCAGAGCTGGTCGATGGAAAACCAAACTGGTTCTTAGGAAGAACGTGATAAGAACCGACTGAGCACTAGCACCGAACTAGCACCCGGTTCTTTTGGTGGAAAAGCCCTAACAGAGGTGGAGTTCAGGCTGACAGATCGCTCCTGAACATCTTTTATTACTTCCAGCCAGGAGGTCGTGCTCCTGACCCCCCCTGTGTGTTTGGTGGCTAATACTCCTTCCCTGTTTGTTCAGACTTTTGAATTCAGTCTGAACCGAAAATAAAATAAAGGAGCTCTGAGCCACGGAGAGGACACAAATTAGTCCGACTGTAAGAGGGTGCACACGTTCAAGTTTCATGGAACTTGGGGGAAGGATGAGACATGAGCAAGAAAAGAACTCATTGATAAACAAAACAACATTGGTCAGCGCCTCTGTACGATAAATTTAACCAGCAGAAATAAGTTTCCCTCCCTCCTCTGTGTCTTCACACAGATGCACCACTGCCCCCCCCCCCCCCCCCCCCTCCTGTGTATCGGTGCTTGTTTACACCTGCTCAACGTACAGCAGCAGGAGCACCACCTCCGTATGTAATACAATAATAAAAAATAAACCTTGCACAGAGAAATGCGCTCCTGCATTCACAGTCAACAAAGACACGTCTGTTTATTGCAGTACAGAGGATGGTAAGCACTCTATGGGAGGTCCTCCACTCGTGTCAGATGTGTTCGCTGTGATATTTCTGTCCCTGTTTATTCACCATATTCACAGATTATAGACCACGCGCTCGCTAAAGCGCCCCGCCGACTTTGAAGCCGACAGGTTGATTTCACCACGAGCGCAGAGACTGACACTCGGTTTAGAGATCGGCTGCTTTGAGCGGCTGCTCGGCAGTGCAGACTTGGCCTAGTTGTACAGAAGAAATGTTTATTAAGTCACGAAATATAAACTGGCTGCGCTGCATCATAGTGTATGTTGAAATGTAAGCGCGCGGAGGCTGAGTGGGGGGAAACAAATGAAGTGTTTGTTCCCAATCAAAGTTTTTTGCAGATATTTTTAGTATTGATATTTTTAGAGCTCTGCCAGTTTGCATCGTGTGTTGATGCAAACTGTGGTTGGAGCAGCATTGTGTTATAAAGGATCACGATGCCTCTGAGAAGTCAAGAGGATTTTCCAAAATCACCCTTGAGAGAGATTTAGAGAACCTGACGTTCTTGTCTTCTATTTTATATCTGAATATACTCTGATTTAAATCACAAGATGTTTATGATGTTTATGTTTATTAGTCCTTATTAGTTATTATGAAAAGATCTAATATCTTATATCTTGTAGAAATTTTCATTTCCTTCTGTACAATCAGTTCTAGAGAGTTTAGTGCCAATAACCACAGTGTTTCCCAAAGCTTCAACTCTTGTGGAGATGATGTAGAATAACAAACAGTGGGGTGACAAATGATGATTCAAACTATTCACATTTAGAGAAGCTGCATGAACACATTTTAATCTCTCTCTCTATTTCATTCCTCATTATTTTCCATCGGGTCCAATCCATCCGTCTTTGACTAGCTTGCTCTCTGGGTTTATCCCTTCATTATATTCTTGCCATTCCTTTCTCACCCTGTCTGTTACAGTACAAAACACACAACTTCAAATATGTGGAACTTTGGTTTCTGGTATTTCAGTGAAAATGTGTTTTAACCCCCCGGCCGGCCGCCTGCCTCTCTCCCGTGAATCCCTGCCCTCTCCTCGCTCATGCCTCACTCCCATGATGCCTCTCTCCTCCGATAGAGATGCACTCTATATTTGAAACAGTCAGGGGGTTTCCAAAGTGACTTCACAAAAAAAAAAAATAAATAAAATAAATAAGATGAGGTGGTTTACCTTTTATTGCCTGACGGAAATAAGACGTTTGCAGAATGATGTTAAAATAGAAATTCTCTTTTTTTATTTTTTATTTTCTTATTGTTCTTATGATTTACTGCTGAACTTCAGGCATGGTGTGGTAAATATTACATGTTTTTGTTGTTTTGTTGTGGTTTTGGACCGCCCGTTGTCTTAAACATTAAAACCAATGTTGAACATAAGTGATATGACATTTTCTAAAGTAGTCACATAAATTATATGCGGAGGAAATCAAGGGAGACAGGGAGAGTCCAAATTTCCCAGAACGGGTCAGCTTCAGTTTTGATATTTACTGATACAACCAGATTTTATACAGTTGAGAAATCACACACAAACAAGGAGTTCAGGGTACTGCTACTTCAGCACCCCCATCATACCCTGTTAAAAATCCAGTCATGCCCCGATACTTGACCTTGCCTCTGGTTGCGTCGCCACCTCAGGCTCACAAACACACCAGGGCGAGGAGAGATTTCTGATCAAAGGCTGCAAGGGCTGAGGAGTGATCGATAAAGCTTGTTGGGAGGCCGATCAGGCCAGTTTGATGAAGTCCAGCCAGGAGTAAGCAAACCACAGCTTGAACCATGTGCGGATTCTTGCTAGTGAGGAGCAAGTGCCTGACAAACCGGGTCTGGAGGGCGAAGGAAGAGAAGATCTGAGGGCAGAAACCTTGAGTGACATTGCTTCAGGCGAGTGAAGGAAGGGACCGGGAATCAACACTGATTTGGAAAAGAAATAAATAAAAGAAGGAGCTTGCGAGAAAGTTATTTTGCGGGAAACGATTTAGAGTTATCACAAGAAGTCAAAAAAGGGAAACAGGGCAGACTTGACAGAATAGAAACTTTGGCTAACAAGGAGAACTTCTGCTGTTACTCTTCTGACACCTGAAACAACAGCCAGGTAGCACATGCCCAACGATTTCATGAGAGCAGCACTCTGAGAGTCAGAGGCGCTGTAGATCTCGTACAATGCACTTAGCTGCAAATACCGGTGTGACAGATTGGCCCCCATGTGGTTAACAAAGTCAGGACTCATTGGTGAGTCGGCAGAGGGTTTGTCTTGAAGACGTCGACTTGTATTTGAAGCAAACTGATAACACTCATGAATAATACCTTTTAAAAAGTGGTGGAAAAAGGCTAAATATACCGTTCGCCCGGATCCATGGCACACTGTTCTTTTTTTGGCTCTTGTTTCCTACCTCTGCCGAGTTTTGGGGAGGTTTTTTTCTGCAGCCCAGCGATAAACAAACCAAGGCAAGTGGATCTCTAGCGGAGCTGCTGTTGGATTTATAACAAAATATATTCGTATGCAAGTTCAGAACAGCTACCGGCCAAACTGTCATGGAATGTTCTGCTGCTGTTCGAGGTCCTCAGAGGATGTTTCATGATTATTTTTGCTGACCTTTGTTCAGCTCCACCGTCGAGTTAAAACTTCACCTTGACCGCCATGTTGGAATTTGCCTTTGGTCTTTCTGATCCTTTGAGGACAGAGCCTGGTTTCTATTTTTCCAGCATTGAGAAAAAGGAAACTGTGAAAACCAGTCGACCACCCTCTGGCCAAATTTTAGCATAACTTTATTTTGTGATTTATGTGAGGAGTTCTGGATGTTAGTAGATTTCAAACCTCGGGGGGTTGCTGCGTATTCTGTTGTTATGTTTAAGATTTTCCGACGTAAGAACAACACGCAGAGAGCAGACTGAAGGATCAGTCAAGTCAGCTCACGCCTCACATCGCAGGCGTGAATCAGTTTTCTCTCCGTGCTCCTCGCTGGTTGGACTTTTTTCTTCTCTGTTGATGTATTAACAGAGTTCTGGGATGTGGAGGCCACAGCGTGTAGACTTAACCTTGCTCCCAGATTCACACTCTGGGTGCAGAACGTGGTACCAGACGAGCATATCTGTGAGCAAACACGACCCATGATCACGCTGTGCCATGCATGTTACTGTATAATGCAGGGAGACACAGGTACAGCCAGACACAGTGTAGAGATATTTGTTTTGGTTTTTCTTTTTTAACTTGCAGAAGTTTTTCAGGAAAAAAGCATATCAAAGGTCACAACGTTGATAAATGTGTTAAGTGCAGGGCCGGAGTTACGATGGGCTTAGCCTGAAGACGGAGTTGAAGGGAACTTGTTGGGAACAGCTTGATCTTTCCAAAGAGCCTTTCTCCTAACGTTATGTAACACACCATTTTCAAATCACTGCAATCAGGCACTTTTTGCAGCTCTCAGTGAGACTCCTCGACTTGGCACAAGTGTCTTAAACTACCAGTTTAGATGTTCTCTCCTGAGAAACTGGTGCTTCCACTGTTCTTGAGGAAACGGCTCCAGGTCGATGGGCGTCGTCTCTCATCTCCTGTCATAGCTGTTCGGCTGGATTAAGATCAGGACTCACAGCGCGTCACTTCAGAGGAATCTTCTCATCCACTCGCGGCCGTGGGTAGAATTACTCCTGGGTAGTTCTACCATGTGATCTCTTCACCTTGGTGTGACCGAGCTGGAATGGAAAGTTGTGCTGCGTCATTTAATGCTCACTGAATTGTTGGGTATCAGTCTTGGGAGGGAGGGTTGATTCCCCAAAGCAGGAATGCTGCTTTTTGACATGAATCTGTCAAAGACTTTGATGAAGATCCAGGAGACTTCTCTCAAGCTCTCGTCACTTATCACTGCTAAAATTTCCCTCCAAAATCAGACGTCACAACATTGTTTTTATCACTTAATCCTGTGAATACTGCAGAGTAAATTAATGATATTGGCAAAAATAGTAAAGTGCCAACAGATACCTGGTCCAAACAGTGAGACATTTGGTTTAATCATTACAAGACGCCTGTACCTCCAGTCATTGGGATGCAAACTGAACAATTTGGTAAAATTGGTTTCATCGCTAAAAAATTAACTTGTAAAAACTGATATTTGAAATTGACTGCTGCTGTTTCCTGTTGTTTTACCGTGTCAGATTATTTCTCTTTGGTGACATAAACAGATTATGTAACCCTAAGGTAAACAAACTTATTGAAAAGCGAAGAACAAAAACAAGATTATATGTCTGTGCCTTCTGTAATGGAAGTTGATTTCCCATGCATGCACTGTATAATTGATTTTGAATAGCACTCCTCGATCTCGGTTAAGAGGGGAGAGGGAATACTGACAGGAATGAGGAGAAACCGATAAGGAGGTCAGGAGAAGGAAGAACAACACGGAATCGCTGCTTCACTGTTTAAAAGACGGAGAGAAGGGACGGGCAGTAAGTGCACGTTCAAATCCACCGACACGGTAACAGGATACCAAAGCAAAGACAACATGCAGGAGGAGGAAGTGTCAGTCTGCGTTTTAACACCAGCTCGGGAACATCCTCACGGAGCCGGGTCCACTTCACTACCTGCTTCACATCCGTGCTTGTGCACAGTCAGTCATTTTAATTAGCCATCCTTGACATGGCTGTGATATGTCACGTGTGAACACAGACTGCATGGAGGGGCTACTTGTTAGCGATAACAGCTGCGATGCCGGGACTTGTAGTAGCTCTGTGCGCGTCTCAGGCAGATAGGAAGTGAGTCACGGCTGGTAAAGTGAACATAATTAACCCCGGGGGAGCAGGACGGGAGGCCTGATCTCTGGGCTGGCAGCCTGCACGGGTGAGGAAGTCAGTGCAGATATTGGCCTAAGTGTGTGTGAGTGTGTGTGTGCATGCATTTGAATTCTATGATTATATCAGACCCTCTCAGTGTGTAGAGAAAAGGGGAATATTATTATGTAAAGCTGCAGCCGATGATTGATTTCAACAGACTGGAACATGTGTGAGTATTTTTTATAAATATTTGCAGGTAGTACAGAAAGAGGTGATAGTTTATTATTTTCTCTCTTCAGAGAAATGTTTCTTCAGCACTGAAGATTTAATTGTTCTGTGATTTATTCACTTTGACTTTGTACCATCAAGCTTTGTTAATTCGACTGTTTGTTTTTTCCAGCAGAAAAAACTAGCTCTTTCATGCCTTGGAAAGTTTTTACAGTAGTTCATTGTCAAACCATGACAAAACAATGACGTTTTCATTGAAAAACTAAATAATAATTAACCATGAATCACCAACCAGAAGACATCTGTACCTGCAGATAGCCCCCCCCCCACCCCTTCCTCTGATAAAAGCGGCCAGTAAATATTTGCCCGGATGCAGAAATGACAAAATGAGAACACCCGAGCAACTGCATCGCTGTGCTGGAGAAGAAGTTCCTGTCAGATCTCGTGAAAACAGACATCTGCAATACCACCGTAAATATTCAACGTGGAATGATTCATGGAAGTGGCCATCTTAATTTGATTTAGTTTAATTTATCTTTTGATGAAAAATCCTCCGTTACATCTGGGTACAGTCATTGGCGCTGTGGATACACTGGAAACATACACATTTGGAACAGTTTTACATTTACTTTACTGACAAATTACTTCACTATCTCTCAGGATGTTTTAGTAAATAAATTACATATCATACCACCTTACACTTGCTTATTCTGATAGACGACATTAAAGAGATATTTAAGTGCAGTGTTAGTTAATCATTGTCCCGTACTGATTTTTCATCAGGTGGTCAGTGTAAACAGTCTTTTCTACTCTAATCCCTGTTGTGTTGATAGCAGAGCCGTAGGAATGACTGCATTGTTGTGGTTGTCAGCCGCTGAGTGTTACCCTCATCAGAAAGCCATTTCCCATCATGCAGTCGATGGAGAGCGTGATGGAGGGCGCGCGGCTCAGAAAAACGCAGCTGCCTTCCCTCGTGAGGTTGTCATTGCTCATGTCAACTCCGCCGACGTTATGAAGAAATCAGCCGTGATTGATTCTGCACAGGCTATGTTCATCCCCGCCAAACTTTCTGCCCGAGCTTCTCGCCGGCGTCTCGGAGGAGCCTGTTGCTCTTTGGCTCTATTGATCCTGCCACAGAGCGTCTTTCATTTCAAACAGTACAGTAGCACAATCTCCAGTTAGTCCACAGTATTCTGCTGTAAAAAAAAAAAAAAAATTCTGCTGCAGCAGGAGGTGTTGCACGTGATTTGCAAGCTGAGAAATGCTGCGAGCGCAGTGATGGTTTATTTATCAGATCTTGTATCGAACAGCAGCTTCAGAAAGACTCCTTCACTTCTTGTTCAATTTAAATTCATTGACATTTATGCTTTCACTGATATTGGATTGACACAATTAACTGTTTAGTTTTACTATAATGAATATATAACACATCCATACGCCACCCACCACATCACATGACAGTATTAGATGAATATGAGCCGAAATCCATGCCAGGCAATATATATTGCATTAGATAGCTTTTCATAGGCTGCCATGTTTCCTTCAAATGCTTTAACTTAACCTTTTATATTTAAAATGTGGAATGTCCTGTTTATTTTCATGATTTCTATCCACCTGACTCATAGTTGAAAAAGTTCCACAGAGTCCAGCAAAGATTTTTGAGGTGATAAAATCATTGTGAGGTAGACGGATCATGTCGAGGGCATGAAAGCACTTGTACAACTTTGAGTGTTCCCAGGAGCGCAGTGTCCTCAGTAATGGAAGAACTCGTGAATCCACCAGGGCTCCTCCAACTGAGCAGGAAGGGCCTCCGTCACGGAGGTGAACCGGAGGTCAATGGTCAGTCTTTAGAGGCGAACTTCAGACGTCGTCTGCGGAGACGGGGGGGACCTGCAGGAAGGACGATGGAGTCAGCAGCTGTCCATCCATCAGGCCTTTTACAGACGGATAGGCCGAGGCCATTTTAAGTAAAGGAGATATGACAGCGTGCCAAATGGTATTTGAAGGCCCCTGAGAACAAGAGGGAAAGATTTCCAAGCTGACGGCGAGCTGATGCCACCCCAGAGAACCATGGTTCTGTTAACTTCACGTCATCAGGAGATGGGTCAGAATCATGGGAGAGATCAATGCAGCAATGTTGTTGAAAAAAAAAAGCCTACTGTGAAGTTCATGTGACCTGAGACAGAGGCAGCTTTTCACCTCTCGGCCCGACGATAACCCAAAGCATAAATCCAGTTAACACCGGAGCGGCATCAGGACAAGTCTGTGGTCGTCCTCGAGGGACCTGGACAAAGCCGAGATTCACACTGCGTATCGGAAACTGTGCAGCGACCTGAAGATATCTCAGCTCACAGACGCTTCCCCATTCAATCTGATGGAGCTTGAGAGGATCTGTGAGGACGAATGGGATAAACTCCCCAAATCCAGATGTGCACAGCTTGTAGAGCCTCGTCCTCGAAGACTCAAACGTGTAATCATTGCCGAAGGGTCTGAAACGCTTTGGAGGACAAACTCCAGCAAAATCTGACAGAGACAGAACCAAACTGTGGAAGAGTTGTGACTGTAGGAGGGTAAAGGTTAGCCAGGGTAATAGATAGAAACTGCTTTTCCAAACTTACTGTATTGTTCAGATATTATAATGGCGCTACCACGTGCACTGACGTTCGACTTTAACTTTCTCTTCCCCGCCACCGCGTGCGTCTCTCCAGGATTCGCTGCTTCACATTCTGCATAATTAACACGTTAGCAGACACAGAAACATGTTTTCAGGCTGATGATGCAACGTTTATCTGCTGTGAACTTAATTGACTCATTAACTGGAAAATTAAAGTCCACAGGATCAAGAACTCACACAACCCACTCAGTCTCTCTGAGTTTTTTTTTTTTTTTTTTCTAAAGACTAATTGTCACACAGCTGATGTTTCTGTTTCATGTGGGAGTCGCTGCAGTGACTTTGAAGCTGGGATGCAGACGCCTGTACTGCAGCGCCCCCAGGTGGAAAGCTGAGACTAGTGCAATGGATTAAAAAAAAAAAAAAACATTTAACACAGCACATTAGTATTATTTTTTTGGGGGGGGTTTAGCTGTTGTTAACATAGAATAATAATCATGAGAAATGTACAGCGGAGCATGGAAATTAAAACCAAACCTTCTCCCTTGCTGCTGCAGGGACACATCGTTATAAATGTGTCGTGACAACATGACAACACCCCCTGTGACCGTGAAGAATGGGCTTCAGTTTTTGCTTCGGGAACCTCGACCTTCAGCCCATCGCCGCGTGTGTGTTGCATCGTGTCTCGGACCGCAGGGCTGCCTGCTCCATCCATCAGCGGCTGACCCTCGGCACTGACCCCTCTAATGCTCTGCAGACCGGACGGGTAGAGAAATCGTAGCTGCCCAGCTTCTGGAGTCTTGCGAGGAGTCCTCCCGGAAGAGCCGAGGGACCGTCACAGCAGCAGATTAATACTCGTGGATTTCGGGAATGACGTGTTCAACGAGGACGACACTCTCAGTTGAAAAGGTCACATTCTTGTGATAACAAAGTGAAACTTCGGCTGATCATTTCATTCAGAGGAAAATCCCCAGCCCGATTAAAATGTGTAAGTCATGAATACAGACTTTCAGGCCCAGGACTTTCCTTTTGTTATGCTGCAGCACCATCTAGAGGACATCTGGTGTAATGGCAGAAAACTGAATTTGTGTTCAGGAGTGTTTAAAAAAAGTTTGGATGGAGGGATTCAGTAATTCTGATATTGTCCTTAGATTTAGATCTTTCCTAAATTATCACATTTATATTTCAGTTCATTTAATTTCAATCTAACCAAACGAATTCATTCCTGCTCAACTGAAAAATGAATGTCATCGTTTTCATGTGATTTAAAATCTTATTTTAATATGACAGTGCAGTATTCTTTTAATTTATTCTAAACAGATGTAAAGTTAAATGACCCAGCATAGCTCTGATGCTTTAGTGATTACCCATGAACCCCCTCAGTGTGAGCACCCTCCCCATGCTGTCTCTCCTTCCCTCTGTCCTTCGTCTCTCATTCACTGAGGCCTGCAGCCTGGTTTGAGGAGTCAGAGCTGATGGCTGTTTAGAATAATCCCATCACACTGCCGTCACATTGACATTCACTCCATCCTCATTTCATTAGGAGGGGTTGAGACGAGAACGTGTTCGGTTCCTGACAAACACTCATCCCTCCTCTTCCTCGCTTTGAGTTCATCTGATTACACTTTGACCTGAAACACGGCGACGCTCCGGCGTCCGCGCAGTTTGAGAGGGAGAGGGAGACCTCGGCGCCGGGAAATATTGATTGCCGTCATCTCTTGTTTGCGTAAGTGTCTGTCAGACAGCTCCCGGGACGCAGGATTTTCATGTGTAGGCACAGAATGCAGCACAATAATAACAGAGGAGGTGCGGTGTTCGTCCTGTCACACATTTTAATGATGTCTCGACTCTACAATTAACAACAGCAGCTGGAACTCAGTGTCTGTTTTATGCAGATATGAGCGTTGCTTTTAAATGGAGAGAACAAATACAAAAGACAGAGCACAAAGAAGACGCTGGGATGGTGCAGACCTCTGCCTGTCAGTCCCACTGAAGTCAACCAAGATGCACCAAACACATGGAAATATGTCCCCGGAACACGCTGGGCTATTTTCAGCGTGAATTCATTTCTGGGAAATTGGTGAAAATGTAAAACAATGTTGTGTCTTTCGTAAGGTGGAAGGGTTAATTCTTGTCATTTCTGTTATTGACTGATTCTTGTCAACATCCTTTTTTTCCCTTGCATGTTTTTGTTAAAGGTGCGTTAAGAATTCAATTCACTAGATTGATTATTACTGTTCGTATAATTAGCGCAAACGCTTGGCAGCAAGAGTATGTTGAGCAATCAATTTAATGTTTAACATTAACATTTTCTGGACTGAATCGACCCCTTTATGAACGAGCAGTACAACGGGAGACGGAATGATGCAGCTCGGTTTATCTAAATGAAATTCATGGAACTGCTGTTATTAGAGGATATTTATCAGCGGCGGCGGCGCTCAGAAGTGAGCGATGAGCTTCCAAACGTAATCACTTCAGAGCTAATTACATCACATCAGTGAAGAAGCATTTATTAATTTGTGTCTGATGCAGAATGTGAATCAATCAGAGTTGAGGGTTGACACTCAGCACCCAGTGTTTTCCCGTTCCTGGGCCGTGTGCTCTCGCTGTTTTGCTTCGGAGCGTGAACACCTCATCACAGCAACACTTCCTGCATCTCACTGGGATGAGGCAAATGGAGAAAATGATCATGTCTGTTCTCTAATTAATCATAGCTAACCATGGTTTTGGAAACCTGTGACTCAGTAACTACACAGCTGTTGGTTATCCTTCATTTGCTCTTTGCTTTGACAACAGTTCAATAACTTCCCGAGGTCAGCGGTCAGCAACTTTTTTATTCCCAGTGGAGTCTGAGGTCTGGTCCAGTTCCAAGTGCTGCACCATCATAATCACCGTTAATGATAAGTGGTTGAAGAGATAAATTCTTAATGAATCACTCCCCGGCGGTTTCTGGAGGACGCTTGTTAAATGGCGTAATGATGACTTTGACCATCGCAATCTACGTTCCCATGAGAGCACTGTGATTTGGGAGCAATCAGAGAAACGGGAATAAAAGAAGTTTGCCAGTGAAGAAAACAGCGGTGCGGAGAAATCATTGATCACATGATGGAATGAGGCTGAAGAAGGTGTTTTGTTTTGAGACAGATTTCATAAATTGAGGCTGTGACCTTGTTATTATTTGTCATGACGTAATAACAGAGATATGAAAATCAGATTAATCCACACACACTCTTCCTCCAGTGGTTCAGGACTGAACACAGTGCTCCCGGTGGACACCAGGAACATTGCATGCTTTTTGCTCCATCTGGTGAGAGCCAGTAAAAGTAGACTCTGGAATTAAACTCTCATGACAGCATGCATGATTGATGAGGTAATGGCAGGAAGATCAATATGGGTAAATGTCCATGTGTTTCAATGGGGACATGTTAAGTTCATGACAGATGTTTCGCTGGCGCAGAGGCTGAACGTCTCTTTGACTGAAGAAGAGCGAGAGAGAGAGAGAAACAACCTGAGAACCGAACCTCCAGCTTTGTGTCAATAAGGTCACAGGCTAACCACTGAAGACGAAGTGACAGAAACAAACACTTTAACTTTCTCTCCTGGCTGCCGTCGCCCCCTGAAGCGAGGGTAAACACGGCCGAGGAGGACTCTAAACGCCCCGTGGAGACAGACGCCGGGAAACTGAATAGTAATATCTTTCTTGTAAATAACCTGTGTGTGCACCCTTGTCACTCTGACTCAGATCAGTACCTTGAGGGACGTCTCGCTGCGCGTCTGCATCTCGGCCCCGGTGTCGACATGATAGAGGGCACATCAGACCAGGGGACTGCCAGCCACTCAGCGGAGTGGAACTAAAGGAGGAGGAGGCAGAGATGTGGTGAAGGAGACAGGTTATTTTGAAGTTTGGGCACAGTGAGATACCGACTTACACTCAGCCGCCATGACAGCCCGTTGACAAGCTGCAGCTGCGGGCAGAGATTCTCCAGCAGCTCCCGGGGAAGCTGCAGGGCGAGCGCGGGTGGAATCAACAACGCCATGAATTTCATCACCTCCCCCGCCTGCAGCTGGTCTGATCCTCCGAACGCGACATTTAAGGCTTAAATCGCAATTTTCTTTCTTTAATCGTATCAGATCTGTAGAGATGCATTTCAGGAGCAACACGCCTCCTGGAAAAAGACCCGGACATGTGAGTCAGTAGACGGACAGATATCTGGATTGAAATCAGGTCATTTTAGTTGCTGCGATAAATAAATGTGCACCGCGTGTCGACCTCAGAGGGAACAAGAGAATCAGAATAGTGCAAGCGATCGTAGTGTGTGTGGCCGACAACCCTCCGCTGTCCTTTTAATAGCAATGGCTTCTTTTTTGTAACCATAGTGTTGGACATAGACCTATGCCTGAAAACATTTGGCAATGACAAAACATTTGTCTCCTTCTGTTTTTCACTTACGTTTCCATTTCCAACACGCCCTGCACGAGGACTGAAAAGACAGACATTAACAATACATCCATCACTCATGCAGGGCTGTCGTTCCATTTTCCCAGTCACCCTTTTAAAATATTGAACTTGAATAGCCCTCAGCAGAGCGCATACCTCTGCCAAGGCCAAACACTGCTGCACACGTCTGTCTCTGGTGATGGAAAACTACAGGAAAAGTTTTCAGATAAAATGAACCAAACTTAGAGAGTTCAACGCTACCGATGTGTCAATATGTGAGATCAGTACCTTATTGTTCCAGAGAAGAGTTAAGGTGAGATAATTTGGGGGTGGCCTCTGCTCAGGAGGTTGACGGGGGTCAATGACCACCTGGTTTACCAACCAGGTGGTCATTGGTTCCATCCCTTGCTCCACCTGCAACTAAACCCCTGATTCCCCCTGACAGCAATGACTGTGTGTGCACAGACCATTTATCACAGGTCAGACGGGGACATCGCACACACTCAGAGCAAGGTCCTCTAAAAATGTTTTATTTCATCTGGAACCACAAATTGTTCCAAAGGAAATCAGTGAAAATGTAAAAAAAAAAAAAAAAAAAAAAAGAAAAAGAAACAATTGATCTTTCAACGTTGAAGAGAGAGAGAGAGAGAGTTCTGGTATATCCATAAGTCCCTGACCTGCTCCTCCACCTCTCACCAAGTGATGTGCTCACCCTCCAATGAGGTTTTCTGTAATCTTGCTCTCAAACAAACCAACCAAATAAAGAAATGGTCAAGAAGTTGCTGGAGGAAATAAACAATGAGGGCCGACAGCATAACCTCCACTGGCCCCTCGTTGGCCTGAAGAGCCCGATATGATCCCACCTTCTCGTCTCAGCTCATGAGACTCTGAGTTCTCAGAAGGATGAGGCTCTGAAACTTAAATTTATTGAGAGTTTAAACAATATATTCACTTATAGGGATCTATCTGACGCCAGCAAACCCCCTCCATCTTCTTCTGGGCTCATCCTCTCTTTGTCTTCTCTGTATAAACTGTTGGCTGCATCGGTCACTGTAATTTTCTGCTGGGTAAGCACACTGTACTTGAATAAGTAGAACTAGTGGCCCATAGTTAATTCATCTCCCATGTAAATGATGTTATTCTGCCTGACTGCAGCACAACACTTCAGCAGCAGTTCAGCAGTCCTGACTCGCTCTCGCCTGTGTCCCGGACTTGACTCGTATTTCACTCGTCGTCTCTTTATCCATTTGAGTTTTTGTGCATGTATTAATCAGCTGGAACAGAGTCAGGCTGCTCCCTCACCTCCTGTGGATCAGTCTCTTTCCTCTGTGTCAATCAATGATAAAGTTGCCTCTTGCTGCTTGAATCACGATCCCAGAATTCATTACGAGCGAACCACGTCGACGCGGTGGAATCTTTTTCATCTTACCTTTCACATTACTTTGTTTTATACGACACGAGAGAAAAGAAATCTAGTGCAGAGCCTTGTTTTCGTTCCTTGTTTTGATTTGTCTGTTCCGTTTCCCCAAAGAAACATTCAGAAGACTCATGTCCCCGAATGTCAGGAGAAGCTAAGGAACTACTTTTTAAATGTGCATGCATACATGTACGGAACCAGTAGAGTTATCCTCTGAGGAGTATGAACACTTCCAGTTTGACACTATCAGACGTATTGCCCTCTGCGCATAATATAATCCATCAGCACTTTCTGATGAATTTGTAATCATTTAAGACCAGATTTCAAAACCTCTGATTTGTTTTTTGGGGTTTGGATCGAATGTGTGAGCGCAGGTCAGAGGGTACAAAAACATTTATTTTCATATCCCGGCTGCTGGGTGTGACATGAGCGATGGCCTCGGTCTGCTCCATCATCCCTGCCACACACACTGAGCTCATGCCCACCTGTTCAGCATTTGGGGTGGAGGGCGTGCTAACATGGCTGATTATGATGAATAACCCTGCCAACGTTTGCATGTCAATACTCGGCGAGGCCGAGATACAGTGCAACTATAATTACAATATATTTTCACATATTAGCCATCGCATGGAAATTATAGTCTTTCACCCCAAAAACTGCGGCTGCAGCTTTCCGGCTAATTATTGAAGCGACCAGCTGAGCCACTTTCACAGGTGGTTGGCGACGCCATGTGACATCACTGAACACAAACGTAAATGCAACTGTTGCTGTCAACGACAACAGCATGAGTGGAAACACACAGCCGTGCGATCATGCTCCGACGCAGCAAGGCATGTAGCAGCTGGGAGCCGACAAAATAAAGCTTGTCTTTGCTCTTCTTATCATATTTACTTTGATTTTCTTTTTTTTTTTTTCGACGACAGCTTCTCGCACAGATCCGGGTAAGGACACATATTCATGGGTTTCAAGCGCAGGATTATAAAAGATGCATTTGACGCCTGGTGGAGTCTCGGTTTAACATTTCAGGCCATAACCCAGAGATGGAGGCTATGCACCACCGACTCTACAGTGTGAGCACATCCACCAAATGTCTCAGCGAACGCCTCGGAGAACTGCAGCTAAATCACTTTGATGACCTGATCCTGCTGCAGTTTGGTGCATAGGTTAGCGAAGACAAGAGGACCCCGCAAAGACCAGATAAATCACTTTTGTTGGAGCCTTATCTCCGTCCTACACAGGGCGCACTCATTGCGAAGTGTCATCCCGGTTTACAGTTGAAGCTGCGACTCTTATGCAAAACAGAACATTGGTTTTCTGCTTCAACATGGCTGGGCTTTGAAACGAGAACACGCTTCAGCCTGTGTTGGAACAACGTCCAAAATAAAGAAGGGGATGGGTTTAAGAAATCCGTTCTGTCCCTGTTTGTGTTCAGTACACTCTGTCATTCTGCTTTGATCTGTGTTAAATGCTTTGATTACAATTAGTCAGTGCAACTGTTTATTTCCTCACCAGGGAGTTAAATGCAAATCCCCACAGTCATTACCACATTGATTAAAGTTTTAAATGACTGACATGTTTGTTTTCAGGAACTCGTGGACTGCGTCCTTAGCTGCCATATTGTTTTTGGTTTGTTCGTTTGGATTCTAGAGGACGTACTTCCATCCATGTAATACTTTAGAACAACTATAGCATGAATTATGTCAGAAGTGCGTAAAAAGTTACTTTACTGTTATTTAATTGCTCTGAGTTTTGTCTCTTTAATGAAACTGCGTTATCTTTATGTCCTGGTTCTATAACTCAGTTGAGCATTGAATCATTAGAACAGTTTAATATTTCCTCATTTTACGTCTATCATTTTTGGTGAAACTGGCCTTGCATCTGTAAATTTGCATTTAATTTATAGGATGACTAATTTAAGATTCAAGTAAAAAAAACAAAAAAAAACTCAACCGTAGAAAATGTAACGTTTCATTTTGTTGAGGGAATATTCTTGGCACCCTTCAGAGTCATTACAGTTTGGTGCCAGATATTTTGGAGTTCTTTTTTTTTTTTTGGTATTGACCTCTGTATTGATACTGTCAAAACAGGCCTATTCCCAGCGGCTCCAGGCCACTGCCAAAATCAAAGCCCCTCTCTTTCATTGAAGGAACTGGACCATTGAGGTCGATGGTCACTCTTGTGCCTCCTCTTATTGTTGCTCCGTCATCACATCGTCTCCACAGTCCTGGCTTCGCTCCACCGCCGTTCTGTTAAGTGTAGAAATTATTCCGAGAGTAGTGCTTTTAAAGAACATTTAGTTTCGCCTTCAACCCGGACAAACGGCTGTTAATGAGTTCCACAGCTCCTCCTGCTCTCTGCAGATTTGGATCCCTGGCTGAGTGAGAGAGCAACACTAACTCATATTTTAAGGATTTTAGTTTTGTCGACCTCTGTCACTGCAGAGCCGCTATCTATCTATCTATCTATCTATCTATCTATCTATCTATCCTCTGGTCGTCTTTGATTTAAAGACCTAATGGAAATAACGATGTAAATTACTCTGCAGCAGTTTTCTTCTTCAGGGGATTTTTGAGAGCAGAGTTAAACTGTGCACTTTTCAGTTCAAGGAGACTTCGATATCGCGCTGCTGAGGATGTCCTATTTTTGGAGGAAACACACTAATTAGTGTTTGGATTTGAGGAATGTCTTTGTGCCGATGTGATGGGATGGATTTCCTTCATGTTTCAGCTCAGGTCAATACTTCATCGTGAATGGAGTAAACAATATTTATTGATGGAAGCCTCCTTACACAAGATTTCTGTGTAAATCTGATGCTGGTTTTGTTTTCTCCTGTTGTGAAAAACACAACGTCACACAATGTTCCACACACGGAATGTGATTTATATCATAATCATATCAATGCTATGTGCGATTTATCTGAGAGGTTTGTCCTTGGTCCTGTTGAGGACTGTCTGGAGGAAAACTATCTGACTTCACTTCAAGTTTGGAGGACGATTGTGGTTCAGTAAGAGACTTTCATGTTTGATGTTTAAACTTGTCAGAGCATTGATTTTCTTTCATTTGAAGTTTGAGAAATCCATTTTGTTTTCAAATTAAAACTTTGCAGTGATCTAGTTTTGCACGGAGAGGAGGGAGAGGAGACGTCTCTCCATCTGAGCAGTGAGGACATCAGATTCTTAGTTTGAAGGTTTCTGAGGAAAATCCTTTCCCACTTCCTTACCTGGCCTACTACTTCCTGCTGTTGCCCCGCCCACATAACCTATACAGGAAGCCATCTGAACATGGCTGACAGCATGGTGGGGGCCTCATCCTGAAGGTAGGTAATGTGTATTTGTTGCTTCCCTTGTGATTGGATTGTTTGGATTGTTGATGATTGTTCTGGCTTTTTTACTTCACTTTTTACTTTTGCTGTAATATTTAAAAGTGTTTTGCCGTCTTTGTTTGCTCGTTTCATGGAGGGTGGATCCATATTGTTTGAACATGATGATACCAGCACTGCTCATTGTTACACATGTGTATTTCAGCTGGAAGAAAGTGGCGTGTTCTGGGTTTTCATGCTGTGTGGAAGAACTTGAGCAAGTTAGCTTAAGGATGCTAAATGATGTTGCAACTTCCCCAGGCAGCAGATCAGAGGCCCCGGTCGGCCGACGTCTGATTTTATTATGTTTCAAAAGAGCAAAATTGAAGGTATTCACTATTGTAATATATTACTGTATTCAGTCTACAATCCTAAGTAAAAGCACACTTGTGTTTGTGTTGTTTACTGAAACTGGTTTTCATTATAAGAATCCTGGCTTTCCCAGTATGAGATAGAAGAATGGAGTGTCTCTGTCTCGTACTTGGAGGGATGTTTGCAGTGTCTTGTGTTAAATGCTTCAACTTGTGCCATTTCATATAGCGTCACTTTCCACTATATTTCATAGAAAACAGGTCCTTTTCAGGGATTGACAAATTATTTAACTTGCAGCGTTGCTGCAGCGAACAATTGCTGTAACTTATTACTTCAAAACTTCACAAAGGCAGCGCTGGAACAAGAGCTGCAACCGCCTCTGATGGATTATTAAGACGATACTGAACTACAGAAATGCACTACAGCGTATTGGTAACAGAGTGGGAACAGAACGCCAAGTAACAAAGTAAGACGGAGCGGCTGGTTCAGTGTTCGGCAAGATAACGACTCAAAACATTAGAGGGAAATAACGAGCCGGTGGCTTCAAATGATGGAAGAGCAGCGCAGTCTCTCGGCGCACGGAGCTGGTTGAGTGCAGCAAATTTATAAGAAGTGTTTGGACAAACTTCCATCCATCCATTAGCTGCAGCGCTCATCATTAGAGACTGGTTGAGGGAGCCTGCTGCCAGTCCCAGCTGACATTGATTGAGAGGCACCGTGCACGATGTGCACGCTGTGCACGCTGCACAGGGATCGCTGCACATAAATATGTTTGGATTTCTTCTTCTCGCGATGGAAATTAAACCAAACGCATGCAGGATACGTACGCTGCTGTCTTGCACATTAAGATCCGGCATCGCCGCAGCACAGAATTCCTGTCGATGCATGGCCCCGACCAAACAGGAGTCAGTCTGACGTGTCAGTCATGTTTCTTCCTGTTTTTTAAAACTGGATTTAATATAACCAGAAAAATGTTAGAACTACCTCTACTGGCAGGAACATTTATTTTGAATATTTAAGTCTATTTTATTTTTGTTTGATTAATAGAAAATATCTCAGGAAAACGGCACCTCTTTCATTTGACATGGAAAGCTGCTCTATTTTTTTTCCGAATTAACGAGATAAATTTGTAATAAAGAAATCTGCTCCCTTTTTCTGAATTAAGTTGATAATTAAATCGTTAATCCAATGTAGGGGAGCAGATTTTTTTTCTAATTTAATCTGAATACATTTCTGAACGTGTGACACTAGAATCTGTAGATGTCTGCATCTTTAAACAACACTGATGTAAAATGCATTATTCACTCATGGTTAATCACACGTGTCTCAGGGTTCATAATGAGTGTTTTGGCCCTGTGTGTCTCTGAGCCGCCGTTGGCTACTTAGTTCGCGCAGTAATCCGAATTAGAGCCTCTGGTGACCATCTGCTGTCTCCTGCTGCAGCTCAGCGCACTACTTTGTTCCTGCATTCACCTCAGCCCGCCCCCCATATAACCCACCGGGCGGAGTAATCCGGGCTGGTATCTATTGAGTGAGTGTGTGTGTGTGTGTGTGAGAGAGGGGGGGAGAGAGAGAGCGAGAGAGCGAGAGAGAGTGCGTGCGTGCTTCGGCTGCTGCTTGTCACTCATTGTGCCGCGGACACGGGAAGCGACAAGGACCAAAACTGAGTCCGGCGCAGTTGTTGTCCCTGGAAAGGCTGATTTCTGCCCCCCTCCCTCCCTCAGCTCCGGAGAGAGACACCGCGCGTGTTGAAAGTGCGTCTGTTCTGCGAGGAGAATATCTGTGACATTACAATGCTGCAAACAAGGGACATCCTCTGGGGACTGCTGTTCATCGGCTGCGCAGGTGAGGCGCCGACCTGTTCTCTCACCATCCGCGCGCGGGGCAGATGGATTCCGGCGGCCGCGGGAGGGAGGCCGGGCGGTGTGGATCCCGGAGCAGCATCCTCCTGGTCCCACCGGCGGCATCCCTGTCACCGGCTCCGGACACCAGGCGTCACATTTGGAGCTGTGCGCAATGTAGCGGTGCGGTTAAACGGCAAAGTTTCCCCCGGAGTGAGAGTTGCAACTCCTTTTTTACGTGCATTCTATTCAGAAATCCAGTTCCAGGCTGTTTTATCCCGAGTTTAAATTCCAGGAGTCGTGCGTTTTTGTTTTTTTTTTTGAACATCTGCGCAGCGGAGGAGCGTGCCACTCTCCCCATGCCTGCTCCTCTCGCTCCATCCTCTCCCACTGGAGCTGCTGTTGTTGGTTCGAGTCACTGTGGGTGAAAATAAACCTCCACACGCGCGCGTTACGCGTTTGAGGTTCTTAAAGGTTCGTGGGGGTGGATGCTGGCGGTGATGCGGAGCGCTGGGGCGCCTTGTGGTCCCCTCGCACCAGCATTTGCAATGCTGGTGCACCTACTCGTGCACCAAACGTGCACGAGTAGGTGCCAGATTTAGTTTCTGGTATACTGGTATAATAGTAAAAGCCATACATGGTGTTTTTTAAAGTCCAGCCTGGCGCTGTGGCTGCCGCTGGGTCAGCTGTGACGCACAGTGGATGGAGGGGCGCAGCGTTGGCCGCTCCTCGGGGGGGGGGGGGGGGGGGGGGGGTGCTTTGTTTCGGTGCACTGAAATAGCTTTAAGGACATTTTTACCAAGATAAAAATGTCTGTTTCATAAGCACGCGCTTAAATTCTTTGGCATCGGGAGGATTACGACACTGGCTGGGCTCTGGAATATCTTCGGATTTGGCTGGAAAACGGCGCTCTGCGCAAAAAAAAAAAAAAAAAGTGTCACCGTGAGGTTTTAGTTTATCAGTACGGGATCAAACCCAAACACGTTTGCGGGGTCACTTGTGTTTCTGTTGTTGTTTTCATTTCTAGTCTCTAACTTAATATCTCGCTGCGGTTTGGGCGCAAAAATGAATGTGGCCCACACTGATCCGGTTGGTCGAGATGAAATTCGTCATCCATTGAGAGACACTGAATAGTCATTCAAAATACACAATGGGATCCAATCCCAGAGCTCCCATGGTTATATGGGGGCGGAAGGGGACCCCCCCATCCCCCCACCCCATGCGCCTCCCATATCCTCCTCCCCCCTGCATCTGCCCCCTCTT
Organism: Pseudorhombus dupliciocellatus; assembly: GCA_016785235.1. Lineage (NCBI taxonomy): Eukaryota > Metazoa > Chordata > Actinopteri > Pleuronectiformes > Paralichthyidae > Pseudorhombus > Pseudorhombus dupliciocellatus. Next base: position 2,274,788 of record JAFBJW010000183.1, on the reverse strand, counting down.
TCTATAGACTGCAACTGGGTTCTCCGAGGGGCGTTTATGGACCCCCGGGGTTCCTCAGAGAGGAGGAGAGGGTTTGGTTTGATAATAAATTAGTGGAGCAGAAGGATCATTGTTTTAACCTCAGGTCTTGACCCTGACCCCCCCCCCCCCCCCCCCCCCGCAGAAGGATCATTGTTTTAACCTCAGGTCTTGACCCTGACCCCCCCCCCACTCCCCCATGTTCCATAGGTCTGCTGTTTATGCATTTGCTACATTCAGCTTTAACTTTAACTTCGGCATCGGCCCTGCTTCCTTTAAGGGTTTAGTTTGTTTATGTGTTGAATGGTAGTCAACCCTGCTGCACAAAAAACAATGTTTTTTTGTTGTTTATGGATTTCTGAGGAAATGAATCTTGATCAAAAATAGAATCCAGTGTCGGCATAGGTGTAGCTAGGATTGTTCAAAAAGACTAAACCGGCTTCCTACGTCTGTGTTCCCCTCTTTTAGCGTTGCTATACGTTCTTAATAATCTGTTAGTGCCCTATTCTGGACAAACTTGCTCCAAGTAAAAATTGGCTAATGTGCTAGGTCTGGCTAATAGTTAACAGGATGTGCAGCCATGATTTGTCAATTCAGATTTGTGACTTGACAACAAAAAAAAAAACAAAATTCGTAAACTCCACTGTCTTATTTTGTATTATCTACACCCAATCACTGCTGGTGCTGTGGAGGATGGAGTGGGACCAGGGGGAATCTGTATGTTTTCATTTTTGTTCAGTGTGATTCATGACCCTGCCAAAAAACTCCCGACGCCCCTGCAGTTCCCCGCCCCTCGACTGCGAGGGGAGGCGAGGTGCACTAAGATAATCCGACAGCTTCGGCTCTGCCCTGTCGCCACCGAGAAAGTGATCCAGAGAAATTGATCACATTTGTGTGATAGGCCCCGGGTATATTAAAAGGGTAATGACAGCGTCGCACACTTTGAGGGCTGAGAAATGTAATTACATTCATTGATTTCCAGTTCCTGTTCCAGATCAGTGATAATTACATTTTTGAGGCCAGTAACAAACATGTGGAGCCAGGCCACCTTCCAAGAAACGACTAAATCAGGGCCAGATTGAATATGATTTTCAGAAGTGGACACTGGCAGCAGCCGTATGTGTCTTAGTCAGTCTGCAGCCAGATGGATGGAGTCTGGTGTGTATCGCCAGTTCTGACCTTGTGTAACTGGAGTGATTTCGCACATCCATGGTCATTAATCCGCAGCCTGAAAGACTGTTGATTTAGGGTTCTGGCCCTGAGTTGATCTGCTGTAGCGGGAGGCATTAGGAGGTAGTTTCAGCCTTTTTTCTGTTTCATGTCCTGAACCATCAGCTTCAGGAAAAAAAAACAAACAAACAAACAACAACCACAAAAAGAAGCAGCGCAGAGCCATCTGCCAAAAAAGCGCAACCTGGCACAACTTTATGCAGCGCTGTCATCTGGCAACGCATGGTTTTGGCCAATCGACTGCAAGCGAGCGGGGAAGGCTGACAAATAATGTAAACTACGTTCTTTGTTCTATGAAATAATAAACATGAGTCCTGATACCGAGGTGTTTGGTAAAGGCTCACATCTGTTCATTTATTGATGAGTCAGGCTGGTTTTTATGTTTGTTCTAATCAGGGAATGGAAAACGTTCCATTCTCCTTTTTCTGACTCATGGAAGTGTTACTGAACCCAGACTTCCTGTTGGCTTGGTGAAACAAGAAGTCCTCGCCGAGTACCCAGTTTGCACCTGCCCTTGCCATTTCTGCATTTTTTCGAAATCCATAAAAGTACATGCTCGAGTTCAAAAGCAAAATCACATCCATCTGCGTTTGAATCTTCAGACCTGCTGAGCTCTGCAAATGCGAACACTGTGTCGTTGGTTTAATGATCCCCTGGATCTGAAACAATGTTCTGTGAGTCGAGCAAAGAGCAGAGCTCCTCAAAAAAGAAGAAATACTTACAAGTTCAAGATTTCGAGGGAGAGAAAATACACAATTCCTAAATGGGTAACATATGGTACTTTAACTGCTGTGGTGAGTTCAAAGCCACTATGAAAATAATACAGGCTATTTTCAACCTGGGGGAACTGGAAAAAGCAGCCAAACAAGGGGCAAATTATAAGGTGGGTTTTTTTTAGCCTGCGCTCTGAATAAAAGTGGATTCTGAATCTTTAGAACTTCGCTCTGCAGCTGTAACCGGATCTGTTGCATTTGAAGTGAAATGTCCACGTTTTCCTCAACGCTCCTGCAGCTTATGTTGATCAAATTCTCATCAGCACGGGAGCCGCTCAGATTACAGATGGAGCCCTTTGGCTTGAGCTCATATTGAGCTATATGGTGCAAACGAGTCCTACTTAACACTGTTTATAAGCGCTGGAGAACGCAGAAGAGAATGGCTTTTTATTGAATCGCAGCTTGTGAGGTCCATGCTCAAGTTTACTGACACATCTGTCCTTGCTGCGCCTTTCTTTGTCCCCTCTTTCAACCTGTTTATGATGTTTTTTTGCGCTGTTCCTGAGTATTCTATGAAAGTACGATCGGATATTCTTCTATAATTCATCCCAAATACGTCCCTGACTCCGGATACAAATAAAATTGATGAAATAAGCCGATTCAGACGAACGTGTATTTCCCAAATGATTCAATTACAACAACATTACCCCAGAATGTATGAGCATGCTGTAACTTTATAAAACTTATAAAAGTCTCTCAAACAAGAGAAACGACCCTGACATGAGTTTTGAACTGGTTCCAAGAGAGCTTTAGTGGAATCCCCAAATTCTGGTACAATGCACATGAAATATGTATGACGAGAACGTGCCGCCGCTGCTGCACTGAACCCCAGAATAAATGCTAGGCATTGTATAAATGTTTTAGGCTGATTGTTAAAACCCTTCTGCCAAGGTTGAACACCTTATCTCAAAGAGTTAAAGTTAGAAAAAAACATAACAGCCCGGCTCTGCCGTCCTTCATCGAATCAGCTGCAGGAGTTTGTATGTTCGTCCTTGGCCCTGCGCGCGCACACACACACACACACACACACACGTAGGTGATTATAACAGCAGACTTAATATTTCAGTCATCATCACTGTGTCTGTTTGCTGCTGCTGTGAGTGTGTGTGTGTAAAACACATTTATGAAAAATAAATATTAGAAATGACATTGAAACATCAGCGAGAGAACGGGACGTGGGTTGTGCCACAATATCTATGAATTCAGGTCCTCTCCCGGTGCGGCGTCACGCTGAATGTAAAAGAACCGGTGGCTCCAAACATCTAAGTTCCCGAGCCACTCTGCTGCTGCTGCTGCCTGGTAAATTTCTTCTCTGCCGACTGTTAGATCAGGACTGGGCCGTCTTTGCATAATAATCAGCGAATGAATAGGGACCAAGAGTTATTTGCATTGTGTGAGCTCTGGAGGTGTCCTATAGAGAAGTGAATGAAGGGGGGGAAGAGGGAGAAAAGCCCTGAAATGGCCTTGTTACACAGAGAGGGGGCTCTAACCTTTAGCAGCTCACTTTGATTCTGTGTCTTCAGAACTTCGCTCTGCAAAAACCGAACACAATAAATATTCTATGGAGTTCAACGTTTGTAAACTGACCTACTTTTCTCGTGGCTTCCAGCGTGCGCATGTGTTTTATCACGAGGGACAATTAAAATGCAAGTGGAAGTGGGGTTTTCCACTCTCGGTGTAAAGTTACATGTTCGGGCTGCACAAGTTTTTCCATAAACTTCCTTCCCAGTGCATAAAAATAGCTTTAATTAACAGCTCTTGGAGCTTGAACATGCACTCAGAGTAAATCATTATTTTCATATAAACACATGAACTGTCGGGCCTAGTTTTAAACTTTTTATCGTTCTGAATCCGAACCGCTGCTCGGCTGTCTTCTGGGGCCGCTGCCAGTATTTTTGGGCTGTGCAGACGGAGGATGTCCCGTCCAAGTCTACTGCCTCCCATTCGCAGTATTTACAATTACTGGACAGCTTTCTGTATTTTGGTCAGTGTGACAGTTAACCTGCAGGAAACGGACGCCCGCTCAGAAGTGATTGGTCAAATTGGAAATCTGAACACCCTGAGATCTCGTTAGTGAGAGTTCCCGCTTCGCTGTCACTGGGAGGGCGTCTAATTCAGAAACAGTTGAACTGGTCTGTGAAGCAGCTGGCGCCCGCAGGCTAATGGTCACATTGCTCGCGGTGAAGGCTGATGGTGATGGTGATGGTGGATGGACTGTGGTCTCAGTCTCCTCAGCATCCAGCTCACTGCTCTTTCTTTTTTTAAATCCTGAGCTGGGCGAAAGCGAGGCTGCCAAGTCTGTAGTTTCCCCAAGGTGACGACGGACTGCATTACAGCGTAACAAAACCCCAGCGTGATGTCCCGGTCCTCCTCGAGCTGCCTGGAGAACTGCATGCACTGATTGTATACGTCATATAGATACATGCATCCTGCACTGATGCTTCAGTTTCCTTTGCTGCCAGCAGGGGGGCCAGTGTTATTTATAGCCTGTCAACATTTTAGCCTCCACCAGAATGGGAGCTGGGGAACAGATGGTAGTTCTCTCTGTGGAAGTCTCACTTCTGAGCTGATATGTGACGTTTGAATCCCTTGGCTCAACACCTCATTTAATTCAGCAAGAGGGGAACATCATGACCCGGCGTTCAATGGCTCCCCTGGCTGAATTATGAAAGGACGCGTTGCTGGTGTTATCATCCCTTCTGCTCTTGGCGCCGGAGACGTTAAGGAAATTGACTTCCTGTTTAGTATTGTTGCATAAATGCAGTCGCACAGTTCAGCTCGTCTGATGCAGGGTTCCCTGCTGTGATGCGTGTTCACGGAGCGATTCACGACACATGGAGCCCAGCCCAACATTTACACCACGGACAGCTCCTCATCAAAGGAGCAGAACTACGTGTTTAGCGTGTAACGGTGGGAGCACAAGCAGCAGCTTTGTCAAAAGCGACATCACATGTTTTATTCCGCTCGGAGCAGTAAAATTGCTATCAAAGGGGAAAAAAAAAAAAAAAGAGTCCAATCTCGCGATCTAAATTTAGAGTTATCTCTTATATAATGAAAAGTCACACACAGTTGATTCTTTAATCGGAAATCTCTGACCACATTTCCCTTCCGCTTCCAGTTCATGGCGCTCTCTGCGTCGCACATGTGGCGTTGCGGCTACAAACGTCACGCAGCGTCGGTGTGCGAGGAGCCAATTATTCCGGTGACCCCTGTACCTTTCCTGTAGCGCTACCGGCAGATCAGAGGTTTTAAACAACCAGGAATGTTCACAATTACAGCTTCAACTCGCGTCCAGTGCACGTGCGAGCGATTCAGCCCTCGCACGCGCCCCATGTGGCGTTGCGGCTACAAACGTCACGCAGCGTCGGTGTGCGAGGAGCCAATTATTCCGGTGACCCCTGTACCTTTCCTGTAGCGCTACCGGCAGATCAGAGGTTTTAAACAACCAGGAATGTTCACAATTACAGCTTCAACTTGCGTCCAGTGCACGTGCGAGCGATTCAGCCCTCGCACGCGCCCAGCGTGTCGTAAACAGAAGCGCAGACCCCCCCCACACACACACACACACACCCATGTGATTCTTTACTTTGGATGTCACAGCGATGCTTTGGAAGCGGTGGTGATTCGCCTCATTGCAATTACGTCTCTCTCAAGACGATTTTATTTCCATTGCTGCTGATCATGTGCTGCCCCCAGTTTTTCTCTGGTGCTCCGTGTTCGCAGGGGTGAGACCAGGCATGTGACTCATGGTAATATTGTCCTCAGAGATGTGTTTATCATTCAGCATGAAGAATGGAGTTTAAATCACCCTGCAGTTAGAAAAAAAAAAAAGAATCACATTAGCAGTCAGAGTCTGCGTTACTCCACCGGTCAACCGGAGATTCTGCTCCTCTCCTATTGTTTTTAATCGCTCACACTTGGAGCTGAATAGATCGTCATGCTTTTCGACGAACGACGCGTGCCGTCTTCTGAGACGCTGCGAGATAATCTCTGGGAAGACCTCATGTCCTGTCTGTGGCCGGGTGTGCGTTTCTGTCTCAGGCACGTATGTGTTTATCAATCCACGGGGCCGGATCATAAATCCAGGTCGTTCTTCAACCCTCATGTCCTCGTGTCACGAGCTACGAGTGCACGTGTTTAAATAAGTACCTCATAAACGCCAAACACAAAGTACACATCAGTACGGTCCTAAGTACTTGTGGGTGTTGTTGACCTGTAAAGTGAGTGCAGGTCAGTGGGGGAATGGACGGGGGACACTCAGACAGGAATGCAGTTAGCTCTGACTGTGCAGAGGCTGGACGGCATAAAAGAAAATAAACATCGGTTATTTGCTGTCCCTTTGTGGATGCAGAGTCAAGAGTCTAGAGATTTCCTCACCTCTACTGTAAATGTGGCTGTGTCATGCTGAAACGCTGCAGCTCGGGCGTGGAAGGCAGTCGGAGGCAGGCCGCTTCAGGTTTTTAACAGACTTGCTGATATCTCGCCAGCTCTATATATTTATATTGGGGAGGTAATTTTTTTTTTTTTCCCCCCCCTCCCCGTTCCTGAAATTCCTTTCACACCACCTGGAACGGGAGCTCATTTTCTGTGTCTGCAGGGCTCATTTCTGTTCATTTAAGGCGTGAATTATTTTCCCCTCTTTTATTGAGTGATGCTGGTTTTGTTTTTCCAAAAATGGGTCTCTAACCCCAAGTTTCAGTCCACGCTGCATCTCTCCCAGACCAAACCAGGCTTCTGCAAGATGGTCAGCGATTCACATAAATCTAGCAGCTGGTCGTTACTTACCTGGGCGGGTCCATGGCCGTCTCCCCCCATCAGTGTGAGGACACACACTCAGACAGAGAGAGAGCGAGAGAGAGAGAGAGAGAGGATTTAAACATTTGTTCCATACTTGAATAACGTTTGTCAAATAACAGAAACTAGAGTTCTCCAGTCCTTCTGGGTTAAAGGCTGAACTCTATGTGCGTATGTGACAAATAGATAGAACAGACGAGGTGAGTGTTGTCTTGTTTGCTGACCAACGTGTTTCCTCGGTGCTGTGTCTTTTGATTGCCTTCACAGGTAAACAGTCATTAATTCCTTTGTTTTCGTTTTGCTGCCAATGATGAATGTTGCATAAAGAGACTAATGAATTAGTAATTGCACTTCAGAGCCCTGCAGACATGGAGCCGGACTACGCCGAACACGCTCCTTTCGCATTCAGCGCACAGGCTGCCGAAATGACCCCGATAGATGTTTTGTGGCGCAAATAAACAACGAGGCTGTGTAAACACCAGGGTTGTGCAATACGCGAGAAATATCGTCTACATGTAAAACCAGACTCTGGTTTTAAACCCTTCCGTTGCTCCAGCGTGTGATTAAGCTTTTTACAAGATATCTTAAGCAGTCGAACAGAGAGCACACCTCCTTTATCACCCGACATGATTCAAACGCTGCAGTTTGGAAACCAACCAGAGGATTAAATACGGCCTGGGTGATAACCCGGGGTTATTAGACGCACACTGTGAGCACAGACGGTTTTGATTTGTATGTTTTCCCCTCGAATCAGTTGCGTGTTGGGTCACGTGTTCTACTGTCTCTGGGTCCCAGAGAGTGAGTCATGCGTCATGATGTAATGCTCAGAAATGGAGGTGAGCTCATCCCGGGATGTTGCCGATTGGCTGGGCTGCCGCAGGTGCCATGACGCCTCGGTCTGGGTGTGAAGAACAGGACAAGAAAAAACAAGCTTGTCCCCCTGGAGACGGAGCGAGATGTGCGGCAGGAGCAGGGTTCCGTGCACTTGTTTACTTTCTTAATTGGCTCAATTGTAAGTGAGCGGATACGCGGGGCTGAGTGTCTGTGTGGTGATTTCAGAGAACACCAGCAAACGTCCAGAACACAGAATTTACTTTGCGGTGAGACTCTAGACTTGATCCGAGTGTAATACCTGTTCTAGACTGTTGGTGTTCTAACACAGGAGCTCCTCCTCCTCCTCCTCCTCCTCCTGCTCCTTGTACCCTTATAGAAACAACAATGGTCGGGGGATGAAAATGAATGGGTGCTTCTGACCTGGCAGCAGGTGGCTGCTGTTGCCATAACAGAAAGTGAATGTGTTTCAGACCCACTGGAGCTGCTCATCAAGCCTCCAGTGATGGCCTCAAATCTGGTTTCACTGAATCACAACAGGAAAGAGATCTTTTATTGAGACATAAATTCTCCATTCTGACATAAACGTTGTTTTGGTTCGTCACCTTAAATGATCTTCTCAGATAAATTCAATAATACAGATGCACTGATGTTGTTATCTTACCTAAAGTTAAATATTTTCTTAGTTGAGGTTCTAGACATACCTGTCTGTCCATGTGTTTACTTCTTAGTTATTTAGCAGAATTCAGCTGAAACTGAGCTTTTTGGAGTCGTTTCTCAGGTTTCTCTCCAGAGCATGATGAATTGGGGGATATTAGAGTTATGGCATCGGTCTTGGCAGGTGTTTGTTCCCTCTAAGTGCCTTTCTGTGGTTTTATGGTTGCTTCGTTATAAGGGATTCAACACGATCATTTCAGTACATCAACCAACATGTTGATATACTCTTTCCCCTCATCTCTGAGTTGGTCCTTAAAAAACATTTTCACTTCATCCACCACGAAATAGAAATTAACCTCCACATTTTAAAGCAGTTTCACAATCTCCTGTTTTTATTATGAATGTAGTTTAAAAAAGTTAAATGTTATTTTTTAGCATGTCTAAGCTAGTATATGTCACACTGGCCTTTTTCTCCCTGAATGTTTTGTCTCAAAATGAAGACCTCCACCACTTTCTCTGAAAACGTGAAGACAATCACCCTGATGGGACCCAACACACACCCTCTCTCTGCGTGGGTCTTTTTCCATTATGTGTTTACGGCCAGGCTGCAGCGTTTGATGAGATCAGGAGGGGTCTGTAATTTATTAGGCTTTCACACTAACGGCATTGACAACGGAGCCGCTCCTGAAGAAAAGGCCCAGGAGTGAGTCACTGCGAAGAGGAGGAGGAGGAGGAGGCAGACAAAGGTGGAGTGCGGCAGGAGAGGTGGAGGAGGGGTGGAGGGTGAGAGATGGAGGCGGGGACACAATACAAAGTGTTGTCAAGGAGGAGCCGCTGCGTTGCGGGGGGACACTTCAACCCCTGGATTCATTGTTTCCCCCTCTGTCACTGGAAACCCGTTTTTACGTGGCGCCGCCTGCTCGGTAATGCTGTTAGACACGGGTACACGTGTTTCCCTTTTTTAGATCTCCCTTCCTTGATTGTTCCGCACGACTTCCAGCCGCAGATGATGGACAGTTTCCTCGTCGCTTCGTTGCTCAGAATCTTTTCTTTGCTGTTCCTGCCGCTAAATTAAATGGATTCACACGAGTTGAATGAAACCTCAGACGTCATGAAAGCAGTGGTTTGCCTTGAATGATAAGCCTATGTGATGTGTGTGTGTGTGTGTGTTTTTTCATCCACCCTCACAAAATGTCTTAAAAGAAGAGGCTTTGATTCTATTCTGATGAAATACCCCCCGCCCCCTTATGTACCGTGGCCTGATTATGTCTCTGGAATGAATCGCCACTCTCCTGACTGACAGCTGTCTCATTTTATCTGGGGGACTCGTCTGCATAATCCACTGCGCTGCTGCTTTGATAACTTACCGTAACTGCAAAGTTCTGTAACTGCAATTATTTTTACACCGCTTTTGGTTAAAAAACTGCGCCGGCACATGAAAATGATACCTAAACACCAACAGGCGTTTTTTTTCCTTGGGCCTGGTTGCAGGATGGAATTATTTCTCGAGTGTTGACAGGTGATAAAGAAATGCTTGTTTCTTTGGCACAGTTGTTTTTGGTTTTTTTTTTCCTCCTTGTGATATTATTTGGCAGCTTGTGGCGTCTGTGCTGTGTGACCTACTGTTAACGTCCAGGATGGAAATGTAAAGTACCAGGCGTCAGTTTTAATAGAAATGGAAAAGGGAAATACTGCAAATTGTCATCCTCCACTTGTTTTCTCGCTGTATTGTTGCTTGGCGGGTACTGCATTTTCTTTTTGAGAAGCACATTATTAGCAAATCAATAAACTCCCAAGTAAGCTCTCTGAGGTCTTTTAAATTTTTAATCTGATGCCAACAGCATCTACTCTCACCCCCCTGCCAGAGAACACGACTGGAGTGTAGATGCGTAACGTTGCTGTTGTGCCTGAGATGAAGAAAACAAACAAGGAATTAATTTAAAAAAAAGGTATTTTTATGCTTTTATGCCTTCGCGTATTTTGATGGAAGCTGAAGATATAAATACTATAACAAATGAAATTCAAATTACAAGATGGAAGTCTCACCTCAAACACTCGATGCTCTTAGTTTTCCCGTCTGACGAGGTTGTTTTCACGGCCTCTGCTCCTCCCGTTTATCAGATGGGGAGTTAAATGTCACACAGAGACCAATGCTGTATCTGAACACCAGAAGGATGAAGTATGTTTACATCGCGGGAACAAAGGCGACGCGTCGTGCTGCATGTGATTGATTCGGGCTCACAGTGCAGGCAGCCAGATGGGCCGCACTCAGACGACTCAGGGTCGAGAGCCCCCCCCCCTCCGAGTCCAAAAGCTCCAGCTCAAAGACTTGTAATGTGCACGGCGTGCCTCGGTGGCTCCGTCACCTCCGTGACGCTGCACTGCGTCTGAGCAACAACAGGCTGGACTAACTTCAGGTATGGAGTTTATCAGACTCATGCACTGGGCTGAGATTCTCTGATTGCTCTGGTTTTAATAACTGGAACCCGCTAGCGGACGTTCAGCTACTCAAAAAGTTTTACTCGCAATTGCAGCAGTGAGGATTTTCTCCGTCTCAGGAAATGTCAACACTTGAAGTCAGATTCTGTGAAAGTTAGTGAAACACTTCTGAGCTGTTCTCTCTTTGCATTCTCATTTTTGGCAGCCAGGGGTATAGGTTCAATAAAACAACTGATCTGAATTTCTTTTTTGAAGAAACTTGTTGAATGAATAATAAAGAATAAAATCTGACATTTTTTTTTGTACCTGATGCTGAGTCATCAAGAATCCAAATAAATCAGGCATCAAAATAAAATAAATAAATAAATCCAACCGTCCATCTCAAATCAAATTGGGAATGTTTTTGTTTCTGACAAATCGAACATTTACAGCCTCCCTCTGAATCAGACAGCGTTGTTGCGTGTTTACTCTGTGTGCGATTTGTCGAATTTGCTGCAGTCTTGTTGTGTATCTGCGCAATAATGATGATTTATCTCCCAGTTGTTGCTATCATTATTCAGCATCACTGTGACTAGTGAGCCATAGGTAGATCACTTATCAGTGTCTGACCCGCTGTCGGCATGAAAGAGCAACTCTAAATGCCACATCATGCTCCCATTTTCCACCGTGATTCTCTGAAATCTTTTTCTCTCTCTCCGTCTCAAAGAAAGCGTACTCTGTTATACCCGGCGAACACAGTGAAAGCCCGCTGTTGTTTTTGACTGCACCTCATTCAGCTCCGCTGCGCCCTGTAGCCGGCCAAGTAGATCACTTAGTTTGCCACCCTGTGCCATAGAAAACCTCCCGGGACTTTTGTCGACTCCCACTTCCTTGGACGCAGCCCTAAAGGAGGCGAGCGGCGAAGGAAGTCTTCGTTAATCACCGTGTCAGATTTTCACAGAGCAAAGTATAACTGCAATGACTCAGCCCTCCCTGTCAGGAGGTAATGCGGGTGATAATTTCCATGGGAAGTGGAGTACTGAAAATTAGGGAACAATGAGAATGAGGAAATTGTGGAGACAAATGAGCCGGTGGAGAATGGCCTGGTTGTTAGTCCTCAGATGTACGGCACTGGCTTTGGATACAGTTTTAGCTGACATGGCCAGCTTCCCAAGGACAGAGGCCTTTTACAGAAGCGTCTGCTCATTAGAGAGCACATCTCGTATTGTTTATGGGCTTTAATGAGCCTTTGCCGCAACCAAGGGTACAAAACAAAGATGTGAAAATAGGGACCTTGCATCGAAAAATTCAACGTGTCTGCCTCCCCGGGACGGGCGCGAGGAAGGTTTCAAACCCTGCCTCCTCCTCCACCCCCTCGCTCGTGTTTCCTTTCCGAACCCTGCTCGCTCCCTATGTGGTTGAGGATGAGGTCAGCCCTTCGTCCATTTTCTTTTCCTCCCCATGCTTTTACCTGGGTCTCTCGCTCTCCCTCGTTCTCATTACCGCCATTGCAGAGAACAATCTCAGTGCACCATTTTGCCGAGGACATTGAGGAGCTTAATTAGTTCATTCACGGATATGGCTCCTCTTACTAGCCCAATGGTTTTAGTGCCTCTGGAGGGCCTTAAATGCCAGCTCCCTCTTGTCGAAAGGCCTCAGAACTGTACAGAATATAAAATACCTGTCAGGTTAATAAGGGAGAGCCCCGGCACTTCTTCTGCATTCATTTATAACATTTGCACTGGCTTTGAAGGACTTGGAGCAGCGTTCTCTTCGTGGCGGGAGAAATAAGGGATAACGGCGTTCATAAATGTCCCTGTGGTCCAATCTGTTTTGTCTTTGTTTCTTGATGTGTGTACAAAACAAGGCTAAACAACACAAAGGGAGATCTAACGGAGCAGTGGATTGAAAAATTGAGGCTTAAAGCTACAGGAGAACGATTCCCAGCTTGAGAGTGGTTAGTCACGGTGGGAATTGTTTCACCCCAAACTCTCCTTTGTTAAAATGCCCTACATGTATGCTATATACACTTCCATGGTAATATAACACTGGAATGTACATATGTCTTCATGTTGTGGCTAATTCCAGATTCAAAATGGCTGTTGTCAGCCGTCAGATGCGTCAGGGATTAAATTATTTTTTGTCTGAATGGAGGTCCTGACGGGAACGTGACTGATTTCCATAAACAATCTGCAGATGCATTTGCTTGAGAGCTTTTCAGGCCTCGGCGTGATTCTTAGTCTGACTTTTTGAACGAAATGAACTGCAGCCGATAATGCGATTCTAAATTACAGAGCTCATAACTCCATATGCATTGATCGAACAGCAGTTTAGCTCTGTCTTAACGGCGGACGGGAAAGCGATGCCAAGAGCCCAATAATGCTCGGGTGTTGCTTTTAAGAAAAGGTGCAATTAGGTAATTCTTTGCATCCTACATTCACAATTTCAGGGACATCTGAACTTTCATTAGAGCGACGGGGCCCCCCGTGAAATGGATACATGGGAGCAGCAGAGGAGAGTGCTCAGGCTGAAATGGGAAAATCAAATTTGGAGGCTCAAGCTGTTTGCAGTGCTTCCTGTAACACTATCCTGTTTGTGGAATGGGGGGTATTTCTGAAATGGCATTCAGTTTCTGGGCGACGGAGCAGCAGCTGTGCATATCTCTGTATCCAGGGGGGCGCGGTGCGATAAAAGCCCATTGATGCAGCTGTGTTTGAACAGGGAGATTGCAGTTCGATCAGCGGCTTCAGGGACTCGCCGACCAACACACTGCAGAGACAGAAGTTTATAAGATTCCCGCCGAGAGATGTCGAGGTGGAGGAGGTGCCGGCTGAAATATTGTCGGATGCAGGAGCGGAACGAGGACCCGAGATGAACGACAGTTTTATGTTTCGTTCATGCTGGGGTTGTAAAAAAAGAAAAGCAATGGTGGACGGCACCGTGGCATGTCTGTTAAGTGCAAGGCCAAGCTGGTTGGCATAGCGATTGTGAAAAATGAAAGGCACTCACTCATTCAGAATGCAATCAATAAAAATAGAAATGAGACTTTTCTTTGTCGTTACGAAACGCCCAGTCTCATAAATGTGATAAACAATGAGGGGACACAACTCGGGACTTGTTAGTTCATTGTAGAACCTATCAATGATTCAGTCATGCTATTCATGACTTGTTGGTGATGATGAAATGGAAATATATGATTTTTGTCATGCTTTTACATCAGTCCAATGCTTTAAACATGTATTTATTTATTAAGTGTATGTACAGTTTCTTATAACATCCAGAGTGTTTCTGTAATATTTTATATTCTACAATTGTATTTGATTAAGATTTACCACCAAAAGTTAATTCAGTGATGAAAAGGAATATTTATTAAAATTTGTAAAGCAGGAAATGAAATAAAGTTGAATTTTCTGTGGGCGAACTTGCCCTTTTATTGATTTAGTAATTCTTGACAGGAAGTATTGAAAGTAGATATTTTATATCCATATCCTCTACTGTCCCGACCTGTGGTTGCCATGACAGCGCTGCTTTGGTTAGCCTTTAAGATTAAATCAGGAAAACCTTCGCTATTCACTCTTTTTCATTTTATTTAAATACGGTTTATGACAAATACATTATTCATGTCAACAATACCATCATTCTCTGGCCTCAGCTGAAGTACTCACACTACTGAGTGCTATTCTAGCGGTAGCCATGTGTAGCGACACAATGCTACGTGGAAATAAGGGGGCAGATTGTCGCCACTGTGCTGTTGAGTCCTGCTGAAGTAAAAGGTCACCAATAAAAGGGACAAATCAATAGTTTCCAATATCTTGTGTCTGAATCTCAAATTTCATCCCACTGGCTGGGCTAAGCTGGATCAGGCCTGTAAGTCACGGCCATACGCTCTCAGCTGTAGGTCTGTGCACAGTTTAAATTCTCGGCTGCGACAGGTGCACAAACAGGAAAATACGGCCTGTTGTCGAAGAGCGCTTCCAGCCATGTTCCGGCTCCACGTGAATGCAGCATTAGAGGTGACGAGGAAACACGTAATGGAGGACGAGGGGACAGCCGTTCGTTGGTCGTTGACACTGCAGAAGCAGAGTCGAGATTGGAGGAGGAGGAGGAGTATAACGGAGCCACTCTCCTCTGGTGTGGCCTCATTAATCACTGTCCCCTCACTCACCATGGGTGGAGGGGATCCTTTGTCTATGTTTGGAGCCTTCTGTGCTGGATGTGATGCCGCGCTCAGATGCAGGAGCCCTCCTCCCATTTGGCGCAGGAATTCTCATCGATGTCTAAATTAGGACTTCATTAACCTACATGGAGTTTATGCCACATCAGCCCGGCAGAAGAGGCCTTATCTTTCCCAATAGTCATTTTCTGAGTCCCACGCGCTGCCTTCTCTCTCTGCATTTCGTTATTGTCTGATGAGAGGAGCATATCAAGAAGTCTGTATTGTTCGTTCCCCATCCACAGCGCTGACGAGTTTCTTAGCCAGTCGTTTTCTCGAGCGGAGATTTTCATAATGAGAGCAAAGAAAAAAAAAAAAAAAAAAATCCCGCAAGAGTTTCATTATAATTTTATGAGGCTTTTTGAGACAGATTAATTTAACGAGAGCTACACAAATCTGCAGCAGACATGTCATTTTTATTACCAAATGAAACTTGTTGTCCTTTTTTTTTTTTTCCTCCTCTTGCCGTCTTCTCAAAGTTTAGAGAAGATGCATGAAGACAGTGTTTCAGCTTAGCTTCGAAGCCCTGAACAAAAGACTCCCTAATTCAGAAGCTTTGACGGCTTTTGCGAGGCCTAGAAAAGACTAAATATTCCAGTGTGTTGCAGTGGAGCGTGGTATCAGGGCTCTGGTGTAATCACAGGCACATGTCAGGGCCGATATCTGAGGCTTAAACCTGCTCATCAGTGCAGTGGTGGTGATGAGCGATGGGCTGCTTTGCACTGCTGCTACGTAAAAACAGAAACCCTGACGAGCACGTGAGACAGTGATTGTCCACAGTCGTACGATCTTTGACTCTAAATCTACACAGTACTCGTCAGTAGGTTTATAAACCCTTTACTATACTGAAAATATTCAGAAATGGATATTTTGACTTCTATGACGCTATGTTTAACTCAGATGGAGGTTTTTGTTATTTAGCGATGTGTACTGTGTGACTGGAAAGACGGCTACAATCTCAGCCACGGGAAATTGGTATCGATCAGCAATCCCTAATAACCCCTGTACGTCAATTTTCCATATTTGTAAAATGGAGGTTCCAGTGAATGATCACTGCCATCGCAAATTCACTCGATAGCTTTGATGAACAGAAAATCTAATTTCCCTCCTGTGTGTAGCTCAGCATTACCATTCGGACCTTTACGCTGTTATTCAAGGTGCACAACAGAACCGTTAACATTTGGTCTGATGCAACAATAAACTCAATAGTGAGATATATATATATATATATATATATATAAAACAATAATATCCTCTAGAATTGGCCGTGAGGAACAAATTGCCGTCGTGCCTCAGGTTGACCTGGCAGGTTGCAGACTTCCCTCCCTCTCTCTCAGGGGATGGGAGTCTATCGTGTGGATTTCGCCTTCCTTTTTTGACACAATCCATTTGAAGCTTGTCACCACTTTCTTCAAGAGACTTGAGCATGAGATTAACTGCCAGTGAGGTCGGCACTCTCACCTGCACTATCCTTGACACGGGGTCGAGTTTGTTCCAAACGAGTCCCTTTGAAGTTGCTGAGTGTTGTTTTCAGGTTTGAGTCCTCTGTCCAGCTCAGAGAAGTCTTGGCGGACATTGTCAAAGAGCAACTCTTACAACTCTGTGAGTGGATCCCAAGGAAGATTATTTTGCATTCCATTATTAGCAATTAGTGTAACCTCAACATTTCACTTATGAAACCACAGTAAAATGAACTAAATCCAGATTTATTCAGATCTGCAGATTTCCCTAACTGTTGGAGACGTTTTTAAACCGTTAAAGAAAGTGGAAAAATGAAATCCTGGATCCTGATCTAGATTATTTCATGGAAATCCATCAAGTAGTTTTTGTGTAATCCTGCGACAACAGACAGAAACATCAACCCAAACCTGACCTCTTTGGCAGAGAGGATTACAACTCCATGTGTTTTGAGAGTCATTTGGTTCATTTTGTTAATGAGTCCAATGCTTTTTTTCATGCTCTTCTTTAGCTGCTGGTCGCTCCAGTGTGTTATAACTCGTCGTATCTGGAGCTGGCCTGTTAGCATCTGGCGGTTTTCATTGGGGAGATGATAATCCTGTCTGGCTCTGACACTATGAGCAATCAGTTTGGTAAATATTGATCAGCAGAGCTTTTAGAAGCGGCCCCTGTGAACATCTGTAATCCTAACCCCTGACTCGTGCTGTGAGTCTGCAGAGGGGTTAAGTGGGCTGAGTCCCATTACTGCACTTTTGATTGCAGAGAATAATAACCCCAGACAATGACAGGGATGAAAAGGCTTCAATATTGCACCAGCACAATAATAATGCTATTATAATGTGAACAGATGCTCGGATGTCTTGAATGGGAAAATATAGTTTTTCCCAGCGACAATGTGATTTGTGAAAGTGATGCAGATAAATAGACAAGTTTCCCGCCATTAGACAACGGAACCGATCATGCTGTCGCCAGCGATCATAAAACCCATAAACAAACCCTAATTAGAGATGTAGAAAAACAGCCATGGAGGAGCGGGCAGGGGGATTGATGGCGTGGGCGGGGCTGACTCCTATAGGACCTGGTGGGCTCCAGAGACGCCACAGATGTGACAGTGTCTGGACCGCGTCTGGAATATAATATAATTCTGATGAATTAATAATTGTGGAGAAAATGTCATAAATAATGAGGACGAAGGGCTGGTATGTGATGAAAGCGGAGCCGTGCTGAGCCGTACTGAGTGAAGATGTGCGCAACCCCCCCCCCCCTCGCCTCCCCCGCCCCGTCTTATGACGGTTGGTGGCAGGAGGCGAGGCGCCAGACCAACATGCAATGTGATCCCAGAAGTCCCTGAGCAGACAGGGATCCCTGGAGTAGGGGCTGGGGAGGCAGTGGTGGAGAGGTGGAGGTTTGTTGTTCATGTGCAGTGTGTAGTGGTGGGGGTGTAGGGGGCGGTTATGGCGGCCGTGTCTTCTGCTTGGGTTCACCTGAGACAATGATGCAGCCTGGCAGATTGGTGCCAAAGGGGGAGCTGAAGGTGCTGGTGTACCATGAGAGCCCTGAACACACCACAGATCATTACACAGCAATGTACACAACGTGCAACTGTCACACGCCGGGCTGATTAAAATGCATTTATTGATTATCAGTCACCAGGGAAAAGAAAAATCATCCAAACATGTTGACTCAATACGGAGCAATAAAACTCAATATTATCATAAATAACACACGTCCAATATATTGATGTATTACTTATGTCTAATCCCAGGGAGGTGGCATATATACCTCTGTGTTGTCATTCTATGCACAGACTTTAAAACCAAACAATCATTGATATTGACTGATGCATGAAAATGCCACTGTGATGTCGTTTTCTGTCCACATTGCCCAACCCCAATTTCACTTTGTTAATCCCAGTAAGGCAATTAATTTCCCCAGCCTGCTGCCAGTCCATATAAATACAACTCATGACTTAAGAAAACAAACGGGGATCAGCACGTCGACGCGTCTGTGACGAGTGATGCGGAGCGCTGTTGTGTGCAAAAACATGTTTTTTTTTTTAAATAATTGCGTTCTTTTAATTTTCAAAGTTTCAAAGGCAAAAGTTTGTTTGAAGTCTGTTTGAAACAAACAGATCTTACCAGGCAAATATTTTCTATTAAAACTAAACAAATAATTTATTTGGCTGAAAGACATGAAAATATCAGTTAAAAATGAAGGTTCATCGATTGTAAGGTATCTAAATACTTCTTCTTGTTTATTCCATGTGTCATCTTTCTTACTTTCTTTTCTTCCTTCATCCATTTTCTCTCTCCATCCCTTCGTACCTCCTCCCCTCCAGCTCGTCTCTCCTGGTAGCTCCTTTTCTTACTGTATGGTTCCCCGTGGCCACGGTCTGTAATGGTTCTTTCATGCTTCATTTCCTCGTTAGAGGTTCTGAGCATTTCCTGCAATGGATTTTCACTATCATGGTTCCCATGCCGATGTGGAAGGATGGGAAGTCTAGACAGTTTGGAGGGGAACCGTCCGCTAATTCACCTTCACACTGTCGACCGCTGCTGTGAGGGTGAGGATCTCATCTGCAGATGGTGGTTCACTATTATGTGGAAATGATGAGGAATCCATCTCTGTCAGCTTTTCGCCGGTCGTTGAGGTGAATTTTGAGTTTTTTATCACCCGCGTCATGGACAGACAATTAGCATGAAGCTAGGACTGGATTAGGCTAGTGGAAGTGGATCTAATGACACACTGCTTATGCTCACTATGGGAAAAAAAAGAAACTGTTTAAAATCAACTTTTACTGCCGGCCTTTGCATCTATTCTTCTAATCTTTCCAACCCATGAAGAATACATGGTGTAAAATCCATCCTTCATTGTTCTGCCCTGAAAAAATAAAACCCCTGCAATGTTTCCTTTGAGCTTAAAAATAGATGCAGAGGAAGTAATTTCATCTGGAAAATAGTTTAATATTACTGCCCATACCTGCATTAATTTTCTGCTTGCTGCATCATTGATTTTTATCAATGTGTGTACCAGTGTTAATCCGCACGATAAGGCTCGAACAGACTGGGTGTGCTGCTCGTTCCCTTCAGAGCTCGTACATCTCCATAGAGACGTGACGGCAGAGCTGAGGTGTGAACTCCAGGAGCTGGCACAGATGGTTCAGAAAAACCTGCACAAGCAGGTAAATGGGAACATGCTTATGCTGGTATTTCTTCTTGTTGTCTGTGGGGTTAGAGTCTGATTATGATTCAATGAATTGTGTTTCACTGGTGATAGTTTGTGTTGATACAATCAGCCTGGGGTTCAGGCAGGTTTCTCAGTTGCTGCCAGTTTAGCCGTGATGCGTGGAAAGTAAATTGGTTTGGATAATCTGGTTGAACTTGTTTACGACCTGTTTCATCATCTCATAATCCAGCCTCATCACACTAAAGTGCTGCACCCCATCAGTGGTTGTTGTGCACTTGCGTTTCTAATTCTGTATATTTCCAAAGGACAAAAACCGAACAGACTTAATTGAAAAAAACTGGAAACCTAAAACCTTAATTTTACCTTCAAATAAATTGGAATGACCCAGCAGTATTGCTATTTTGCACAGCTAATTAACCACACATGAAAATGAATCATTTCCAAAGGCACTTTCTAAAAAGCTAAATTACCTTAAAAGGTGGAAAAATGTGCAGATAGAATTAAAGTTACATTTTCAAATCTCTGCTTTTGTATGCAGGACTGAAAAACACTTTCTTTTGGGATTTGGGGAGAACATGAGGCGCCTCACTTTGCTAACACTCAGAATTAGTCTCGACACCTCTGAGCTCTCAAACAGCCGACAATAAAAAAAAACTTTTCTTGCCTATTACAGCTCTCGTGTTGGCTGCAGCCCTGTCAGTGGAATTGCTCCTTTTGTTCCAGTGGAGTCACAATGGTTTGCATCCCTCGGTAGCTCTGTGTCCTTATGAGTGTTTTCATCACTGTTTTTCTTCTTTATGACTAGAGGTGCATGGCTTTCCAAGGTTTAGGGGGTCTCCTGGTAGATGCGCCTGCACAATGGTTCTCGTTATCTACAGCAAAAAAAAAAAAAAAAGAAAAAAAAAGAGGCAATCCATGTAAACATAGTGCACAGCTCACCCTTTATTTCACTCATTCAGGCTCTCCGACGCTGCCTTGTGTGCGCACTGTCACTCTAGCGTACAGTAATTGCTCGCTCTGCTTATGTCCCCTTTCTTTCTTGTACACAAGTAAACTGCGGAGTGTACTGTACGAGCTGGTGACAGTCCAGTGAACCAAAAAGAAACAACGGTCACACCACTTTTCCATTAAAAATGCATTTGGAGAAAAACCAGAGTCTCCTAGAAGAAAAGCATGAAAGCAGATGTGCCCCCCCCCCCCCCCCCCCCCAAAGCAGATGTGCCCCCCCCCCCCCGCCGTTTCCCGAGCAGAGTGAGAAGTATTGAATCGCTGGCAGAAAGGATCGCTGTTTATTCTCCACAGAGTTGAATCAACTGTAAACTGCTAATTTTGCATCACTGCCGATTCTGAAAACCACACAGACCGGCTATTATTTCTACATGTGTCTGTTTACGTCTTTCCTTGGTCGCTAATGCGAACGGGATTCGAGCCAAGCGCTGCGTTCCTGTCATTGTGACACTGCACTCAGCCAAAGATTATCTGACCCCGGTCCCCATCAACGCATAAAGCATGTTTGTGTAGGACCTCTGTCAACACACGCACAGCTGGTATTGAAAAAATATCACATAGCGAAATTTGCCTACTCCGTTTGCATAACTGTCAGGAGCAACGGCGATGGGGGGGGGGTCAGCTGGTGGCCGTGAGATTATGGGAATGTGCACTATGCTCTGGGAACGTGGCGGTGAAGGGAGTGTCAATGTTTCAGTAGGGTTCAGTTTCACTGCGAAATGTGCTGTTGGTATATTTATATTGTTGGTGAGGCCAACAAACCCAGGCATGCACCCCTGTGCAAGTGTTGGCCACAGCTCAGCGTTCTGTTACTGAAGCCGTCTCGGAGCCCCAAACTGAGGCTGCTCGCTTTTTTAACGAGTTATCAACGTGCACCGAGCCTCGACTGTCCTCGCAGCACACTGGGCCTGCTCCCATCGGAACCGGTGTCAGTTTTCACCAACAAGGAAGTTGCACCCTTAATTTGTTGGGTATCAACTGACGGCGCTGACAGTTTCCTCTTAATATTACATTTAAAATCAAAGTCTAACAAGAAAACTAGCGGACAAAAGCTAATTCACCAAGTTGTTTGTGTGTTCGTCGCCGACCTTGTTTCTACAGGAGGTCGCTGCCCTTCAGTGGAGACGTCTGTCTCCGAGTGAGTGAACAGCATTCGCAGTTGTATTGTGGAGAACAAACAGCATAAGTCTGTTTTGAGTTTCAGGGAAATAAAAGCCCCTCTGTGCCTCTCTTGGAAGTCCAGATAAATGAACTTGTCTCCGTGCAGCTGCTGTCCATTGTCTGCTGAGATGACGGCTGGGACTCCAGCACTGATTGAACCCGATGTTTCCTTTGGTCTGAAGCTGTTCGTCCGCGGCGCTTTATGATGAAGTCTCGACTAAATCTCATTACCATTTTCTCAAACTCGTGTCAGATCTGTTCTTCTGCCCTCGATCCATCTTTTCTTTGGATTATATCGCAGTTGAAAAGGCAGCTTTTTTATATCTTTAGACTTAAGTGCATCTCTAGTCAAAAACCTGCGATAATTAGTCTGGTGCTGAAGGGTTTATTAGACCTCCTGTGGATGCTTCTGCATTTCATTAGGATATCAATTCAGAGCACATAGTCAAATCTCTGCTGCTTTCCCTGTTCAGTTCTTTCTAACTTTTATGGTAATTATTGGTCATTTTTCAATCGGCTTTATTGCTCAAATTGAAGCGTTGCCCTCCAGTGGATCGGGGCTGTCATCATTGAACCTGATACATCAGATCTTAAGAAAGTCCAAAGAACTGTAGCTCACTGAGCCATTTTCTGCATCTCCCTGAAAGCCTTAACAGAAAATTGAACTATTTCAATTAAACCTCTTCTTTATACATTAAGCTTTCGCTCTTCTGCCTTGAAAAGCAAATGATTGCATGTCAATTTCGGATGGCCATGGCTGTCACTTTAGATTTCCCAGGTAGTCTCAGCTCCAAGTTTGTGCCGAGATGATCAATCCATATTTTAGTGATTTTCCTCTGCCATTATATAAGTGTGATGACTTTATTAGAGTTAGGGTTATTGAGCCGAGTAAGGCAATCTTTATCTTTGAGGACATCACAATTACTCTTTTACATTTGCTCTGAACGCCGAACGTGAGCGCAACACAACAAGGCGGATGACTGAGAGCCACTTCTTCGGAGAAGCGCATCGCCTGCTGATGACTCTGAATGGCGTCGCCTGCACTGCGGCAGGATCTTGAGGGATGAATGTTTTTCTGCTTATCAACGCAACACGTCTATTTTCTGAAGTGCACTGCTTGAATTCAATTTGGTTTCATTTATGATTCCCATTTATTTGTCAGATAGGCACTTTAACGAAGAGAATATTGGTGTGGCACTTCTTATTCAAGCAGTAGTCAACTGATAACTGTATTGTTATTCAACTGATGTGTTTTGTATTTTTGTTAGATCGTTATACTTGGATTAATGCACAGTTTTAGGTTATACAGTTAAAACAATCTTGCATTTCCGCCACGCCCTCATGAAATGACATGATCTATAATTTACAGGGAAAGGAGCCACAGGGGCATCTTGTCCTGATTGAAGGGACTTTACCTCTTAAATATACTTAGAACTGAATATCAAACATTAGTAGAAAATCCTCAAACATCCTCAACGGCTTCATAGAGACAGAACGTCTGGTTGTGACGATTTGGGAAACAATCTATGAATCATGACAGTGAGAGTCCAGCTGGGATGAATCATGAAACAGCTTGTATGAAACATGTGGGTATGCTCTGGTGAGACTGCATCACCGTGATATAAGGGCCTATCTCTAGCCTGTTCCGTGACTCATGTCTCCAGTATTCTCTGGGTAGGGATTGTCCTCTCTCCTCTGAGAGAACCTGGGTTGACTCTGTCTCTGGCGCAGGGAGGTGGTCAAGGATCGCAGGCTCGGACCGTTCAAGGCCATTATCACGACCACTGCTGCATCACTACCTTCACCCACACCTCATTCCTCCCAAGTATGATTGATGGAAATGTCCTGCTTGGCCTAGCACCGTGTCATGGCATAGAGCCGAGGGCAAGGACTCCTGGGGGGGGGAGAGGAAGAGGGGGTTGAGGCTTTTCAACTTCATCGATGCTGCTGCAAATCAGTTCGAGCAGTTCGCACACGATACAATATATAACAGGAAAGTTGTCACCCTTGACAACATGATGCCAGCCAAGGCTGTAATAGCTCAGGGACACTGGGACAGGGACACCCACCCAAGTCGACAGGGGTGGTGAAGAATTCTAATTATAGTCCAGTGAAGTTCATATAGACTTTGCATTTAAGGAGAGAGAGCGAGAGCTGTATTGTCTCATCCCAGTACTTTACTAAAGACTCGAGGTATTTTCTTTTAAATTGGTTAGGTCCAGTGACTAAACACTGGGGTTTTATACCTAGAATGTATACTTAAACACCAATTCATATTCAAAATTCTAATTGAATCGATTGATTTCTACTTTAAACTGTACTTTAAATACTCAGAAATCAAGATATTAACACACATATGCTGCAGGATCTTGAGAGCTTTTTATTAAACAAAATCAGAAATTGATGATTCATATCAGACTTGTGTTGATGACTCATTGCAGTAGCCGCGTTTTTTTTTCAAACCGCTAACTTATGCTACTGTATCTTGCATATTTTTATAACTCATGGAAAGTGGGGAGCCTCCATTGGCCTGGACATGCAGTGTAGTCACAATGTTATTCAATATTCTTCATAGTAATTGAAGGATGAACTGTGACTGAGGCCCTGGTGACCCACATTTCCCTCCATACAACCTTGTTGAACAACCTCCAGCATCAATTCAAACCGTCTCCCAGGTTGCCTTCCCCCGGTGGGTCATGTGACGTGCAGCCGTAAACCCTGATTACACGCCATCTCCTTGGGAGTCACACTTCACATGTATGGCCTGTGGGAACAGCACCTGCACGGAGTGTTCCCTGACCTCCTTGAGGGAGAGGGCACCTGAGAGCCCACACAAAAAACTTTGGTACTTTTCCTTTGCTATTTTATTTATTGCAACCACTGGACGTTACCTGAAGCGCTGGATGTGATCTCACTGTGAACTAAACATAAGATCATACTGTACGGCATTTATAAAAATATATAATCCCATGTGGTTGACACAGTTTAGCGTCCAGTTGTTTGTTTCCAGTGAGTCGTGAACAAAAACTGTTGACGCCAGCAGCCAGCACGTGGAAACACTTCAGGGTCACATTCTGTGTAGATCTGAGGAGTAATTCTCACCAGCCAAGATGGCAGACACAGAAGTCAATGGGAGTTATTGCCTTCCTTGTGGCTAGCTCATAGCTGAAGATCAGAAAGGAGACAAACGACAAAGGAGGACCAAGGAGACTCCTCGCTCCTAAAGCCTCACCCACTGCCTTGATGTAGAGTCACTAAACGACTGAACAAGTTTCCTTTTCTATAAAACACAAGGAACTCATTTTTTTTCCTATTTAAGCTTTAAAAAAAAACTGTTGTTCTCAGTTCCACATCTGTTGGTGATGATTAATGAGTAATATCCTGAAACATGGTGTCGAGAAACAGAAGTGGACAATCAAAGAAGTGGTTAAAATTCAATAAGGGGGAGATTAACTAACTGCTGCATTTGAAGTTAAAATGAGAGCTAGCTCAATGAACATGATGTTGATAGCCCCTCTTTTGCACCGGTAAAGTGTTCGGAGCTGAATTGGATTAAAAATTTCCCTGTGTGTTCTTTTAAATGAAAGTGGTTAGCCCGCAGGCTCATCAGTAATGTGTCTGATTGTCTGCTGGAAGATTTCAGTGGTTAATCATCATCATCAATGCGATGAATAATGACCAGAACTACATAAATAAAACCCACATTGTAATTATTCTTGCTCAAAACGTTAGCTCTAATCTCTATTTATCCGTTTAGTTTTTATCTATTTGCCGAATAGCCCGTCCTGTTTTGTTTTCTCTTCATTTTATACCCGTCATTGTCACTTTGCAAGAAGAAACAGCTTCTAATCAAACCAACAGACCATAAAAATGACTGAGCACAGAGTAAAAGCTTGGTGCAAACACAATGCATAATGACTTTATTAAAGGCAGGCGGTTTGGGAGAAATAGTGTAATGTCTAAGCAAAGCCAGATTCTCATGGGGTTTGTCCAAATATACTACAGTGAAGGTTCTTTTCATAGTATCCCCACACTGCTTTTTTCCCTTTTTCATGTCTATTTGAGGGACTTGGGCAGTTTGTTCCGTCAGTTTGTACTCTTGAATAAAGGGATACATTCAGAACTCCCTCAGGGGCCTCTGTAGTTAATTTTGTTGGTGATGGTCGTGCAGAGATCAATAGGAAAACTTGGATAAACAGAGGCAGGATCTGCTGTCAGCCTTAGAAAGTTATCATCATTGTAATTTGCTTGGTCAAGCTCTGAGCACATGATCTCTGGAGAGAGGGATTACAGGACTACTAAGCTCCAGATATTTTTTTTTTCCATCTTCCATGGCTCTAATTAATCAGGGCAGGGCTCTACCAAGGGGCTTAGCTGGCCCCTTGTCAATTTGCAGCAATCGGCTTGCTTAGACAGGCCTCAACAGCATCAACCCGAGTTGCCATCCACAGTAGATGGAAGGAGTTAATGGGGAAGCTTTCACAAGCCTATGAAATGCTGAACAAACAAAATTCAACCAATAATGAACTGAATTAGCAAAGGGAGTATAGTAATCACTGCCTTTTAAAAGGGATTTAATGAGCATGATAATTATGAAATATTATTGTCCCCATAAGAAGCATTTCCAGGGAAGGTCAAATGCAGGCGTATTTATTCAGTCTACAAATTCTGACAGTCCACTTGTGGTCCGCTGCTTGATAGCTTAACGATGAACTCCTACCACTTGGCTTCTCTTTTGACGCGCTGCAGAATGGTTAGACGGCGTTAACTCGGTAGTTTCCGCCCTATCTGTTCAAATTCCTGCTGCGTGCATCCGGTTAGTGACAGAACCTCACAGATGAATTGATTTAAATTGTTTTGTGAGAGGAATGACCAACAGTTGACAGTATTGCCATTTGCCATTTGTCAGTCCTTCAGCAAAGATAAGCTTTTCGCCTAGAGCATTATATCCACTTGCAGCTGATTCCAAGTAGTTTTAATAAGTCTGAGAAACCTTTAGATATGCATTCTTTTGCTGTGACCATTTGTCTCATTGCCTTTAATGTTCAGTGAGCAGGTCACATGTATCGGTTCTGGTTACTCAATAGTTGGAGGAGAAATCTATCCCCTGACTTTTGAAGAGCAGTGGGCCCCAGACCTTATGGTTTAATGTATGTAGGTTGTGATTTGTGTTCTTTAATGTTTGGATATCTGTGTCTTGCCAGGAGATTAAAGAAGAATACCCCAGGGCGTCCAGTTACCATGGCTAAAAATCATATCCATCCTTGCTGACCTCGGTAAACTCGGTTCATGGTCAAATTCAGGTCGCGTTGTAAAACCATAAGCTCCACTGAGCTTTGGCACATTAATCAAAAATTGAATGGAATATACTATAACGTAATAGATGAGACATTTTATTTGAGCAAATATATCACATTGAGGCCATTAAATGCCTTCTGCTCTAATATATTACCCAGACCATGCAACTGCAGAGGCATTTCAGCAGCACACGTGTCTTCAGAGCCACATTCTGCTAGAGCTCGTTGCAAAGGCGAAATCAAATGGTGCGTATTTTCTTTGGCACCACCCACCTCAGACATTCAGGCTTTATTGACAATCCAGTAGTATGTTTCAGATTTACTGATTTGTTGCCAGCCAGCCGGCTCTTTTATTTACAGTATGCTGGATTGTGGGATCTGAGAGGAGGAACATCTGTGAGCAATTGAGACGAAAGGAGGACAGGGCCCCATCACAAGTGCTGCTGACATTAGGCCGCTTTTCTACCGTGGAACGCTGTTTCCCTCAGGGGGATGGTGCAAGATTTATTAGCTTTGACTGCTGCTAGTGACAAATGATCAGCCTGTTGATCTACTGGGTATTAAACAGGAGGAAAGGGTGTTTGGACCTATCGCCTGATGTGTGTAGAAGCTGGTCCTAAGTCCTAAATCGTCGAGATGATAATGAAATTTAAATGTATGTATGTCAAGAGTGCTCCACACAGAACTGCAATGTTAGATCCCAACTAGGGATTCTATCAGTAGTCACATATGACGAAGATTAACAAAATCTCTAAATACATAGTCAAAACATTGTCATAAAACCATGTTAATCACAGGTGCGCTGGGATGTGGGTGAGTTGTGTAGCTTGTGTGAAGCTTTAGATTGGCAGAGGCTCTAACTGTTTACCAGCCAGATGGAAAGCAAGGTTGTGATTAAGTCTGCCTATGAGGTATAAGGCATGAGATAGGTTAGACATGATAAGCCAAGGGATCCGAGCGTTGTTGTGTACCAGATGGATAAAGATATTGCTTGAAGCTTAAGGCTGCATAGAAAGATGAAGGGATTATAGCAGCCAATCTTTCTGTCAATAAGTGTTTCAGAAGCAGGATAAATTTACCTACAACAGTGTTTCCGACAGACGCTGGGACGCACAAGCAATTAAATCTTTAGTTGGCTGGTCTCAAGATAAAAATAGGATTCTTATAGCATAGCAGAAATAAAAGGACCAAAGGGAACATGAATCTGGTTACATGGGCATGGGATTCTTGAATCCAAATACGTACAATAAATATTATTTGTAAATATAAATGTACTGGACTGACTTGTTACTACGCCGTCATCGTCACCTCCTTAATAACGATGTGTCTTGAGATCCTGCTGCTACAAACCATCATGCCAATAGCCAATACCTAATTAGACCAGCTCCAGTTTGCCTGCAGGGCCTGGGGGGGGGGGGATCCTGTGGTGTGCCTTTACCTGTAGAAGCTGAATTCCCCAGAGATCTTCATCCAAAGGCTCCTCATGATCAGGGAGCTACTCTACCCCCACCCCCACTGCTCTCTACAAGCTGCACGGCATCACCCTCACCCACCCACACACAGACAGTCTGATGACACTGCTATCAGAGCTCAAGTGTGCACGAACCCACCTTTATCTCAGTGTCGGCAAAACAAAAGAAAAAGTAATAGGTATCCTGTCACTCCAGCAGGCCGTCCTTATCAATAATGGAACTGTTGAAAATGTTGACACCTTAAATTATGTCAGACTAATACTCACAGCTCCCTGAGTCATACCCATCTCCTCCTGTGGTTTAACAAAATATATTTTCTTTACCCACGCTGCTCTGCCAGTTTGTTCAATACGCTCTCAAGATGCTCACTCAAATCTACGCACATGACCAACCCTGCAGTTCACACACGTAGCCTTCTCAATCATGCATTGTAAATACATTGCACGTGGCAGGACGCACCCAATCAACTGCCAATTCACTGAGCTGCCTTCTGGGTAATGGTGCAAGTCCCTGAGGCGCAGGTAAGCTTGCTCAGGAGGTGTGAGCCTGGGACCTGCAGCCATAGCAACACTAAACAGGATGAATCACTGAGGGAATTCTGTCTCTTGTTTTACTGGTGTTTGATATCCTCGTATTCATGATTGGCACTGGAAAACCTCCTTGTCTTTGTTTCAAACACTCACAACAGATTTAGACCCAAAGACATTACTTAAAACGATAAGGTGTGTTTTACTCAGGTTGGAATAAGGTACTACACGATACTGTAAAATGTGCAGCGTGCCACCATTGCTACTCACTTCTTCAAACAGACTAAATTCAGTTGTTTTTGTGAGCCTGTTCGAATAACAGAACTCTAAGAGGACTAAACCGACCAAATCTGAAGGGACAGTGTGTTTGAATTTCCCCAAACAGCTTGTGTGTGTGTCAAATACAACTTCCACAAAAGGCAATGTAGAATTAAAAACTCCCACTCTTTGTGTCGGAAGGCACAAGAGAATATTAGCAATTTGAGAAGTAACATTCGGTAGGATTAACAAAACACGGAGGAACTCTGGCATTGAGCCGTTTGTCACCGGGAAACCCATCGTAAGCCACTGACTGTAACTTCCAGAGCGATATGCCATTAAATGTGATGGCTGTATCGGAAATTACATTAGATTGGTGTTTCAGAGACATCAGTCAATGGTTCCTGACAGGTTACTGATGAGAATCACAACTATTTCCTGCCTCCCGCTCCACAGGGACATGTTTCTTTCATGGTAACGGGGTCAGAGTAACCCAGAGTGATTGTGAAGGTGGCATTGACAGAGCATTTGTTTTTGCAAGTGGCGAGGTTGTATGCGAGCCCCTGTCTTGTCCTTAGCTCTTGTGGAAAAGTCGTCTGAGGTTGTGGACCATTTTTTTTTTTTTTTTTTTTTCTCCTTTTGTAAAAGGTTGTTCTTTTGGTTGTCTAAATATTCACCACATCTGAAACCATTGCTGTTTATTTTCTGAAGTTGTTCATTTCCTGAACATCCTGGAATGCCCATAAGAAAGCCATTTAAAGAACAGGCGAACGCAGCAGATTTCAAGGGTGTCAGTTAACATGGAAAACATCCCCAGAACTGCTGAAGTGTTTCTTTTAGATTTTGATGTTACTTGTATCTTGTTATGTTGTGAGAGCCTGTGGGATTCATAAGTAAGTTCCCCCCATATTTACACTGAAATACCGCTCATGCTTTTTTTAAAGAGTGCTTTCCCACTGCAGTGCTGCGTTCCCGGATGCTAAGTCACATCTAAAAGGAAATTGTTTTGTCTGAACAAAAACCAAAAGCATTTCATTATGTCAACCGTACCACATAGCCACATTTTAGAGACTGAAATATTTAGCATTTTAATTACTTTAATTGTGGTTTTAATCTTTCAGTTGACTAACCAAAAAATCTTCTAATTATGTCAGTATTAGCCATTGATAATCACTGATGTGGTGTGTCGTCCTAGTCCCAGACTTCTTGTGCTGCTTAACTTTCCAAATATGTGTTATGTGTTCCTCCCGCGCTTCATGTCTGGTCACCAGTTGTATTGTTCATCTCAAATACACTCACATGACTCAGTCGTCAGGACTTCCAGTTGCAGGAGGGATGTGGGAACGGCACAAATACTTTCTACTTTGCCTACTGAGAACAGCAGTCAGGGAAAATAACAGCAGATCTTCACAAAGGATTGAGGGTGTCGTCCACACCTCCAGCTAAAACATGGTAGAATCTGTTCGGATGCCTTTGTGCTTTTTTAATTTCACACGTTTCACCAGTGTGATGAATGAGTACATATCTGAGAACCCCCCCCCCATATCTGGATCTTCATCGTGACCTCTTGTGTTTTGCGTCCCAACACAGAAGATAAGCTCACCTGTAGGATCTGGCGATCGTTTATCGGAAGACATAAGTCATTACCCCTATGAAAGCCACTAATGATTTTACAATTGAATTTGCTGGCATACAGGACAGGAGACAAAGGTAGAGATGGTAGAGATGCAGACGACGCATCTGGCTTTCAGGGTTGTAATGAGATTGCCTAGGTATGAGTTAATTACGCTGTGATATTGATAACAAAATAATTGCGTTCTCCGTAATTCCCAGGAGGAGGAGGGGGGGGGGCTGCGAGTTTCTAGTGAATCTGGGAGGACATCCATTCCTTCCAGTGTGCAACACGTACCAGGTCTGTTCGTCTCTAAAGGTCAATGATTCACACACGCTCTCTGGAGAGCTGTTTGAGGATCTGACTTCTATCTGATAAGATATGTGATGATGAATCGTTCTGGGCTTTTTTTTTTGTACCAGGGCTGCACGGTTTTCATTACCAACCACATCTGCCACCATCAACCCTCCACACACACAAATCTGAGAGCCATATGTTTCTGCATACTTTACCACCTCATTGTAATATTCAGTCTCCTTTGTGAGATTCATCTTTTTTTTTTTTCTCCCGTTGCTCTGTTGATGGGAAGATTGGAGCCATTTCTTCTGTCTGTGATATTCTCTGTAATGTGTCCTGCAAACGGTGCCCTGGAGGCATTGTGTACTTTATGTTCATCCTGTTTAAATTAGAGTGGAGTAAATGATGCACAGAGGAGATGAGGAGCTGGTATCACTTTGTGCCCAGTTTAAACAGCCACTGAGAGGCGTGATGAAAACACTGCCTTCCTATTTGACTTGAAAGTTTCCGATGCTCCTGTTTAAACACAACGGTGCGTTGTTCACGCTAAGAACTTGTGCACTCGTGCTCATCTGTAGGTTGATGCAAAAATCTTTCCTCACCAGTGGGTTCAGTTTCTGCTCACATATATAAATATATTTCTATACATATATAATGCATTATTCCTGTGGGTATCTGCAGAGTGAGAGATGTAGCTGGAGATATCTGGAGACTGGCCTCAGAGAAAACAGTTTGCTCTCATCTCCCCATCTATTTTTATTTCTCTGCCGTCCAGCCTTACGTGGAGGCCTGTGATGTAGTGCAATTTGGATTTTGCAGTACAAGAATACACAACCACAAGTAAATAAATGAATATTAACCCCAAAAATTTCCAGCTGTAGGCACCCAGACCAAACTAACTCCTGATTCACTAAAGCCAGTGGCATGTGGTTATTTGCTCCAAGAGCAATTTGTTGAGTGAGCTATTTATTAATTAGTGCCGTCAGTCTTTGAGCTATTCTATTAAAACCCAAATTCGACATCAAACTCAAAAACACTCAGCGTGGTATTCTGAGAAACGGCACCGTCCCCAACTGAGCTACAGCCGCAAGCTCATTAGAGAAATACCAGTTTGACTATGTACACAACTGATCCAGTACTGACATGTAGTATTAGTTTCAAACAGTACACAGTCATGGGATTCGTGTCGGCGGGAATATCGGCATGATAATTAGCACTGAATGTTTGCCTATTTAATCCCAACATACAAAAACAGTAACCTCCTTCCTGGACTGAACCAAACTGACCGTACAGGCAGCAGTGAAGCATTTTACATGAAGCGGGTGGGAGTGGTAACTCACTGAAACACTGACAGGTAAATGGAGTGGAACAGGAAGTAGGGTGTGTGTGTGTAAAGCTCTGGCGTCCTCCTCTAGATGACGGTACTTAACAAACAGCATTTGAAATGTGTCGTTTCCACATCGAGACGGATTCATTTTTAATGATGCTCGTCTGTGTTGTCTGTTTAGCGCGTCTTTGATATTATCTTTTTGTTCTCCCCTCGCAGCAGACACGCAGTCTGCGTCCTGACTGAGACGTGAGGCAGCCTCACTCTCCTCCCTCTACCTAACGTGACCTGTCTGTGACTGCGTCTGCCGTCGCCGTGTTCCTCCTGTCCACCGGCTCAGTTGTGACCTGCTCTCTGTGCACACATGGCGGCCGGAGATAGTGGCGAGAGCAGAGTTTGGAACGGCATTAGTTGCAGGACCTCGGCTTCGTACGGGGACAAACGGCTCGTTCCAAACAAACAGGACTTCACTGTCCGGATGAATGTACACTCATCGCCCGGCAACGAGGCCGCGCCGCTGAATCAGCTCGCCGCGTTTCTCCTTTGCACAGGCAGAGGGTCGTTTGTCGCTTTCTCTTGTGTGGCTTGTCACAGCTGGAGGAGGTGGAGTTCGGTGACCTTTCAATGTGAAGCACAGATTTGTTTTTTCGTAAACTTCTGATCACGATGCAGAGCAGGCAGTGTTTTCAAATGCACCGTCCAAGACCGATGCAGACTTTAGCGTGTGGACTGCAGGAGGCAGGGGATTGAACCGCCAACCCTCTGGTTGGTGGACGACCTCAGCCGGCCCTGAGACGCAGTGACCAAGTTTACAGCAACTAAATCGTCTATTGAGAATCTAATGAGATTTTTAAGGAAACGATACATAACTTTAATGGCCTTACCCTGCTGTTTTTCAGAATGTTAAGGAAAGTCATGAAAAGTTCCCGGGTCTGCCGCTGTAATTGGATCTGCACCGAAATTTAACAAGTTCTTCTCTTTAATTGCCCGGCTGTTTCAGAGCCTCTTGCATTACCAGGCTGACAAATAAAGAACAATTCAACAAAAGCGCAAGGATTCAAATGGCCTGCTTAGCAAAGCAGAACTGCTCAGCTCATTATTACTGGCATACAAAGCTCTTGTTTATAGATGCCATGGATGTCCAGGTCTACAGAGACACGCTGGATGTCCAGTCAGGTTCCTTGTCTTGTCAGAACTTGACTTGGAGCGATTTGGTCCCAAACCGGTAGCTTTGTTGGAGGAACCTGAAAAAAGAGGTTTGGCGTTATTGCTTCTCAGCCGGCTCCTAAGCTTGTTATCTGTGCCTGTGTACTCTGCCACTGGCACACTCTTTTGTGCTTGTTTCCAGCACTGAGCCCGGTCGACATCAGTTAGTTGGAGCTGTACCGAGCCGACATGGTGGTGACTCCCTCCAATCACCAAACGGAAAGCCAAAGGCTCTGTTCTTTGTTGTAGGAGCAGCAGCTGCACTTTAAATGAATCAGTTTCCGACCTTCTGATTAACTGTCAGCCATTTCCAATGAAGGGCGGGGGCGGATGGGGTGTGTCAGAGGAGGGGGGGGGGGGGGGGGGGGGGGGGGGCTGACTCACGACTGGAAGCTGTAAACACACATTCGATGCTTATGACAGGAGCTGGCAGCGGCTGGCATTTCTGTTGGCAAACCAAGTGGCTGATAACACCTTATCAGCTCAGATGAATGCTCGAGAAAAACAGATAAATAGAGAAAATAACCAGCTTCATTAATTTGTTGTCACCAGAAGCACCATTTAGAGAAAATCCCTGAGCGAGCCTGTGATCATTCAAACACGGATGCAGTAACACGTAATCCCGTTTGAATAGCATAATTTAATTGGAAAATTAAACCAGTTCTTCGCAGTTGCATGTCCATTCGCAGGTTATTCACGATTTGTGGGAGGTAATTTTTCCCTTTTGGATTCTGTTGTGTACCCAAGCACAGCGGCTGTAGGAGCAGGCAGGTCATGTGGTTGGAGCCCCTGAGCACATTCCTTAAATAATACAATTGGCAAAAGATTTGTAATGTCGTAGAGGCTATTTTGTTGATGTTGTTCCTGGTGGTGGAAGTTTGGGTCCGTTTGATTTGATAGAGGGCCCCCCTGGTGACCTCTACCTGGGGCCCCTGAAGTCCACGGGGAGGCTGTTGCAAATGACCCGTGAAAGCACCTTGCCAGATGCACATGCAGGATGAGTACAATCGAACTCTGTACCGGCACGGCTCCTAACTCGGCAACAACTTCTGGCAATTTCTTCAGGACCCAATTAAAAATGACAGAGCCAAAGCAGCACTTTCAATAAAATCTAACCAGCTCTCATCTTCTCTGCGCATCAACCCAACGCGTTGTGATGTGAAGCCATCAGGGTAAAACACAAAAGAAGCGTGTTTTGGTTCCATTTCTGTTGCCGCGTCATGTTCTCTTAGAGATGGAAGGCTTCAGTGTGTCTGCCATCTGGTGCCTCACATCGCCCAAAATTCCTCACTGGCATCTATTCACTCACACCTGAGCCGGCCCCTCTGCAGGTTAACACCAGCAGGTGAGCGTAAATTATAGGTTGTCAGGGTCGGGATATTGGAGTGTCGAATAAAACCTGCTTAACTAGGGGATCGGGGGGGAAACTGTATTGACTGGGCTCGATGTGGCTTCATGGAAACTGACTCTAAAACTGTTTGAAAGACACTTAAACACTTAAACAATAAACAGGCAAAGTGATGATTGTGTCTGAGAACACAACGCTTCCTAGTACACACCTTATGTACCTTGTACCTCCAGCAACTGCTTTACAATATGGAGAAAAACGAGTAAATCCCACATCCACAGAAATTTTTTACTTATATTCGGTGACACTGTGATTAATGTGAATAAACACTGGAAAATTAACTATCCTTCAACACAAGCTGGAGGAAGCAAACTCCATAAACGCGGCCACTCTTTTTTTATTTCAAATCCCCAGATTGCTGGTTTATCTGTGTTCACTCAAAAGCAGCAGAAAAGCAGAAGTGACAGTTTCTGTAGTTCTAATGAAAGAAACCTAAAGCAACCGGGCGTGTTCTAAAAATATCCACAGATTTATTCATTTCCTCCGACGGTCTCTGAGCAGGAGTCCTCCGGTGTCTTTTTTCAGCTGTACCCGCAGCACTTTGTCACACTGAGGACAGCGATCGCTCATCGCACTGTGTTTATCTGGTAGCGTCGGAGGCAAAAGCTGAACTCCAGTAAACCCATGTAAAAATTGACTCTGATAAAAGAAAAGAAATTAATATCCTGAATACGTGATACTGCTTAGTGTTTTCCTTCAGAATTAGATCTGTGGCTGCGTCCGACTCAGGAGGAGGAGGAGGAGGAGGAGGAGGCGGCTGGTGGGCGTGTCGTCAAACAACAGCATCCGGCAAACACTGATAATGATAATCACACATGATAAAGCTATTCAGCATCTTCAGGAAACACAACAGCCCCGCAGTAAATCCCCCTTCGTGAAGGTCGTAATGCCCCATTTGTATTAGAGAGCTGTTTATTCAGCCGCATTATCATTTCACAGGCTGTGAAAATGTCGGCGCTGCACTCACGCTTCCACAGGTCGGAAAGCATGACAGGGAGGGTCCTGATCTGCACTGGGATAAATAGACAAAGAACAGGTGGCATTTAAAGTCTTGCCGAGTAAAGGTGACTTGGTGGCATTGTGGGTAAGTTTGGCGATGACACCAAACATCTGGTTAGTGTGATCTGTTCGGTGTGGCTGCACGCAGGTGACAGGGTGTTGCAGTTCCACTTTGTACTAAATGCTATCACTGATTTAAAAGTCTTCCAGACGCTGCCTCTCTGCGTTCGTCGCAGCGGCGTCTCTCACATTAACACGCCTCTCTGTGAATGCCACTGACCTTTCTGTATTTTGCTTACTCCTCCATCTCTTCAAAGTTACTTTTCCACCTCCATGTTTGCCCTTTACCTGAACACCCCCCCCCCCCCCCCCCCCCCCCCCCCCCCCCCCCCCCCCCCCCCCCCCCCCCCCCCCACCTCCACCCTGTCCTCCTCCAGCACTTGAGAGAGTGGAGATGATTACCACTTAAGGAAAGGAAAGGACAGCAGGGCTTTTCTGTACGTAGAATGAAATGCTGACCTTGGCGTTGGCTTTTCCGCAGCCTGAGTTGACGAGAATCACTTGCTATTAAAAGGCTCGGAGGAGGAGGATGTGTTAAACGGTGATTTGACTGATGAAATGTTGCATTAAGGAGAATACTAATGATCAACCCGGCATATTTTCTTAACAAAGCTGCTCAGTGTTTCGCTCAGAAGCAGTGTGGCGAGTCGAGTGAATGTGAGGAATGAGGGAAAGTGCAGTGCAGTGGAGAGAGAGAGTAAATATGTGAATTAAATTCCATGCGCGGGGCCCAGATTATAGCACGACCTCAGCTGTAAAAAGGTGGTGATGTAACCTGAGACAGTGTTAATCCTTTAAGCTCACTTAAATTAAACAAGCAAACAATACGTGTCGAGCAGCAGGGATTTAACAGTTGGAAAAACACTGCATCTTCTACATCCCACCCTTCAAAGTTAGTGGAAGTCACTGGTTCCCAGCTCCGAGGATGTGTGTGTGTGTGTGTGTGTGTGTGTGTGTGTCATCACCGCAGAGTAGAAATAACATTATAGAAAGATCTTTTTCCTCACAAATGAAGAACAACAGATAGATTCCGCCACTATTGCCAACATCTCTCAAATCTCTGTTGTCTTCTCGGTCAGCCTCTCCGCCACCTCTCTTTCATCCTGAGATATTTGTACTTACCATGTTCAGCCATATAACTTCCTGTGGGGTTTCCCCAGACTGTTCCTGCTACAGCCGGTTCTGACGGCGGACTTTTTAGTTTGGGTTTGTTGGGGGAAAAAACTCCAGACGCATCAATAACTGAGCGAGATCCAATCGGCAAGATCTTTGTGGTCCAAGTAAGGCCGCTGTTCTCTTGTGTGTCGTTGTCATTTATGCCAAAACACGTTCACCGGTTCGCTCTCACACTGCTGGTAAAGGTCAGGAAAGCTGTTTGTGAAGCCTCTCTGGCCGTTCGCGCTCTTTACCTTAAATCACCCTCTTAAAGCCGCTCATGTGAATTGTTTTCAATGTCACTAATTTTGCCTTTCTCTCCTCTGTTTTCTCCTCCCCTCTGCTCCCGTCTCTTCGCTGCATCACCTCCTCTCGTCTCCTTCAAAAGGTGAGTTTTCTGAACATTTTAACTTTTATTTTACCAGAAAAGAAACAAACCCAAGGTGACTCTGTCCTGGAAATAATGGGAAGCCGTTATTTATACAGGTGTTGAACTAAAAGCCAGTTAACTTCTTTACTGGTGCCTCTTAAAGGTGGTGATTGTGGTTGGTCTAAAAGGCTTTTTTTTTTTTCTAAGAGTTGTTTCTCAGAAAACAAGCTCTGTCCTATTCAGCTTCTCATTAGGACCAGCAGAGTCCAGCTCGGTCATCTTAACACGGTCGATCGTTTCGTTGGTTTTCTCAGGACGGGTTTCTGTGAGTGCTGCTCTTCCTCAGTTTGGATAACGTTGACGTCTTCTATGAACCGATCAGACAGGAAGTGATGGCTTCCTGGTTCATTCTCTCATGCCAGGCTACCGTCAATGAAACCTGCAAACCACATAGTTCACTGTCAATCAGAATTGAATCTCAATGCTTGTTCATTTATTGTTTTGGTACAAAGATGCATCTTGGAAATGTCTTTTAGAGACTTCACATTGAACTAAAGGGAACTGTGAATGGCATCTTAAGTCCTTATCAATCAATAATCAGAGAAAACAATCAGCGGAAAATTAATCCGACACATTAAATCAGTTGTGTTGCCACCCTTGCATTAGGCTGTAATCTCCATTTGCAGGAGCGAAATCACAATGACCCTTTTTTATGGTCGCTCTCCGGATCTCACATCTCCTGGCTAAGTTTGAAATATCATATTTTTCTAACTTTAACCACAGTGATTTTGTTATGGAAACGTAATTACACATGGGGCTGGGGTTGTGACTCCAGTCTGTCACTGCGACACTTTGAATGCCCTCCATTTATCCCCGTCACCTCCCCACCAGTAAATAAACATTGCACCTTTCCATTAAGCATCGCCCCTGAAGCATTTACATTTTCCAATAAACCATCTTTGGCAGTACAAATTAGTAATGCGGGCTTGGGAGTGCAGGCTACCTGCCAGCGAATGCCAATCATGTCAATGCATGGAAGTAAATAAGGCTGAAATTTAACTCTCAGCATTTCTGTCAAGGCCTGACTGTGTTGTGAACATGACAGCTCGGGCAGGATATAGGACGTGACTGTAATGGCTTTCTTGTGATAATGTTGCAGATAATAAAGCACAGCTATAGGACACACACACAACCGTACACTGCTCCAAACACAGTTGCAGTTTCACCTTCCAAAGACCTCATAAATTTTACAAGCTTTCCCAGTTTTGTTTTCATCTTAAATTTCCAAATCTGGTTGTGATTAAGTCGCTCAGCGAGAGCCTCTGGACGCCGTCCAAGTCCCTCGCCGCACGGGTCCCTCCTTAAACGCTCCCGTCTGCTCCCGGCCGTCCGCCACTGTGCGTTTATTCGAAAGAGAGGGGCCCCAGTCAACCCGCCAAAACCCACTGTCCCGGGGTCTGGGGTCCGCTCCACGGGGAGTATCCAGTGTTGGCCTCCTGCTCCACGAGGTGATCCATGATGAAACACGCAGGTTTCAGCGCCGAATTTATCATGGTCTGCTCACAGCTTGGATGCATGAAGCCCTCACCGGACCCACTTCCTGTGAGGGGCTCCAGCTCAGTGTGTTAATGGACCATACTGGTGTTATTCCTGTACTCATTCAACAGATTTAGCCTGTTGAAGGGTTGGCTTGCCGAAATTATGAAGTGAAAAAAATAATATATACATATATATAATGCAATTTGAGTCTCAGAATATTGTAAGTTGAGCCTCCACCCCAGATCATTTTAGGTCAGTGGAATCTCCTCTGTGGTTTTTCCTCAACATTTTTAATGTCAAATTAAAAATCCAAGACAACTGTCTCTGCTATGTTGGAGGTAATTTGAAATAATGAGGCACTACGTTGCCCTGGATACTGAACATTTCACCACTGAGATCCATCTGCATAAAAGACAAATATTTATGTACCTGGTTTAATGATTCCAGGCACATGAAAAAACACCAAATATGAAATATTGTATTGATTATGCCAGTTATTTTCCTGGAGGCAACAAGATAGTATGTGATGTATTTATTAAGCAGGACCGCACAGAATTTAAATCAGAGGGTAAATCAACGAGTGCTGGAAATGTTCTAGAAGAAAATAAACATTGCAATATTAAAAAGTTCAGCAAAATATATAAAATTTTATTATATCAGAGCACGTTGGAAACATTTATAAAGGATTCATGAGACACAAATTAAGAGCGAAATTAACTAATTAAAAATAATTTGAACATCATTAGTGCGGAGGGAGAGGAGCAAAAACACGAGGTATGAGTAAAGGGCAAATTAAAATCAAATAAGTAACTAGGAGCAGATTTAATGTTGACGAGCAATACAATAAAAATCCAATCACCACTTTGAGGCTGTGTGACGCGGAAGGAACCGCTCAACATGTACCGGGCGGAGCAGATAGGTCCATCCATCATCTCCGAACAAACTTGAGTTTCTAATGGATTTAATTAGAGTGCAACATTTTTTCTATACGCGTTTGGCAGCCTCTGTGAGTGATGTGCACAAGCAGGCTGACAAATGCAGCTCTAATTGAATACTGATCGCATGCCCCCAGCGTCACCACATGCTGTAATCCCGGAGCAGGATCGACAGCTTCCTTTCAGGACCGGCATCACCTCGGCATCGCAGTGGCACACGTCTGAGTGTGTTGGGCTGGGAAGGCTCGGAGACAGGATAATTGCAGGAGCGGGTATCGAGCCGAGGACGTGCAAACTAAGACAAGAGTGGAAAAAGACTTTACAGCGTCAAAGGCAGTTGGCATTTTTCCCTTTCACATTCTGAGAAATTTGACAAATGCATTGTTTAAAGCATTCGATGGCTGACTCGCGGTGGGAGTTACAGAGGGGGAACTTATCACCGCTGTTTTTATAGATAGAGGCAGTTTTTTAAAGTTTTTTGAAAAAGGCAATACACACTCACACACGCAATAAAACTAAACCCTAAGACAATCTCCAAGGATGGAAACCAATGGCTGCTGGGAAAAATGTGCATATCTAGCGGTTGTTGTGATTTTTTCTGGATTTAGTGGAATGATCGTTGCTTGTTGACACAAATTGCGTGTCATGGCTTGCTGTGTGATGTGTTGTCTCCTTGACGTCCCCACTTAAAGTGCACCAAAGTTACCACAAGAAGCAGAAGTTTTGTTTCCTCCGTGGACGTGCGACTCCTTTTTTCACCAAGTTAATGCTTTTACTTTATATTCTTCCTGTTGAATGCAGTCCTCCAGGTAATAACCAGTCTTAAAGGTATTCTCTTCTCTGCATTTACGAGCGACTATGGTTTTAATAGGCAGACGTCGAGCCCACATTGGCATTTCCATCGCACCATTCAGCCCCCATGAATGCAAATGTGCTCAATTTCCATCCGGTTATCCTCATACCTGTCCTATAATACAAATCCTTTTTCTGTAAGTCTCTACAACCTCAGAGCTTCGCTGCAGGTGATGTTCTCTCCCGCCGCCACTTAAGTTATATTTTTTTATTGGCAAATAGTTCACAGTGGGTGACAAGCAGGTCTGGCTGATGGGACAGCGCTGCTGGGCAGAAATAGAGTTCAGAGATAGGGGCTTTTAAAAGATGGAAACCCAGAGGTGTTCAGGTGGGGGGTCCCGCGGTCCCACCTCACGCCTGCGTGGAGGCACTCAGGGGCCCCCCCGTCTAATCAGCTGCGGTCAGAGCGCTGCTGGAAAGTGAGCAATGAGGCTGTTTACTCCTCTTCCCACATACCCACTGTGAACTCGTATGGACCTACCATGCTATTTTTGCACCAGCTCGCCCTATTGGACAGCTGTGAAGGATTGCATCGGCTGCTTGTGGCACATGGCATTCCCTCCCATCTGTCGACCCGCGTGCCGAGCCAGTTGCAAAGCAGGTCGACTCCAACACTGCCCCCCTCCTCCCAACCCCTGCCCCACTCCCTTTCCCGCCAAGTCGCCTGCCCCACCTCCTTCACAGCCACAGCTCAGTAATGACTCCGTTACCCCAAAGACATCCAGACCATTTCCAAGTCACTCCCACAGGGTTGGCACACCCATTCCCAGCTGTTAGTCCAAACAACAACATGCCAAAGTGTTGTAGACATTCCAGCAGGCCTGACATTTTCCAGCAACGTAACGCCTGGCTCCTGGTTATTTCAAAAGACGACCACACTTGTACTGCCCCCCCTCCCAAAAAAAGAGAACATGCTGCCCTTGAAACTGCCCTCTGTGCCGCCACAATTACAACCTCTAGAGGGTGGATGACCCTGCCAGCACGAGGGAGGAGGCAGAGGAGACATGAGATGTGGGCGAGTCGAGGCTTTGATTCCTGCGTGATGGGCTTTCATCTTTAATTCAAACAACATTTCACAAAATAAACACAGAGACTGCCAACTGTGTAAATGTAACGGAAAAGCATCGGAAGTGACAGTCATGTTGTTATCGCTCCTGATTTCACGTCCGTTCGTTGTCTTGAGTGCTTTTAATTCACTGGACTCTGTATAGTTTTTAGTTTTCTTGCAAAATCATCTTAAAAGCCAATTCAGCACCAGTGCTGAATGTTTTCACTGAGTCTCACAAAAAGCTGTTTATTAAATTGGAAGACTTGGTTCGTCTTTGCTCAACAGATCAGAGCTCAGCTGG
Source organism: Pseudorhombus dupliciocellatus (assembly GCA_016785235.1). Lineage (NCBI taxonomy): Eukaryota > Metazoa > Chordata > Actinopteri > Pleuronectiformes > Paralichthyidae > Pseudorhombus > Pseudorhombus dupliciocellatus. Next base: position 2,232,378 of record JAFBJW010000183.1, on the reverse strand, counting down.
AGTCTTTGTGTCTTCTGTGGCGCGATGGTGGATAATTCTGCTCTTTGTCACTGTGGTAACTGATGGGGGTTGACTTGTCTTTCACTGCAGATCACAGGCAACACTGGAGTCCACTGTGATGTGATGGTCTGGTCCCAGTCAAACTGCTTTAAAAAGGCTCTCGTTGACTTTATAATTTAGAGCCTGAAAATGTTTTGATATTTAATATATCAAGCGATGCGTAACCTGGGGAAATAAAGATGGAAGGGAATCTGCCGTCATGTATGAGAATATCTAGTAATACTGGTTTTACTTGCTAGTTCTTTGTTCTGGCTCCTATGGCACATTTTCCATCAGATAATAGTTTTTAGTCCGACTCATAATAAGTACAGTTGTGCAGCTTCCCCCATTTGTCCAGCAGATATGAATAAACCAACACATTTCAGATGCAAATGTCAGCTATGATGTTGGAGTTAACTTTTGTAAATGAGCTCCTAATATAAGGATCTTGACAGCGGTCCAACTATCAGAGCCATTACTGGCATTCCGTCCTTATATCCTCACTGAGTGAGCTGACCGGAGCACAGAGCAGAAAGCACGGCTGTCAAGATGTGTTGCAGCAGCTTGGCACACATCACACCAGTTTCCTCGGAGCGTGGGCGTAGACTTTAATTGCACAGGGGCTAATATCAGGCTAATGGAAAACAGCTGCCATGGGGCCTGACAGGCAGAAAGCTGCTACTCGATGGCTGCTTAGTCAGAGATACCCCAGTCATTATTGTGAGAGGCAGCCGCTGAAGAGTACATTGGGACCCTTGTCGGCTCTTTCTGCAACGACGTGACAAGACGTGCTAAATAACAGCGAAAAGATTTACAGGTAGCGGTGCAGGGAAATCTCCCACATCCAGCTGCTACCCGGGTTATTTTCTGTCATTGTTTCTCTCTATTGCTGCGTGATTATGTTCAATTACCTTTACTTCATTGTAAATAAGCGTTGTGCTTTGCCCACTTTCTGCCACATTAAAAGATACGGAGCAGCGGCACATTCGGGGGCTGCCGGAACAATTGGCGCATTTCTCTCAGCAAACAACAAAGAAGAGAGAGAACATTTCATTTTTACTGAAATACACAGTTTATATGTGCCGTTGTGACAAGTGCAAGGGGAAGAAAACATGTCACAGTAATTTGTTGGGACACCACGAGCCTTCAGTTGTCTTTGTCCCAGATTCTCCAAGTTTATAGAACTTTACCAACAGCACAATCGCTATTTTACCCCCAGTTTGAGTGACGATATTGTTGAAAGTTCTATCTAACCTCCAATATCTTCCATGGAATACATAGACATCTCTGATTATGTTGATGATTCTTCCTCATCAGGAGTGGTTCCTCTCTACATGTTTTTTTACAATAGCCAGGACTGGTTGAGGATTCAACTGCAACTTCACACCTCACCACTAGATGTCACTTAATTCTACACACTGGACCTTTAAAGTGCACTTGAAGGCACCATAAGGCTCGGTGTTGTTTAGGTTACGGGACACTCAGTTGTTTGTGTGACTGTAATCTTTCTTGTATCTGTTCGTCTGGGATGAGTAATTGAATTTCTCTTATCTCGCTTGTTTAGGACTATATCGAACACCCAGTTTGTCTGCTATCTTTAAAACTACCTGACAGCAGCTCTTTGCTTTGAAGCTGCATACCATTTCCACATTGTGCTCTGCGCCTTAAGAATAATGGCGAGGGAGTAAAAACTCAGGCTGAACTCCTTGATGGCGCCAAGTAAAATAATCAGTTTGCTGTGTGCTGTGAGGAGGGCAGGAGCTGTGCTGATAGTCTGCACCATATGGTGCATCTAGGCAAGCGGTTGGAAATCAATGTGTTCGGGAAGCTGCTCAGCTGCCATCTTGAACCTGCGCCTCCGAGAGTGATGGGGTGAAGGAGGCAGCAGATGAGGGGGGGGTTGAGAAATGTGAGCACACAGTCCCCCCCCCCCCCACATTCATCACAGGCAGACCAGTGTCTGCATATAATCAGATCTCTGCTGAGAGCCCCACCAAAACTTGATTAAAGGCCGGACCCTGAGAGTTTTACTAGCTTTTTGTGCCACTTAACCAACCTCTCACCACCTGCCCCTGTAAAACTATCTGCTGCTGTAATGCTTATTTATGTGTTTATTGCCAGTGGGCCATTAAGGAAGCTGTATGTCTGTCTCACTGCCTCAACCCCTGCACCGCCCGACAATTTCTATCCCATAAACGGGCATGGGACAGGGTTTGTGTGAGCTTGTTGCACAGTTGTTGCTGGGGCTGTATCTCCACAGGGCTGTGGAGGAGCAGGCGGTCCGGCTGCAAACATTATCACTCTGCTCCAGGGATGAGTAAAAAAACTCTGGCCCTGGGTTTGTATTTCTTTAAACCATTTACAATTGCCCTGGGTGCCGCTAAGGCCAGGATGCACTAGGGATGGAGATGAAGAAATAAACTGAGATCCTAGCTTCCATGTTAGTTGCTTAAAAACTTGGGAAGACTAGTTTAGGTGCTTGTTCACCAGGCAATCTACAAACGTTCAGATGAGCTTCCAGACAAAATGGCGATGTGAGGGCTTGTTTTCTGGGATCCAAAACCTTCAAAAGTGTTTGTTTGTACTGATTAGGTGGTGTCGCTGTCACTGCATTCAGGCCACACAACTTTTCCAGTTCCCATCCGTTCCTCGCTCCATGTGTCACTGGCAACTTTGCTGAATTGGGACTACTTGCCAGGAATTTGGAAAAAGCTCTCTGCAAATATTCTCCGAATGTTTGTGAACATGGCCTAAGGTCTTTTGAATTATTGAAGGGAACCAACTTTATTTCCCCATTCATAAATTGTGTCCCGTTCTCCGGCTGGCTGTCAGCTGGCTTTGGGCGTTTTTTTAAGCTTGAGCACTCGACAGTCTGGAGAGCACCAGGAACCCTGAATGAGCTGAATTTCAGAAGAGTGTACTGTATTTAGGCGTATTAATTGGCTGTCAAGAGAAGGCCAATGGCGAGACATTTCAGCTTATTACAGATAATGCCATGGATTCCGTTAAAAATAATTATGAGGATAATGTTCAGTTGGAGTTGGTGCTGCCGTTGGAACAGATGGCAGGTAATCAGCGCCTGTGCATCGTCAAATAGAGTCAAATAGAGCAGGGAAGAAAAGGCCAGTGGCCTTATTGCTGGACTTTAATTTGTCTACCACTTTGTATGGTAGGAAGTAGGAATTTGACGGGCTCTCGTCCAAAGATCGACCGTCTGTTGGTCTGCCGTGGCTGAAAGGTCTGTCCACGGGAAATTGTCTTGTGGGTGTCCTGATATCTGCTCTGTTAAATATTTGAATTTCCAGATTGAGGTGACAACAAACCATCTTCCTCTGTTTGCTCCACTGGCGCTCGTCTCGCTGCTGCGCCGGCCTCTTCCTTCTCGGTGTCCGTGGCAGTGGTGTTGTGACTTACTCACTCAGTTCACACAGGGCTGCGGTTTGCACAAGGAAATTTGGGAGTAAGATGGCCATGAAATTGAGTCATTCTGGTGCAGGTTATAGAGGGAATGATGACCGTGCTCCTTCCATTTTAGTTCTGATTCGCAGAGCAGCTAAAAGTTTCTCCAGCCTTATTTTTTTAAGCATTTAATGCACGGTAATTACTGAGCTGGGTTCTTCTCAGCTCTGATTCGTACCACATGATTATATGGAGCAATATCACAAAATCAGGGCAATCATTTAAATCAGATTTGTTGGAGATCCCTATCTGAAGGGTCTCCTCTGCACGGGTTAAAACAGGCATCGTATGGAGGAAGCTTTTTTTTTTTGAACTCTCGGCTGGAAGAAATCTGAGAATCTGCATATGGAAATACTCGTAAAACTTTTAAAGGCACAAACTGTATTGCTGCTTTGATGTTCCTGGTCCTTCCTTTCAAGAATATTTACGATTATTGATCTTGACAGTTGAGGAGAAAACGCTGGATTCCAGTAGTGACAGCAGGTCCCCGGGGCTGCTCATGTCAGGCGGGGACTGCACCTGAACCGCTTTGGAGGTGTTTGTGTACAAAGGTGAAAAAGTTGTTTCAAGCTGGAACCGACGCCTTGAGATACAGAACCTGTCGCAGAAGATAAATCACACTGGAGGAGAAAGACTTTGTTCATTGGATCGTTGTACTTTTTCAGGACCAAAATACACTGATGGCGTCAGAGTGTCAGACCTGTAGACCTCACTGTAAATACACTTGCACTGACGCAGTGGCTGGTTTGCACAGTTATTAGAAATCTCTAAACAGTCATTTGAAATAAACCACTGCGTCCATGTGTGAACTCTGAAACGATTCCAGCAGCCGCGTGCACTAACAATGAACGCTAGAAAGCATTTAGGGAGCGCAAATCTCCACCGAGGCTGCACAATCCTCTAAATGTGTTATTGCCGTGTCAAAAGATGAAGATTTAAGTGTTCAAAGAATTAGGAATAAAACAGGATTTAGATCCTCTGTGAATACCTAAACCCTCGGAGTATCAGGGGGCTTTGTAAGAGGATGGATAATGCACATTTTTAAAGTTAAACCCATTTACATAATGTTGCTGTACAGATAGACTGCTGCGGCATCAACATCGTCTCCTCATGCTGATGGATGATTAAACTGCAGCGAAGGTTGTGAAGTTTCTGTTGCAGCCAGCGTGTGATGGCGCACCTCTGCTGCCGTTAATTGTGTTGCGTTGCTTTATTGCCTCTTAATGCACGACGCACCGCGCATCCCAGGGAGTGTTTGTTGCTCGTTTGTTTGTGGCCTGTCTTCGGAGCTTTGGGGATTAGAGGGGAGTTAAAACTTTCCATCCGCATGCGTTCAATCTGAAGAATTGTAAACACAAACCTGAGTCCCTGCTTGCTGACCGTTGAATCTGCTCCCCTTCATTTGAATCCCTCACCACGAGGAGCCAAACTCCTGCAGATCTACTACAAAGGGAGAAAAATAACAACCCCTGCGTGTGGAGATATTCACTGAACTACTGATTGGCAAAGTATCACCGTGAGCGTATTATTATGCACGATTTAACAGTCTTGGGAGCTTAGGTGTAAGGCTGGTAGCTGTTTTAGTTCTGGCTGGGTTAAAGTGAGGGATTTTAGAAAAGTAATCTCTTAGACCAGAGTGTGAAGGATTGTTTCATAAATCAACAAGCTGGGCTCGCAGCCTTGCCAAAAATAATATCATCTATCCGTCACTGCGGAATATTATAAATGACCCCTTCCTTGCACAAACTGCATTTGTTTCGCCGGCAATCCCTGCTTTCCTTCATCTGTCTGCACCAAAAGAATTGTCGGATTATTTGATTCCGCTCTTTCCTGCAAACACTCGACCCCACACTCCACAAAGGCTCTTGTTTGAAGTTGCTGCGGTTTCTCTCCAGTGGTCATCTACAGTACATGTCAGCGAGATCACATTAATGCTATCACACTTGAAAGGGGAATAAGATCTCCCCTCTTCCACCCTAACGAAGACAAGCAGATGATTCCAGACTTTCCTTTCCGCCACTTGGCTCCTAGAACAAAGTGAGCAGGAACCTTAGCCGGCTCCGAGTCGTGCAGCTTCCCAGTGGATGGAGTCTGATGGGGGGGGGCACATGATAAACAGTGGAAATGACTCCAGAACCCAGAGGACGGCTAAAACAGAATGAGCTGACAATACTCATTTTCACCGCCCTAAATTTAGATTGTTATGATTTCGGTAATGGTTTTCCCTCAGCTGCTGGAACGCAAGTAATTAAAGCTAATGAGCAGAATGGTAAGAACAGAAAATGGGCCTGTGTCTGGGCTCAGATTTTAATTCTTTGTTTTAGATACAGGTGGAGGTTTTTTTATCTTGAGCATTTCCGAGCTAATGGGACAAATTGGCTGGATGTATTATCCCCTTTGAATAATACAAAGTGAGCGGTCTTAACGGCGCAGCTTAACTCTGATGCACATGTGGCTGTGGAGTAAAGGCAAGGCCAAATGTTTTATACATATATATATAATGCTTTCGTTGATCTTGCATACACCATTTACTGTTGTTTACATTTCTCTCTGCCTTGTTGGGAACAAAATGAAAGGTTCTCAAAGGCCATAGCTAACAGGATCAAAATGGTGGTGCACTCTGAGCAGCAAATTAAAATGTAGTCATACACTGTTGGTTGTAAAGTCAGTCGTCTTACTATCTATTGATCACTTACCCCGACCGCACAGTGCGCCGTTAAACATCTGTAATGTAAATGTGAGCTATAGGTCTCCGCTGAAAACATTTCACTTTTAAACTCAGCTCTGCAAAAAATAGATCTGCACCTTTTGTTCTAGTCTCATTATTTTTCTTCTGTCAACAGGGAACACACTGTTCTACAGTTCCAGCTCGCTGGCGGAGGGTTATTGTTTTTGGGTTACATGCTTAGTAGCTATTCTCTTTCATGTGCAGTGTTATTGTTCACACAGGCTAGCAGCACTCCTCCATCCCCATCCAACCGTTCAGCCCCCCTGTACAGAAGGAAGCCCAGAAACATGTGTTGCAGGGTAGGGTTACAGTTCTGGGCTTTAATGCCTGTGCACGGGTCCGCGGCTCCTCTCGGTGCTTATTGAACTTTGCTTGCGGACTGCATGTCCAGTTTAACTTCATTGACTGAATTGGCTTTTTCCCTCCAAGACTTGCCGGCCTTTGTCTAGACAGCTGTGCACTGCTGGCGTCTTTGTGCTCTTATTCCGAATGAGCGGAGAAGGGGAGAGAGCCCATATGCTACCAGCTGCTAGACGCATTTGCTCTCGCTGCTAGTAACTGAACCCGCCGAGGAGGAGGGGAAACCCACCGTAGCCGCTGCTGTAACTGGATTAAAGGCCCATATGAGCGATTGCCCTGCAGGTTATATAATGGTCTCAAATGCTTCCTGCTATTTGAAGATACACGTATATAACCGGAGCTTTGGAAGGGATGAAATTGTAAGAATCACTATAAATTAGCTTTACATTGATTCATTTGATGTCCTGCACACTCCTCGCACCCATAGAGAAACTCAGCCTGGAGGCTCAGTTATATTCACTATATTGTTTTGCGGGGGAACCAGGCTCCATATATGGCTGCATTTGCCTGTTTGTAACAAAGAGCGCCAGCTGCATCAACCACGCTCCCTTTTAGGAGGCTCCTTTATGGTTGAAGACATCCCTCTAATTTATGTCCCCGCGCGGGGCCCCTCAAGAAGCATATGAACAAGAGACACATGTTGTGGATAGGGTGTTCAATCCCACCCCCCCGCCCTCGGTGGATTTAAGACCCCGCTCCCTCGTGGCTGCAGGGGAGAAAACATTAGTCTGGCTGGGGTCAAGGACGCGTCTAAAAGAGGTCAGATCAAATCAGACCAAAGAGAGGATCATAATTTCACTTTCAAATGTGAAAAGCCAAATGCATGCATACAGCTGAAGACCTTTCTCACAGCTCAGCGTGATGTTCGGCCATTAATCTGTAAAATAATTAAGCTAACGCACTAGCTAATAAATCTATGGCTTTATGTTTCAACACCTTTTTCAATCTCAATGATTAAATACATATTTTGTTATTGGCCTACCGACATCGTAGTTGAACCATCTCAGCACTTAAAAATACCTTTTATTTCTGCAAACATTCCTATTTTTAGATATTTGGTTGGAAGATCATGGTTTAGAGGAAAAGGGAAAAAGCAGAGGAACCAGTGACGGCTGCTGTAGCAAACTGACATCCATCCAGACTTCCTCTCTACAAATTTCAAATTCTTCATGATTCTTACAGACGAGTGGTTCATCGTTTCATCTCTAAGTAAAAACGATGCTTGTTTACACCCGGTCTCGATCTGCTCATGCGACTCCAGAGATTTCTCCTTTTTCTTCATATCTGATAATTGATGGAAATGATTATAACTAAATGATGAAGACCCAAACAGAGTTAGGGTCTCAGAATCAGAGTTTAAAGTCATAGCTGTATTTCGCAGCCCTGTGGACATTTGCACCATTCCTCTTTAGTAGGTCTTTCGGCTGAATCTGTTCATCCCAGAATAAAAATGTAGGAATGCACACTGGATAAAGACGGATAGAGGCCTGCACATGGGGCCTTCCGCCTGCTGTCTCAATGCGTTTGTTATGATTCAAATAAAACTAACAATGTTTTACAGTCATAAACATAACGACCCCAATGGAGAGTAGCTTTTATTAATACCCCAGACGTGAAGGTCGGAGAAAAGATATGAATTAAAACTTCACTCCATTTGTTTTTAATATCGTGGGCCGTGGGCCGGCATTAACAGCAGCGTTATTGCTCGCCAGCTGCACAGATCTGTTTTTTTTTTCCTCAGGGAGTATCACATGGAGCTGGCACATATAGGAGATGGAGATAAGTTGCTCTTGAAATATCACCCAGCCGACCGACATCTGTTGTGTATTGAACCACTTTCCCTTCCTCTTTACCGAAAGGGTCTTTCCAGTCCGTCCATTAGGTGCCAGGCAAGAGAACATTTGTGTTCCTCGTGTCGTTGAACTCTTGGACAATAGCAGTTAAAGCTTATAGCCGCTGATGCAGTTCCACGTGTGAGGAGTCCTGTAAGTCTGTGATCGGTCTGCAAAAGCTTCCCCTCACCGCGGAGCTGGCCTGAGCAGAACAAAGGGAGAAGATCTAATCCCATGTTATGTCTTAGCAGGATTACGGACGTTATAACGATCCCCACGTTTACGCTGAAGGAGCAGACGGCTGTTGAATGAATGTACCTTTGCTCCATTTCTGTATCATGGCCCCGACAGCTCTTATATAGAAACCAGCTGTGGCCGCTCTCAGTACCAGCTCGTCCTGATGAAAAGATTATGGAGCCGTGGCTTTGATGTATGTAAACTGTACAGTCATTGTCCACCCCCTGTCCCCCCCCCCCAGCCCAAAATGACTCAGTCTCAGGTTTGAATTCTAATTGTAGTTCATTGTTTACTGAGGTATTTCACATTTCCCTCACCCTCCTCCACGTCTCTGCAGCTGCGTAGACTCCCAAGGACCCTGGAAGATGTCACCAGTTCACCAGACCCTAACCGACATGGTTTTTATATTGTGCATGACAGAGTCCGAGGGGATGAGAAGCTTGAGAGAATTCAGAGTGTGAAGACTTTAACAGATGACAATAGAAATGACGTATATGTCTGCTCCACTGGACCTGGAGGCTCATCTGGGAGTTTGGGTGGGGGGGTTGACGTCATACAGCAACGCTCGCTACCTATTTCCATGTGTGAACAGCATCGTAGCTGACAGTCACATGGTCATGAGCAGCCAGGCAGAAACAACATCCATCCCCATCATTCAGACTCTGCCACATTCATTCATACAAGGATTTTACTTTGTAGTAATTGGAATCATCTGCACATGAAGTAAATCATAAAGAACAGGAAGCTGTTGTAGTAACTAGTGATACTAAATCTTTCGATTTTTAGGAGGGAAAACATTTCTCTTTCTCACTTCAAAACCAGAAGCCCTCCCACATCCATCCTCACGCAGCCTTGCCCCCTCTTGACCCCTCTTAATTTGTTTGGAGCCACATGCTCTGACTGATAAACTATTCATGCGGCGGAGTACTCAAACCTCCCACTGCTCGGGCACAGGCCTGATAGAGAACTGAAACAAAGTGTATAGAATTTATAGATTTTGACAAAGGCAGGAAAAGAAAGAGGACCGATCTTGCAAATCGTGGACGGAAAAAAGACAGAGCGATGGCTGCTCCTCGGTCTCTTATTCTGGAAAGTTATCGGGCACTTCCTAACCTCTGTCTAGACACAGTTAATAATCCTGGTTTGTCATCTGGAATATATGTGCTTGCCACACAGGATCTAATTGGGATTTTAATGTTCTGCTGAAGGTATTTCAAGATTTGTTCACTTCCCCCGAAAGAATGCATTTACAGTGGCTCATTCCTGATGAACTGGATCACTGGCTTCCATCGGGGGAATCTTTGAGGAATAGTGCAATATTTTTAGCCTCCTTACACAAGGGAGGCTGCCTGCTGAATTATTCATGTGCTCAATTGGTGCCTTACGCTGTGTGTTATCTTAAACTGTTTAGTTAAAAAATAGCTTTTAAGACCAAGTCACAGCAATATAACTATAATCTCCATGACGACTTCTGAAGAGAGAGTATTCTTTTAGAGCAGACTCCCCGAGGCGTGCTTTCAAAGTCTTCTCCTTGTTGAAGGCGTTATGAAACAATAACAAATCAAGACACCCGAGCGAACAAAGCGAACAAAGTTCCCATGGCTGATAGCACTTGTCACACTTAACCTTGTTGTCCTGACAAATTTCCCTGACGGGGCATTGTCAAACGGCCTGTGAAAACTTCCCATGCTCTGGATTCCTCCGCTCATTCACTTTTGTCTGGTTGGCACAAAATTAAGAGGCAGGCAATGTAAAAGCTCCCTATGAGCCCGGAGGATGAGAGGTTGTTTGGAGGTCAGCATGGAAACCTGCAGAGCCAAAGGGCGCCAACCAGCTCTGGGAAAGCGGTACAATAGAAGCTTTGGTCATTTCAGAGACAATGGAGCCAATTGTCATCTCACCTTTGACCTTTGGTGCATTAACCACCAGCCATTGAGAGCCATACATTAATCATGGAGATAATGTCTTCTTTCATGCCGTGGCCTTCGAGTCTAACGCTCCTTCTCGTGGATATTTGTCTATTTGTACTTATATATGTCTTCTATTAAAGATTATTCTAATTTCTGGGCCATTTAACCAAAATTATTTGGGTAATGAGCCCGTGTGGGCACCTGTTGGAAATGATAACATCAGAATAAAACCATCCAGCAGGGGCAGCGCTGCAGAGGAGCACATCTGTGTAAATGATTGATCAAAACCAGGGCAGATCAGTGTCTCAGCTGGACAGGTTTGACCTGCCTTCATATCAGATATGCAGTTCCGACAGCTGATGTTCTATTTTTCTATAAATTTAAAACGATAGATGCTAGAAAGCATCTCTTTTATTCAGACTGTTTGATATCTCAAAGCTGACCACAAACAACAAGAATTCCCACATCATTAAAAAGAAAAAAAAAAAAAATGGAACACAGGAATGGAAAAAACTAAATATCAATCCTCAATGGTTTAATTTGTCAGTATAAATGATCGGGCTAAAATAATCCAAAAAGAGTGTGATGTATTATATTTTTAACAATTAATTATCTTTACAATTTGGCTACTTCTCACTGACAATATCGTCAAAGTGGCTCATTAATCTAATAAACTGCTCTGTGGCTTTGTATCACATCAGTGAGCATGTGGAGCCCACACAGAATGGTCAGCCAGCATTTACCACACAAATCGCTGTCACAGTGTCCCTGGGTATTCGTTGTGCGAACGGCTAAAAATTGTGTTTGCCATGGGAATTACTTTCCCTTGCTGTCGCCTTAAGGTGTTGGCCGTTGTTGTTAGGTGGCGACTTTTGGACAACTGCCTCTTGTAAGTTACAGTTTGCAACCACCGCCGCAGGGGGTTGAGTGCGCGGTTGTGGAAATAGGCCAGAGAAAGGTGGAGGAAGTGATTCTTAAATTCTTAAACTAAAGTTGTGACGAGTCAAGCAGAAAGAACCAAATGCTCGTTTTTTTTTTTTGTTTTTTTTTTCTCCATGACACTTTAAGCTGCTGTGGTGATGCATTTGTGCTGGTTAGTACTTCCTTCTGTGCGGGCTTGTCCGCCTGAACGGCTGCGCAGGGGTGAATGAAGAGGTAAAACACAGCAGAGACACGAGATCTCTGATGTGATTACTCAAGCCTCGCAGCGTGATGCTCGGAGCACGACCCGGATGCGAACGCACTTCGATTCAGGGATGGTGTTTAAGCGGGGATGGACCTCACGCTTTTGGGAAACAGTCCCATATCAACCAGGGGAAAAAAAACACATAACAACAACCAACACTGAATATATTCACATCTTGCTGCTACATCAGTGCGAGGATTTGCCGGCGCTGACACTACTCCAAGGAAATAATTTTGTTGCTGTGAAAACCTCCCTTCAAACACCCCCCGTCCCTTAAATTCATCTCTTCTGGGGTGAGCTGCCTGCCAGTGCTGAGAGTTTCATTCGCTGGCTCTTAGTACAAATACATCATTGCTTTCATCCTTTCTAGCAGGGTGAACCTAAGAGACTGTTCATTGCTTGTGAAATTTATCTTGCTTTAGCAGGTGGTGAGGGGAAACCGCACAAGGATGGCAGAGCCTAGACCAAATTCTTCACAGCACACAGTGTTTTAAATGGCGACCTCATCTTGTTGTTTTTTGTTCCCTCCTTTGTGTTGCACTCAAGAGGTAAATTAACCCTTATGGTGGATTACTGCCTGGTCCTTTGGGTATCGCCTCTACATTCGACATACATGATTAAGAGCCTGACTGTTCTTGAGTTGCGCCCTTGCTACCGCATGAGTTTATTCCTCCGTTGGATGACCTATTCTTCCCCTCCCTTGCCAAACACTGGATTAAGTGATCCCATGGCCCCGTGGAACTCTTGTTGCCTGTCATCAACAATCATAATCGTAAATGTCACAGCTAATTGGCCGTTCGGTGACCTTTTTGTCAGGCGTGTGTGTTCCAGGAAGGTTCTGCAGCCACATGCACAAATCGAGCAAGATGTTCGATACTTAAACGGAACAGAATGTGGATGAGCAGGATAAATGCACGAATAAACATCAGGCTAACTGGACAAACTGTATGTATGATCTCTGGCTCTCTGGATCTGTCAGTTTTATTTCTGTGAGTTTCTGTCAGTGCAGACAGGAACATAACAGATCTACTGTGGTTTCCTGAGAGGCCGTGTTATCCATCACAACACCCACACTTGGCCAACCACGAGACTCATATTAACATGATTTCCGTGCATCTGCCCGAGGATTAGCTTGCCTCCCACTAAGATTTTTAAAAAAGCAAAGAGGAACAGGAGCAAGGTGAATAAAAATCTGCGTTTGTTGTCAGTTGCAACACTTCATCATGCCGAGCGGTGACAGAGTCGATCATTAGCCGTCAACGTGTCGACTCGTCTCCGAAATGCCGTTGATCCGTCTCCACTGACACGGCGGTTCTGGATGGGTACGCCTCAATGCTGGAATTCATTCTGGCCACTCGGTGGAATTGATGCTGTTTGTCCACAGTTCACTTCTCCTTGGTTAATGGGTGATTAAGTTGGCACAGGAGACCCAGTGACTGATGTGGCTGCATGACTGAATTGCCAACTGCAGTGGGAGCCGGCTGTTTTTATTTTGCAGAGCTGTTCCTGCAGAGTTACCAAGGGTCAGCATTAGCTATTAAAAAAAAAAAAAAAAGAAATCACTCACTGTATTACTTGCAAATATTCTACAAAACAAGGTTTAGAAACTTGCCACACCTCGTAATGTGGCCTCTCCAGTTGAGCAACGCAATAAATTCCACATATTGTGAATCTTTGAATGTATTTTGGGCAGAACATAGCAATATGTTGCCAAGTGGTCATGAATCCACAGCTGCCATATACTCGTGATTTTATTAAGCATCCAGATGCAATGAATTAGAATTAAATCTGCCACCATTTCTGCCTGTAAAATCTTGCTTCAGGAGTAGTTACAGTGGAGCTCACAGTTCTGTTCATCATCGGAGGAATTTTGCAGATCTGCGCCGACCGAGGCCGATGAGTTACAGGTGCTTCCATCTGTCCTGCAGATGTCAGAGTACATGAGCTGTGTTGCTGATACAGGTTTTTAAAAATCCTTCTCAAAGTTGTGATCTGCGTGTGTCCTTGTTGAGCTTCATTTTAAGGCTACCGTAAAGCTGCAATGCTACGCCATCCTTGCGACTTCTGCTTGTGTTTTCACACTCAGACAACCCTCGGATCTCCTCCATGCTCAGCCAGTATGTGTGGGTTTACGTTTTGAGTATTTAAATCTGAACATCAGGGAAAGCTTTGATGATGAAAGGCAACAATTGAACCCTTGAACCCTGCTACCTCTCACCACATTCCTCATCTAATTCCAAAAATCTGCAGAGGAGTGTTTCCCTCCAGAACTGACCACACGGAGCTGAGCTACCCAGCGGGACCTCTAAACAATACAGTGTGTGTGTGTGTGTGTGTGAGTGTGTGTGCGTGTGTGTGTCTTCCAATGAACACCACAATCCCTTTAACCCCTCTGACATTCGCTTGAGATATTAGGTAAAATCAATAGTGGACTTCAAAGCAACCATCACTTACCTTAATATTTGCAACACACAGACATTCAGAAAACATTAAGTGGTATCAGTCTGTGCATTCCTCAGAGGGAGAACAGCAGATGAAGCAGATAACCTCAGATCCAGCTTGAATAAAGAAAACGTTGCTTTGCATGGGAGCTTCCTGCAAAACCAGCAGCAGCTATTTCATTTACAATAACAGCTTTTTTTTCTCTCCTTTGCTCCTTTACAAGAAAATCTGTGATTGTCATCTTGTTTGGAAATTGTTTTTTTTTTTTTAAGTACAACAAATATGAAAGGCGTCTCGTATGTAATGTTTTTGAATTGCTGCTATTCTTTTGTATGGACATTACTTACAAGTGTGTGAATTTACCAAACACGCTCACGGCGTGACTGAAATAGAACGACTGAAGCACCCTTCATCCTGAGAACATCTTAACTCCATGTTGGTAGTTTCAAGCATTGAAGCACATTTTAGAATCATTCTAAAATCTGGGCTAATTATTTAACATTAGCTTTTTCTGAAATAATAAGAGTGTGCATGTAAAGTCTACAGTAATGATCATCCAGTGAAAGGATGGTTTTTAAACTTTGAACTTCTGCATGTCGCGAAAAGTGCAGCCTTTCCCACAAGCCCTCCTCTGACTGCAGGTCCGAGGCAGCAAATGCATTAGTAAATTACCTTGTGGTAATTCTGACCTGTAGCTTGATTATACTGAAGTAATTGTTACACCCTCTCCACCCACTGATCCGCCCATTCGACAGCTTCCCCCTCGCCAATGCGCCCATGGACACACGAGCTGGAAAAGCCTTTTAATGGACGCTTTGTTTTTCATCGAGCATCGTGTGTGAGAGAAGGTTTTAAAAGGACTCATTTGCATGTTCTGCGCCTCTTTTTCAGTGAGCAGACCTCTCTGATTTATGATGGCCCTATAAAAAGCACAACTGTCAGGGCGAGACGCGAGACCCATACTCATACAAGACGGATGCAAATTGCTTGGAAGATTTATTGGAATACCACTGCTTTAGAATGTCTGTAATGAAGTGTAGCTGTTTGCATTGTCAGGCACCCGTTTCAATTTGAGTGAATCCATTAGAATTTTCTTTTACAGTTGCATTGAGCAAATTATAGGGACTGAAACTGTTGATAGTTTTAGGCTCTTGCTGACTGTTTTTTTTTTTAATTGTTTAGCTATGGTTGAAGCCGTGGGATTCAAGAGAGCTGTCTCATTGGGTGCTTGTGCAGCAGTTCAGTCAAACCCTCCCGTAAAGTAAAAACGACTTCAACAAAGGGCTGAGAGGGAGGTGTTCTGTGTTCTTATTGTTGTAAAGGTAATGCTCTGATACATGGCGGCCATTTCAGGTGACACCAGAAGATGCCTGGGCAAAACCCCCTGAAATTACTTTAACTCATTTTATATTTCCAAATAAAGAATGTAAAGATTCTAGTCTTGTTTAAGATTAGCAATCCGTCACTTTGCTGTCTACATTTTAGTTCAGTGGTAATGAAAACAGGAAACATGTTGTGAAATCGAACTCCGAAACAAAACGTGGCACATTTCAAGGACAGTCTCTGAAAAGTCTCACATTCAAGAGCAAGCAGATGAAAACACGGTGAAAAAAAAAAAGAAGTGGAAATCAGGCAATTTCTTTGTCTGAGAAAACCAGGTTTAATGTTCAGTAGCTCCGATGCTGAGAGTGTTCTCGAATGCAATGACAGGGAAAAGCATTTTCAGCCTCGTCCCTGCTCACGGTCTGCTTTGCTCCATGATGAATGCAGTGCATTGTAATAAGCACAATAAGTTTCAAGTCCCTCTAGGTTGATTTTTATGGCTGGAATGAGCAAACCCTGGAAAGCTGCCTGGAAGGAAAGAAATCAATCTAAAGAAAGCTCAAGGTGTGCTCCGGAAACACTGCTGTGGAATGCAGAGTGTGTGTGATTTGCAGTTAATAGGCCGAACCATATTTTCACTTTGTTTTACAGTGCAGCGCGAGAATGTACACGTGGATGTACACGGTGCAGGAATTCAGATGGCATCTCTGAGTGGGCGGTGCTGCATGGACGATGGTCTCTTAGTAGTGATGAATCATTCAGGACAGCGTGGCACCCAGAGGCGAAGGGAAGTCAGTTTGCAGTTCACACAACAGAGAACTCCAGTTCATGAAACTGAAGGTTCTACACGTAGGTTTTGAAGCAGGTCAAGGATGAGTTACCAGCGGCAGACAGGAGGTTTTCACCCCTGTTAGTTGCTTGCTTGGTTTGTTTGTTTGTTTGTCATCAGGTTCATGGAGAGGTTCTGAACAGGTTCTCATGAAACTTGTTGGAAGGATCGGGCAAAAAGGGCAAAAAAGCACCAGAAATGTTCTTTCGGCCAAAAAATGGCCTTAAAACATTTTTACAAATTTCCCAGACCTTTTTTTTTCACTTCCTGCCGATCCAAATAAAAGTTTGGATTTATCAGATTTCAGTGTGATTTCATGCCGAGGCTTTGGGGTCTTGTTGGAGGTATGCGATCTCCTGCATTCCATTCTCATTTGTTTTTCTTGGTTTTTGGCATATTTTTGCTTAGACTACACGGTGTGCACAATATAGATTATTTTACCATCGTGACCGACAGAAAACTTTCATGACCTACATTGTGGGAAGGGGGCATAAACAGACTTGTGGGTTTTATGAAAATCAACAGTTGTGGTTTTGAATGTGCCATGAAGTCTGACACTGAGATCAGACCGGAGTAAATGCAGGAAAACTGTAGTTTCCTACAGTTCCTGCAGTTCTATACTTCTAAGTACTTCATGGGAAAAATGAAACGTGATTGTGCAAAGTTGTTTTTGTCGTAGATCCCTCGCAGTGTGTCAAACCATTATTATTTTTAGCTCCTGGTGCACATTTGTCATGTTTATTCCACAATTCAAAACTTCATCACTTCATGGATTAATATACTCATCTTTATAAATGTCTGAGATTTAGATCAGAAGTGTCTAAAGTATTTATCCTTTGCTGAGGAAGGTCAAGGCCTGGATCACGCCATCTACTAACTCACTTAGCGACTGTTTAATGTATGACTGTGTAAAAACTTTCATCTCATTCATATTCTTTTCTTTTCTCTCCTTGACCCATGTGCCGACCTGAAATGCCCCGTCTCATTTGTCACATCCAGGTAAGAGAACTTCACCGTCACACGTCTTTCATTGGAAGAATTCATAGGCAATTTCCTGAAGCTTTTCAGAGAGCACGCCTGTTGAACTCTTCCACACTCCAATATGTCCTCGTCTGCCGTAGACTCTCATGGCAGCAGCTGGTTCGCTGAATGTTGGGTTATTGACTGGAGACAGAGGTTGTTGTCTTTGTTCCCCAAATCTGCCTCTAAACCTTTTCACACGAGTTCAGAGAGGAGCGGCTCACCCTGGGTTCAGATATGGGCTCCGACTTGCAAGAACAATGTACCTTGAGCGCCTTCTTCCTGCCAGCTCTGTGGGAATTTATGATGTTCAAAGGAGACCTACTTTAACGTTTCCTGCATCGTTTTAAGCAGAAAGCAGACATTTATTTTCTTTATCGTCTCATGCTCAGCAAAATGCCCACTTTGACTGGAAAGTGGATAGCGTCAACATTTTACATAGATAGAGCTTTCTTATACATATATATCATTTATTCTGATTATCCTTGTCTGCATGATAGTCAGCTTTTCTTCCTCAAAATGGAAAAGTGCAGCACAACAAACATGTATACACTGTGAAGGCAGGAATGTCTGTTTACCCTTCAACATCTGTCATTAGGCTACGGCAGGCTCAGGCTTTATTCACTCACCGGAGACGCCTGAGATGGTTTGAAGTATTTTCAGCGGAAAGTAAAGATGCATCGTCTTTAAAACGCAGGCTGGCGTCACCGAAATCTGTTTGGTGCTCATTTCACAGTTTGAACATCAAAAATTGAACCCCCTTCTTTTCGGCGTCGCCACCTCATCCAGCTGGAATTAGTTTGACTTCCTGTTCATGCCGACCATCCCGATCCTGCTCAGACATCAAACGAGAAGATGCTTTCATACCATAGCAACTTTTTCATGGTGCACATTCACCATCAGAATCACATTTATTCCAAATAAGGAAAAAACACAGACACACAAACACAGTTTTTGATGCTATTAAATATCATATCAACACGCTGTCTCTCCGCTGCAGATATTTGAAAACCTGAGCACAGACAAGGTAGAAAACTGTTGTGGCCGTGTACCCGTGTTAATGAGTCAGACATATGCGAACACAGAACAGGATGACACTGTTCGATTTAGCTGCACTACAAGGCTACAAATAAATACAGTGAAAACAAAAAAACTATTCTAAAACTGGAGTCAGTGTGAGGTTTATTGTGAGATCTAGAAGTGAGCGTGGACATGGAGAAAATAGAGCACCAGATTGAAAGGTGTGTGTGTGTGTGTGTGTGTGTGTGTGTGTGTGTGTGTGTGTGTGTGTGTGTGTGTGTGTGTGTGTGTGTGTGGCCTTGCATAACCTAGTTGTTTGTCCTCCTTTCCAATTCTCAGAAGGCTGGATTGAAATTCAGGTTAGGTTTTCTCTTGGCTAAAGGCAAGTGGGGATTCATTGTCTCCAGGCTAACAACTCCTGGTTCATGCAGGGCAAGGCGGCTGTTGATTTAATAATATTGCAACACAGACTGGGCAGTGGAGCTGGAACATATTGCGTTACAATATCCACCTCCCTGTCCCCCCACGTGAAGCCTTTTTTCTCAGTTTAGTTATTTTGCAATTTCCAGCATTTCGGAATTATTGTAAACATAATCACATAATGTCCTGGCTTAATGGATCCCTGCAACATTCTCAAACAGTGCAGTGTGCGCTCAAAGTAGCCGAGCTTTGTTCATAAGTGCGAACCTTGCTGATGACTTACAGGGTTTAGACTCCGTGTGGGAGGGGATGAGAGAGACGGTAAGGACGAGGAGAGCAGGACAGAGGACGTGTTAAATGCAAATATATCTCCTCCTGTCTCCTGTGCTCTTGGAGAAACAATAGTCTGGATTCTGTTTGACATGGATGAGTAGTATGCGCTCTCCCTGTCTCTGCCTCTGAATACATTTCACTGCTGCCCAAGATGGGTGAGGGGAACTTACTGCAAATATTAGCAGTCTGCAGCCATGTCCTTTGTGGCAAAGTGTTCCAAAGCCACGGTGTCTTAAAGGACAAGATACAGTCTAAAGATCGGCTAATGCAGATTTGGTAATGGGAGTGAGCGGAGGGCGGTTGAATGAGCAGCAGATCCACGCTGCAGCTGGAGGGGGAGGAACAGGAAGCATTTCATGGTTGTCACAATGAAAGATTCAAGTGTTTGACTTGTTGGGATTCATCCAGGTGTAAGGCAGATGGCTGCCCGTGTTTAAATCCGACATGACATGACCCACAAGTTATATAGATGGTTTTCATAGACGTGTCGGGGGGACAATTTGTTTTTTACACCCTATAAAACGTTGGTTGTAAAGTCAGTTGTAAAGAACCACTAAAATCTGGGCGCGGAGAACATTTGAATTTTACTGAATTCAGGGAAGGAAGATCTCAAGTTTTGAATTGCAAGACAGTTCTGGTCAGGTCCTTGTTTCAGGTCCAGTACATATTTCAATCCTTACTGCTTCGTTAAAAATAGCCAAGGGCAGAGTTGCCACCTCAGGCCTACATAGATTTAACCCCCCTGACCACATTATCCTCTTTCTATTTCATCTTTTCCATCATGGAGGCCGTGATATAAAAGATAAGCGCCCTACAGGTCATCAGCAGGGAATTATTGATGTGAGGACGAAGTTGAATTCTTATATATAAAGAGAAAGAGAAAGAGAGAAACTGAGTTTGGCCGTTTCACCAGAAAAGCTTTCACTCACTTAGAGATGAGCTTCATCGGGGGGGTTTTAATGAACGTAGCCTATCTGACTTTCTGCTGACCGCAGCTCTCTCCCATCACCCAGTAACTGTGCAGGGTCTGTACCCAGTAAGAGGCTGGTGTGAATACATCAGGAGACAGAATGGAGGGAGAGGGAGAGCGAGAACAGCACAAAAGACGTCCATAACGCAATAAGAATGAATAAAGGGCTTTATAATGAGGAGGCCTCTCCTCTGCCGATGCCCCTTCTGCCAATCCAATTGTTTCATAACATTGAGAAGAGAGTAAGAGCAGAGGGGCTTCAAAGCCGGGTTGACTGGAAACTCCGGTTAACAAGGTCAAAGAACAATCTAATCATCTGTCACAGGGACATTTATTATGATCCAGTGTTAGGCAAAGGTCATCCTTCACCATGCTCCATCGCTACAGCCAACAATTTGATTATTATTTCAGAGGGCCCGGGCCCATTTGAATATCTAGATGCTTTCAGGGACTGCTTGATCTTTATTAATCTTAAAATGAACCATATTTGCCTTGAAACCTCAAAGCCTATACGATGCATCTGTGATGTCAGCCATAGATTTCTGAAGTCAAGTGTTGAAAGCAGGAATTCTAAACTTTGTCAAAGAGAAGGAGGCTCTGAGGGTGGGAGGCTGACACTGATGTGCAGAGGCACACGTCGACCGAGCGCTTACATCTCAGAGTGTCCGGCCTTCTCAAAAATCACTCTTCAAACAATATGAGAGTCATTCCGCTAAATGTTTCCTCGTGTAACTCATCTATTTCTCAGAGCTAATTTCCTGCTCCTGTCAGACTGTCTGCTTTGTATTTCTTCCAACCATGAAATCCCAGATTCTTCCCTTCTTTACCTTTGTATCAGTTCTGCGAAGACAAACTCGCCTTGCCTGCTTTGCATTAAGACTCGTGCCAGTTCGTGAGAAAATGCTCAGGATCAGATTTTCACAGTAAACCAGCATCTGGTGTCTTGGCATGTTGGCAGCCAAGCCAGTAAAGATAAATAATGATGGGGTTTGATGACCAAAATTAATTGAACTCTAAGTCTATAAATGACTTCAGTGGCCCAGAGAGGTCGTATAATAACAGCCTGGATCCCTCTGATAAGGATCTTACAATCATAAAGCTCTGATCTGACTCGTCTGAAATTCTGGAATTACTTGAGCTTCGTGTTGTTGTACACCCAAAACATGTTTTATAGTTTTAAATGACCATGGGTCTTCCTGCTGAAAACATCTTAGGGTTCAGTTCAGTAGAATTTAGTGACATGTAGATGTGAAGTGTCACGTTGCAGTTGTATGCTCCTCGTCTCATCCTCCTCTTCCCGACATGAAAGAGAACCTGTGGTGAACTTCAGTTGGTTTCATTTAACAGTAAAAGACATGGCGGCCTCCACAGAGAGGACCCCCCTCCATGTCAGTATAAAGTTTTTAGATATAAAGTGTAAGTTATATTCTATAGATTTTTTTTTTTTTTTTTTTACAATTTAGATGAAACACAGCTGTGAAATTTCTTCTGTCACCTAAATCTTTCCCACTGGACCTTTAGTTGGCTTTTTAAAAATATCCCAGTAAGCTAAGAGAAACCTCTCAACCTTTGGGCCTTTCAGCTCTTTTTTCCCTCTTCCCTCCTTCCTTTGGTAAATTTCCACCTGTGCTGCAGGAGAGACCTTCACATTCACCTTACATGCAAAGGGAGGATGTTTGAATTGGTCTCTGTGCACACACATGAGTGGAGCTTTTCATTTAGCTCCCGTGGCTAAGGGGCAGTGGCGGCTGTTCAGACATTTTTGCCTTGTTGCACAGCAGATAGGGAGCTGTGAGAATCACGCTATCCCAGATCGCACACGGGCGTAAACACGCCGCGTGGAGTTTAGTGCATTAACTGGACGCTCAGCTGCGTATCTGTGCTCTTCTCTCCTGCGAAACCAAACGGGACTGCAACGCGAGAGCAACGGTTATCAGATGATTGCTGCATGTATTTGCTGTAAGCCTCTGTTCTGCTGATTTGATCTGTCTGAGGTTAAAACCCACCTGACCAAATCCTGGGGAATTCGCTCTGATATTTCTCCCTCGCCTCGTCTCTCTTTCATTTCATCCAAACTTTTAGAGGATCATTTTTACGAGAATTGCTTTTGGAAGTACTTTTCTCTGGGACGCCTGCGACGCGTTCGTGAGCAAGTTGACGCTACAGGACTTGACATGAAACTCCCACTGTCCGTGTTTAGGTCTAAAATGTTCGGAATGTCCGGACATGGGAGGTCGGAGTACAGAACTCTCATTCCATGTGTTCACTGGCAGACTTATGGGTTGCTGTATTTATTGCAGTCCACAGAGTCGTCGCTAGTTCGAGCAACCTTCACTGAAAAGGCAGAAAAGTCCTGGGACAGCTGGAGGTATTGAGGCTTCAGTAATGCTGGTTAACCAGTGGTATCAGTCGTCATACTGGAAAATATGAATCCACCAAAACCCCAAGCTGTGTCTTCTCAAAAGGGTGCAGTGTTTCACGTTTTGACCAGGGACAGTGAATAATGGGTTTAGCCTATAGACTTGTTGTTGTGGACATTGAGATCGACATTAACCATGTGACCGAGACACTTTGGTTCAGGAATGTAGGTTGAGGGGTGAGTCTATTTTAGTGGGATGTCAAAAAGAGGATTTTAAACTTCTGACCTCAAGGTTGTTTTTGTTTTGTTTGTGACTTTTGTGACCGTGTTGAATGGTCCGCTTGATTAAACATGAACGTGATCTAAAATCAAGACAGTCAAGTATTAGATTTGTAATAAAAGTTGGTTTGTGACTGTTTGGCACTGCTGTAAAATGGATGCCTTCACCATTAGAGGGGATTTATTACATTTGCTGTAAAGCGATTTTTTGGCCGGCAACCAGAATAAATTAAACTCGGTAGGGTTCCCAGATAGTACAGTATCTGATTCACAGTATGTACTGGGAAAGGAAATATTGTGTTTATCATCGCTCCACATGCTGAGGTATCTTTAGTAATTGCTCCCAGAGGATTTGACTTCTCTGCTTATAAACAGACCGTAGAAGTATTTTCTGTTTACAAGTAAACATGGCTGTGCCTCCGTGGCCTGGATACTCAGACGGTTAACTGCGGGGCACAGCCATGCTTTTCTTTTCATGGGTGAGTTTTGGATGCAGATAAAAATCCGTCTTGAGCTGCTCAAAGGTCAGTGAATGCTTTGATGTTGCCTGACAGCGGCATGCACAAATAACCTCTACCTGTCCCAGGCAAGTGAGTCTGACATTTTCCTCAAGCAACAGTGATGGATTGTTGGGGAAAAGCAAAAATGCATAAGCATATCTTTTCCAGCGTGGGTCTGTGGAATGCTGCAGCACTCAAAATCTGGAAGAAATATGGAGCTGCACGATCAGGGATGAAAGGTCACCGGCATTTATCTTTGTCAACATTAACCTCACAGTATTTTTGTGACTTTGTTAATTTTCTGTTGGGAAATTAATCCGACTAACGGCTTGTGTCCGTTTCACTTCTCAACATCAACCCTTACATTTTACCTAAGAAGAATAAGCCCAACACCATATTGTCAGGCTCTTCATTTATTTATTTATTTTGCACAAAAACCCACCACGCTGTTCAGCGTCACGTGTGGCACCACCTCGAGATGCATTTTGCTTCTGTGACTTCACCCACTGGTTTCTGAGGTTTTGAAGTTTGGTTTTCGTTGCTTATCCTCGTTTAGCCAAAAATAACGAGGCCTCGGCAGCTGTGTGAGACAAATCAAGCGGTTATCTTCATCCTGGCAGGCACATGCACGCTCAATGCCAGTGTTTCGCTCACACGTTCTTTCTTCCACTGGGGCAAAATTGGAAAAAAAAATGGGGGAATAAAAAAACATAATTTAACCAAGGAGAGAAAGAAGCAAGGGGTGGGGGGCTGACTGTGACTGACTGTGATCGTTCGAGACACCTGTCAGCACCCTCACCTTAAATATAACCTGTAGAGTTATATATATCAAATATTCCAGTCTCTGGCGTACAGCTAAGCTTCTTTTGCAACGAGAAGATAGATATGCACAAGTCAGCGTAAAAACAATATTGATCCATTGTGGGATGAACAAAGAGAGAGGCTGTCTAAATGGATTAAATCTGCCAAACCTGCCAATGCAAGAACTCTTCAGAAAATACTGCAGCTATGATTGTTTCTGAAAGAACTTGCTGAGATTTAAATTAAAGTTTTTCTTGTCAACACTGAGCACCTGACCCTGCAGGTACTTCAGCCGCCCATCTGTTGGTGACTGCCTGGTTAAAACATCTGATGACGACTTTGATGTCATTTCCTGCACCATCTGACTCTCTGATTTGCTCTGGTTTGCCATCATCCTTTGAAAGACTTCCTTTGTGAACAAATTGAATATGTAAATTGAGACATGCGGGAGGTTTATAGCGGAGCTTCAGCTGCGGCGTTCCCTACATCAGGAGGGAGGAATTGCCAATTTGGATACTCTGAAAATGTTCTTCTGCATCTGAGAGCCACGGCCTGTTTTCACTTTCTTTTATCATCAGCCTCTGTTTAGATTCTCAGCATATCACTTCGCCTTGCCTTCCCTGTCTGTCCCCTATTACTTTGTTTTCTCTTTCTTCTAACCATCTCTCCCAGTTCTCTGACTGCAACTTTGTACTATTCTTTCTTCCGCACCCCCCCTCCTCCCTCTTTCTCTTTGTTTCCCTGCCCCTCGTTCCCTGGATCTGCAGGAGTTTTGGATCACAGAGGCGTTTTGGTGCTCGGCTGCGACGGTACTTCACTTTAATAAAAATAATGGTTGGGAGCTCAGTGGGAGCAGTACAGGAACATTTTCTCAAGATAGTTTGCCGTGCCTCGTTTTTTTTTTTTTTTTTTTTTTTCCTTTGCTGTGGTGAAAAAGAGTCCATATATTTCACAGCGGCGCTCCGTCGTCGTCAGAGGCAGCCGCGTGTGGCTGCAGTTATTCTAATATTTTAGTTGCTGCGGATTTATTAGTGAACTTGAAAACGACCTTCTGGTAGTTACATGCCCTCAGTGAAATTGATGTGGACTTGAAATTGGAAACAGAGGTGAACTAATTCACTAAATTGGCCTTCAGCTGCCTTCATTCCCAGGTAAGTGCTCAGCGGGC
Source organism: Pseudorhombus dupliciocellatus (assembly GCA_016785235.1). Lineage (NCBI taxonomy): Eukaryota > Metazoa > Chordata > Actinopteri > Pleuronectiformes > Paralichthyidae > Pseudorhombus > Pseudorhombus dupliciocellatus. The sequence goes on along the minus strand of JAFBJW010000183.1, from coordinate 2,207,163 downwards.
AACGTTACCCCGTCATTAAGCTGGTTTAAAGTGACGTGAGAGATGGAGAGGCAGTTCCTCGTTCGGCGAAACCACAATTCCTCGTTTTCAAACCCGACTGACCTTTTAATAATCTAAGTGCTACGTGTCATTCGCACCTCTATCAGGGCCTGTCGGCAAGTTAAGAGGGTTGTTATGGCAGATCTGAAAACAGTAATGTCTTCATTAAGCCACAGTACTTTCACAACATCTCCATTATTTCTTCAAAATGTGTTAATTTTTGAGCCGATGTCCTGAATAGTGATAAGGTATCAATAACAAGCTGAGGGCTTAAGTGCCTCCGGCAAGTTTTGCACACGGCCATCACCTGCAGAGATAGAACAGAAATAATACAGTTTGAACGTGACATTTATTTCTTTTTAAGGTCATTTAACACGATAAAATGGCATTGGATCTGGTTTTAGATTTGTCTATGTAAATAAACCAAACCATTTTCTGGGTTGTTTAACTGTATTCTATTCCCTCCGCAATAGTTTATAAACAAAACTAGCACATCCACAAGAATGAGCAATGTTTTTTTCTTGTTTTAACAGCAACATTTGTACACGACTATACTCAGTCGAGCTCTCTCTCCTTTCATGGTACTGAAAATACCACAGCATCAACAGCACAGCAGCAGAAGGGCCTGCTGAAGTTCCTTTGGCAACGTCACAGGCTGAGAGAGAGAGAGAGGGGGGAGAATCTTTGTTTACTCACTCAGTGTTTATGATTCAAACGTCTCTCCTCAGTAATAATCTGAACGGCATTAACCACGAGACGAGTCTGTCAGCACACCGCGCTGCTCTGGGTCGGCGTTGCGGCGTTTCCTCTGCCCTGGAGCGAGGGCTGAGAACGTCCTGCCGGGGCGACGGTGTTTCTGTGGAGGCTGAAACTGCTCGGCCATTATTTTAAACGATTAGCTGCGAGGACAGGCCAGCTGGCCGTGGTCATCTTCTGAAGTCGGCAGCAGCATCCGGCCGTATTGTTATTCACATAGTGTGTTCAGCTGCTGAAGACGTTGTCATAGCAACCGGTAGATCTGTTGTTGCTGATGTTTATCAAGAGCAGCCTGTTAGATCTGTTGTTGCTGATGTTTATCAAGAGCAGCCTGGGGGGGGGGGGGGGGGGGGGGTTCGTGCAAGGTAAAGGAGATGTCTAATTGTTTGTCGCTGCTGACCTCAGGGGCTTGTCCTCCAAACCGCTGATGACTCGCTGGATCAGAACAACAGCTCTCTTTTCCTTTTGGCTTCTTTGTGCCTCCTGTAACAACCGAATCACACGGACAACACTGGGATGGTTAATTCTTGAAAAGGAAGGCCTCGTGGAGAGGGAACAGGAGCCGGTTGTCTTCCGCCTGAAGCGCAAATGTGTCTGATCTAAAAACTGAATTGCTAAAAAGTACACCAGGGGAGAGTTTGATGCCTCGCATAAATTTGCATCGGATATTGTTAGTGCTTGGTTCAGCATCTTCAAGTGAGCCACGTATCGAGGAAGTGTTGGCAGACGGGCTGCTTTTGTCTTGGTTTTAATTTGTTGTCTGCAGCAGTTAGACGTTACCAAATAATGTTCATTTTCAACTCTGCTGCTGTTACAAAAACAACATTACACTGGAGGACAGACTTTGAGCTGCTGGATTCAAACACAGAATTGTGTTCATCAAATACAACACGGTGGAACACGGTGCACAAATGGATTTCTTGTGAAATGTCAAATTCAGACGAATTAATTATGAAGCTTTTTTTCAGTGTTGTCATAACCAGTAGTTTGACCAATGACCTCACCCCGTAATTCACTCTTTCCACAACTTATGTACATTTATTCAGGCAAATCTATCTCATGTAAAAAGAGAGACAGCTGGAGAACCAGTGGCATCGATAAAACCCAACGCAGAGCCGAAGCAGATTGAATGTCAGACTTCTCTCGTTAGTGAGCTACAAATGAGACGAACCAAGAATCAAATGCAGCTTGTTTCTTTGACACGACAGATAGATGGAAGATGCAGATCTTATTTCTCTGAAACACTCGTGCTCTCGCGTCGATACCTTCCCGCCTTGGGGTGCCACAACAGGTGTGAAATTCTGCTGCTCTCCAGATGCAATTCCTCACCTGGCTTCCCTCACGACACTGAGTGGGTTTGGAGACTGATGGCTGTGTGACACAGCCCACTTCTCCCAGATTGTTTTCTGGAGCTATAATAGCAAAAGTAGTTTTTATTTACTGCTTCCCCTGCCTTGAAATCATGCAGTGTCGCAGCAGGGGAGGGGATCCAGACAGGATATTGGAAATATATTGAGGATGTCTGAAAGGCTCAGATGGGGACGGAAGAGTGGGCATTAATACAGCAAAGACATGATGGACGGTGACGTCACTGACAAACCTCATAAACGAATTCAAGTTTGGACTCCTTGGAATATCAAATGACATTAAATGAAAAAGAGAGTTTACATTGTCTGTCATGCCTCAGCCACCCTCTGGACCCCTGGACATTTTCATGCCTAGTGTTTGTCCATTTCTTTGCTATATTGTTACGCGGTGGTCGTGTGGTTTATGTTTGGAATTCAGATTGTGTTGTGTGTGTAATATAAAACCCCCCTGAACACAAGACACTTCAGCAAACAGCCGTCAGCATGATAACAGCCGACTGGTGACTACCTCTTCTGCAGCCTCTCAAAAAGGAGAAGCTTGGATTAGGTGAGCGGTTATTTTTTTTTTTTTACCGCGCTGAATTTGCAACATGAGACCAGATTCATCTTGATGAAAAACAGCTTCTGTAAATGTTGCTCGGTTATTTATTTCCTTTCCAAAGCAAACACTGCAGCGAGTGTGACTGAGTTCTGCTGCCCTATTTGAGGTTAGAATCATATTTGGATTCGGAATTTAGGTTGAGCAAGCTGTACTCCACTTCCTTCCACACTGCAACTCATCACCCGACGGCATAAAACTGGCTCCTTTCTACTTTTACTCATTACTCAGATGAAAACGACTAACGTGAAATGATCTGTGACTGCTGTGTTTAGGTTTTAGATTTGGTTTGGAGTACGATTGTGGTCCCGGGTTAAAAAGAAACCAACATGGACTGAAACTATGGTGGTCGCTGGCCAAGAAGTGTCATAACAACATCGTACTTTGTCTTTGTTGTGGAGCAACACCAGTCCCAATTAACGTGATCACAGCAGGTCGTTGTCAGGTAAACAGAAACGTTGTTGGTTGCTGCGTTACGCTGACATTCCCGTTGTGTGGGCAGTCTGCAAAATTTTCAGCTGACGGCTAAAGTAACTTTCCATTTGCTTAATTTCACACGCTTGCGAGAAGAAAATATGCAGCAGGCAATGACATTTTTAGAGGTTAGCCAGTAAATCGAGCTCTGAACGTGTAAACACAAACACGGTTTGGATATAATGTGCTCGTTGATGCGCTCACGAACCCTCGCTGGATTCAATCAGTCACCGAAAAGGTTTTCTGCTTTTGTTGAGACATTGTTCAGTGGTTTGTGACAGACGTACAACACAGGCTAAGCAGAAGGACATCTAGTCTAGTCGCATTTAATTTTGTTCTCTGATTAATACTGCTGGCAAATTGAACCCTACTCTATGTTGTTTTGGTAATTGCATTAGCAGGATCAGGAGCTTTGTGATGGAGGTGGCGATGAGGCCGAGTGATTAAAAACGCAAATAACGTAAAAGTGGAACCAGAAGCGCGATGATTTAATAATTAAGCTGTGCCCATATGGGGTCATTTTGAGTGTTAGGAAGTTTAATGGCCGAGCGTAAATGCCAGCGCCTGGGCCGCGAGACACGGCTCATAAGCCACCGGCGAGCCCTCCGATGCCTGGATCAATGAGGAACAAGGCAGCCCCAGCCCATTAGTGGATCACTGCAGTTTCAAGCTACTGTGGAAAAACGTATCCGGGGTTACGCAAGCCTTGCCAACGGCCAGCGTTATTTATCTGCTCTGTCAGATGAATCGATAGCTGCTGATTTGATAGCAAAACCGCACTGATCATCAACAATCCACACGAGCGCGCAGACACGCCCCCCCACGCACACCTTCCCGAGCCTGTCACTTTTCAAAGAGCAGCGTGCGAGCAACCATCCAGATGAGCCGCGGTTCACGTCGGCTGCTGAAGTCTCTGCAGGGTATTCTTTGCCTCCTCCGCCTCTGAACCTTTGCAGCTTGAAGAGACACGGCACCTTGACATTTCAAATTTCAGTGCTTTCATTGAGGATCAGTAACAAAAGCTAATATGTCATTTTGGGGGGAAACGGCAGAACAAAAAGCAGAGGCTTCTCCCTCCCTTGTGGGTGAAGGCAGCACCAGGACCTCATCGTGCTTTGGGAAGCTAAAAGTCAGCAGCTGGGTGTGCGTGGCATTTCAAACGCAAACCGCTGAAAAAGTGCAAATAAAGTTGAAGAAAGGTTTCGTGACGCATACTACCGCAGAGCTGGAGTTGAGTCCTGGGGTGGCAGATAAACCAACACATGTACTGCTGCAGCCATTCAGTGGGGGAGGAGCTTCACGTGCACTCACAAAGCCCAGGTGTGAACATGATAGATGCACTCGCCGCCTCTCTGCAGATATAAGTCTTCTTTATCTTTCTCCGAATCAATATCTTACAGCTCTTTAAGGCAGACAAAGCGGTGATGGTAACAAACTGCGTCATCAGTTAGCGCGGCTTTCAATAGAGTGCACACTTACACCGAAGCCCCAACTGTCCCCCGTCCCACCACTTATCCAGGCTGGGGAAGTGCAGGTAGTCGGCCAAGTATGGGTTTCCAGACGTCCCTCTCTCCAGGCCACACTTTCCAGCCCTTCATAGAGACCCCCAGAGCAGATGGGATATGTAGTCCCTCCAGTCAGTTCTGGGTCTAAATCATTATCCAGCTTCATTTTGAATAAATAAATGTGGAAAAATCACACACAAATATTTCTATATTTGACTTCTTTGGATGAATATCTGTAAATTTGGATGGTTAAAATCTATTTGGGTTACGGTTGATTTTCCTGTGCCGTTGAGCTTCTTATGATGTCTCACTGCCTTTTCTCTCCCATGGAAAATCCAGCTAATTTGAGTGCTGCTGATTGTATAATTCTTCTTTAGGTTGTGAGGGGGGAGTTGGTGTTTTTTTTGTCCCTGATTCTGTGCTTGAGCCACGAGTTCTGACAGAATCCATGTTTTTTCTCGTTTGATTTACACGTGCTGGCAGCGAGCGGCCTGTTTTCTGAAGGTTCGGCTGCTTTGTCCGCGTCGATGGGCTCACCCCTCTCATCTATGTGCCCGCGCTCGTCTCTGAAAAGGTTCTAATCCTGTGACTGAGCCTCTGAAACGTTTGCCAACGGTACGGAGGACGACGTGTCGCGATCACACTCGTGCCAAGGTGCTGTGTGTAGGGGGCAGTCTGAGGAACAGGCGAGGATAAACAGAATCTTTCAATGGATGAAATGCCTGCAGCGGTTTAGTGTTGCCTGCTGTGTAAAATTCATGAGTGACTTTCTAACCTCAAGTCTCCCAGACTTTTCATTTAGAAATACTGCAGCAGAGATGCAGCGTGGAAAACACAAGTGTGAGCGGAATACAGGCCGATGCAGCGAGGAGGCCGATTCCAAGTGTTCTAAATGTGTCACAGACAACTTTAATGATTGATGAGGACGATGATGCCGTCTGCTACATCTGATCTGGCAGCAAATTATCTTCTCGAGGTGACAAACATTCAAAACCTTTCTGAGGTAACCTTCAGGGACTCGCTGCACTCTGGGGGAAACCTGGTTTATCTTCCTTGAGTTTCTCTGTTTTTCCAAATCGCTCTTTCAGAAAATATTCTCCAAACAATTTCACAAAGACGTGAGTGTCAAAATATTTCCTGGGCCTCCAGATGTGTCGGAGGTGCTAGTGGCGTGTACATGGGGTGGAGAAAGAGCGTAAACAGTAATCTGGTTCATGAAGCCTGAGCAGCAGGGAAACGTGTTGTAACCAAACCCTCGTAGTGAATCTGCAGCTCCTTTAACTTTTTAATGTGTGACTTTGCTTCAAGTGTCTTTGTTGTAGATGTTAAACCACAGGGTCTTACTGAGAAAATTGCAGTTGCTCCGTGTGTGTGGCATGGACTACATTTCCATGTATGATTTTATAATCTAACCCCCCCCCCCCCCCCCCCCGTATGTTTTTTTAATCCAACCCCCCCCCCCCCCCCACTCCCGCCTTTAAATGTATACTGGCCATGACATCAGTGCGTCCATATCAATACGTGTGTCATAGAAAGTAGGGGCAAGCCCATATATGTGGACATTATTGACTCTGTTCCACCTCTCGCTCTCTCATCTCTGTTCCCCTCTGAATATGGAACAGCCCGGATCAATAGTTTTCCATTAGCAGCAGCGTGCAGATTGGATGGCTGCACGGCAACAGATGGACACGCTGCAAAACAATGGGCAGTGGCTACGGCCACTTAGTTAATTACAAGAAATTTGGTTTAGCTTCCCCCCGGGATGAAAACAGCCAAGGTTGGATTGACAGCTTGTTCATGGCCAGAAATACTGCCCCTGGTGAAAACCTTAACATGGGAGCAGCAGTGGATTTTAGTTTTCTGTGCACTTTATAAGTCTTGGGTTAAAAAAAAAAAAAACAAAAAAAAAAAACAAAACGCCCTTGGCGATGTGTTCTTTCCCACACCTGCACACCCAAGTGTTAAGGCATAAAAAATAGACGGTTGTTTGGGAAGAGCGCTGTTGTGGTGACCCGACCAAAACACAGGTATGGATGGAGGACAGGAAATACAGCAGCGATTAGATGGCTGCAGTGACAGAGGGCACAGATAGAAATACAGCTCAGAGATGCACATCCTTTGCATCAGCCTTTTCTCACAGCTCTGAAATCCCCTCGGATAATTTGATAGATTTTGCAATATACCACAATTGCATGAACTGGGCCAACCCTTTTTTTATTGTATCATAATGAGCTTTGATTAGTGTAGTCTTGCATGAGAGCTAGACTCATCCACCCTTGTTAGGCAGTTGGGCGTCTTCAGTAAAGTAGATTTCTCTCCATATGTCTAATTTTCTACCAATAATCCCGCCTAGAAAATTATTTGGAATTGGTTTTGCATTTGGGAGCCAGTATTGGTGATGGATGGGTTAATTACTGGTTTAAGGCGACGCACTTCCTCCACAAACTGGAGATGTACTCTTGTTTTACTCAATTTAACGCTCGGAAAACACCTTTACGCTACTGCTGCTGCTGATGATGATCTGACCTTTATGAGCTACTCAAGTGACTCATCATCGTTCTGCCTGTAATGCCTTTTTTGCTTTTGTTTTGAAATCCTCGTTGTCTCGTAGAATTGCAAGGTGCAGGGGAATATAATGCTGCTTTGTGTTCTCTTAAAGGCCAAACGCATAAATAGACGACGTGCTGCATTAAAAAGACAAGAGTTATCAGAGAGATGAGTAACCAAATATAAAAGACATCAACCACGTGGGCTGGGAATTAAACAGGCACCAGTGGAAGTGTTGAAATCAATCCAAAGACAGTACAATGAAAACATCCAGTTAATCCACTCATGTTTTGTCTTTACACAGAAAATAACAATTACAATTGAACATGTTTATTTACTTCTTTGTATGTTTTCTCTCTTTTCTTTCAAAAAAGATTTGACAATTTAAAATTTGACATTTACCGACTTTTAACGTGCCATTTTCTTTCACCCATGAGTCGTCTTCGTGCTGTTTCCCTTGATTTGTCCTCAAGCTAAGCATTGAAATATTTGACAAATCAATACTTGTTAATAGGAGAGCAGGGGAATCATTACAGGAACATAATTGCTAGACCGGAACAAATGTAAAGGTCCTTGTAATATTTTTAAGTCACTATGTGTTAACAGTGGCCGGCAATGTCGGTTATTTGAGTTTGAGTCAAAAATCAAAAAGCATATTTCCAGGAGGATGAGGTGCAAATTGGACTTTTAATGAGGCCGCTGATAATAACACTGAGCTGGATAGCAAGGATTCCAGGTGAGTCACCGTTCACCATCTGTCAGCGGCTCCATATAACGCAAAGGTACCTGTCATTAGGACAAAAGAAGACAACGCTCCAGCCTGTGTTATCCGTAATGTTACATGTCTTTTCTCCAACACTGGGGATAATCTGATTAGCTATGTGATACACTGCCGGAGGGAGGGCTGGAGCCGGAGCCCCTCCGAGAATAGAAAGTAGTGCAGCAGCTCCTTCCTCGCCAGGCCTCAGCAACTGCAACGTGTTGTGTTGTGGATGTGCTAAGGACAAACCGCACAGAACCCTGCCCGATGTCTGTGCGGTTTGTCCTTAACGGGGTTTTTGCACTTTCTATTTCTGGGCTCCTCCGACGGGACGGCAGAGATTGGCACCTCAGATGTTTTCTGCCTTTCAGTCAGAACATAGATATCAGAGAAGCTGCCATCAAACCAGTAAATTGTATAGTCTGCACCTCCTCTGACATTCTGTACTGCTGTACTGGTGCAAATTCAAAATCAAAGACTCCAGCAAGCAGAAATAAATAAAACACACACAAAAAGGAGCTCTTCTTTTACGGGCTGGAGGCAGTGCAGAACATATAAGTCTGAGTGCATAAGTTTGATGCCCACTAACAGTTTTAGCTTTACTTTTGTATGAAAGATGCTACTTGGTTGTTTTACGCTCTGGGGAAACTTCTGTATCTACAGGCCACTCCGAGGCAGTCGTATCGAGCGTTGGATGTTCAGTCTGTTTTTTTTATCAGCTCTGCTTGGCCACAGAAAGAACAACAGCACATTAATCCTGCCCAATGGGCTCAATAAGATGCGGCTGAAATCTTCGGCATGTGAACCGTCTGTGGAACGAGGCCCGTGTCTGTCCAGTGTTGCCTTTTTTTTTATTCGTGGTTGTTGTTATATGATGGAATTTACAGTTTAGTTGCAGCCATCTTTGGAAATGCAGGGAATATCTGTATTTGCTGATGAATAATAGGACTGGACGCTGGTTTATTTCCTCTGCTCCTTGCCAAGTGTGCAGAACGTGGTTCTCATTCTTGCATGACCTTAAAAAGTGAAAGCAATGATTGTGTCTCCACTCGAGGCTTCATCATCTATTATCATCTGTAGAAAAGTCCGAGAAGGTGCGAGTCATTGTGCGCCTAGAAGTGTTGAATAAAAGGCACCGGCGCTTTCATTTTGGTCGGAAGGACACGTCCAGGATGAGGCGCTGGCACTTCTTAATGACTGGGATTGTGTTTCACCAGTTAGCTTTGATTTCCAATTGTCCTTGCTGAAGGTTAGCACCAAGAATCAAGGACGGAGACGACAAAATGTCTCCTTAAGATCATTAGAAAGCTTTGCCTAAGTTCTGTCTGTCTGAGAACTGGAGTACAACTACTTCGGTATGAATTATAATTTCCGTTTGAGGACTATAACATCGCTGTGGCCTTTCACACAATGTTATATTTTCCATCAGAGCCAGATAGAGACCCTTCTCTTCTTCAATAGTGCTGTATCCATTAGAGAACGAGTGGAGAGCAGCTACAAGACGAGTGGAGGCAGATACACAGAAAAAAGCTTTACTGCGAAGAAGCGCTGGCATATTTAGAAAATCTTGAATTATTAAATCCAAGATCCAAGAAGTGTTTTTGAGCTCTATCGCTGTGTTGGCTAAAAAAAAACATGATTGTAGGCCAGTGGACGACCAAAGTTTTCGGAGCCTCTCTGCAGCATCTGTTTATTCGACCTCCACCAGCCGGGCTTCCTCTGATTTGTGCTAATTAGAAATTTCTGACAAAGATAGCATGGAGCAGTAAACACAAATCGAGCCGCAGCTGTTGGCTCTACGTTGGATATTTGCTTCTGGATGTTGTTTGAATCAATGGGCGATTCCCAAATTACCTGAATAAAAGAAAGCTGTGAAAGACGGAAGGGAGCAATAACAGCCTTTGACTTCCATCCCTCCAGCCCTTGTTCCACCATTACATCTTTGAAATATTGATATTGGTGTTTTATGGCAAGGAGCAGCATCGTGGAGGCACAGTTTTATCACTTGTCAGGTTTCTTACATATTGTCTTACTTGTTTAAATGTGCCCCAGCAGAGAAACTGCAGTGTCGGAGTGAAAGTTATGGGTATTGATCATAGACTTCACTAAATTATTATGCTTGTTTATGACAACCTGTGCTCACAGAGCTGCACTGACTTCCTCCCTGTTCGATGATAATCAGACGTTTAAGGTTTCTGTAATAGCTGCTCTTTAGTCTGCAAAGTTTGAGGATCAATTTCTAGAAGCAACACTTGGTGCTCAAATCCCCAGATGCTGGTGCACAGTGGCCGTGAAGAAGTCTGGGCGTCCCTTCAGAGGCGCGGTACTGAAACAAATACAGGCTGACGTGTGCTGACAATGGTGAAAATGTGCTAATGTCGGCTGTTGATGAGCCGTCCTGTGGGGAAGGAAAGGGGAAAGCTTGCAGACGAGATTTACAAGTGCAAGCTGTGGCTGCACAATCTCGCTCTTCATCATTCCGAGCAGAGTGCGATTATCTCCCCCCGTAGTCATCCTCTGCCCCAAGGTCTCAATTTAAGTTTTTCCCTGAAACGAGCAGAAATGGGAATCCACCAGTGGCGTGAGGAAGACGACATGCTCTCTGTGCTGATCCGTCTCAGACGTTCCTTCGTCATGTCTGAGCGCAGGGGGGGCTCAGGCAGACGCAGACATTTGTAAAACTTTAAGGACGTCATGTGAAGATGGGTTTTACCAGCTCATTTGGTAAAGGTTATTTTTCAGCGATGCCCACTGGAGCTGCATGGGAAGATAAAAGTGTCCAAAATAAAGCCTCTGATCAGAGCAGCCATTTTCTCAGTTGTTTAGGCCCCTATGGGTTTAATTAAAAAACTTGTAACCATGCCGTCCCCACTGGTTGAATCCAGTTCCGCTATGCCCTAACCCTGCACCTCTTTCCGCTGCTTTTTCACATTTGCCATGTGACAAAAAACTGAGCCGGTCGCATCACAGACTGGAATTATTTTATTTTACTTGAGTAAATTCAGTAAATATTTAAATCAATTAGATTCCTTTGCTGGAGACTTAGTGGAACAGTAACAAAGACCATTGCAGTTCCCTAAACCCCACTTTGGCAGCATCTGCTCCAGCAGATGAAAATACCCGGTTAATGCAACCATCTGTTAAAATACAGTTGTGCGAGGTTCCTTTCTTCTGCAGACGTCTGTTACCTTAATGCCCACATATTATAAAAACACATCCCCTTAATTAGAAACAAACGGTTCGTGAAATGAGGGGAGAAGGTCCCTAAATTTAGTCTCCGATATAAGTTGACCGTAATCCCAAAGACGGGGCCAGGCTTTCATTGGCTGGAGAAAGTACCTGTGTGTGTGTTGTTTGTGTATATTTCCCAGCACCATTTATTTTTCAAACTGGGTTGGATCGTCTTTGTTTCCTGCCGCTGAGAACACATGTAGTCCATGTGAGGTGTGTTTATTTGCCATATCTGGTGCCCCTCAAGATTCCAGGGTCTTTTTTTTGCCTCATTCTGTGTTTATCTTGGTTCAGGGTTTCAACTCACTCTCACCATACTCACTTTCAAACAGCCCTCTGTTCCTCTGTTGCGGCTGTGAACAAAAACCCCTGGCTGAGAGCTTCCAATTAATTTTTTGGCTTGTGGTCGGGAACTTGTCAGATAGCCAAGGTGAAAAGTTAAAGTCTCGATCATTCATAGCCAAAGTTTGACAAACACTTCGACAGAAACGTCCAGATGGGTGGATGCTACTTTATCAAACTTCCTCTGTGACCATAATATTCAACTTCAGAAAGTGTTTAGAAAGAGGCAAGCAAGGACCTGTTGTGAGAACGCTCCTCAAGTGGTCCCTTCATCGTCGAGTTCTTTTACAACGTCTCGCTCGAGCTGACCGCATTGTTTGCAGAAGATGTGATCAAGTAGGGATGAAATGATCGCTGAGGATTGCCTATCTCTCATTTTGCATAAATACCGAAAGCTGTTAGTCTTTGTCTTGTTTTGTGTGGTAACACACATCTGACATCTGAGACCAAAGGCCGGCTTCAAAACAGGACGGAGATTCTATCACATAACAGAAGGACTAAGATGACGTCTGGAAACAGCTGCATTGACCCAATAACAGGGACCTGAGAACACAATGAGCCCCCTTTACAGTTTCACCAAGGTGGACCCACTCCGATGCTTTGATACGCCTCGGCCTGAAATGGATCAAAACTGGTTTCACTTTGAAACATCCATGTCAGTGCTGGATCCAGTAAAAGGGAGAACCATGTTCAGTAGAGACATCCAGAGAATTAAATTGAGGTATTTGGGGGTGATGGTGTGTGACATTAGCAAGTCTCACATTACCAGTTTTCTCTCCGTGACGACTCCTCTGAGCAGGAATCCAGGATGGAAACCAGCAGCTGTGTCTGCCAGCTTTGCACGCTCGTGGCCCCTCATGGCAGCGACAACTAAGGGAAATAATTTCGACTTCAACAGAAAATCCTGCGAGATGACATCAGTGGCTGTAAGTGCACGCTCCTCAGGCACTCTGTGATTCAGACGCTTTAAGATGCCAGAGCCAAAGAGAAAAGCTGAGGACCCGTCCAGCTCTCTGTGGACAAAGTGCTTAGTCATTTCTGATTAGGAGCCACTGCACTTCATTCGATGAAGATTGAATTCATTATGCGTAAGCATGCTGACTAATGATTTCTCACAGAAGGGCCTCAGTGTGATTCAGGCAGAAAAAAGGCCTCACACCACGAGGCAAAATGGGTCGTTTAAGGTCTGGTTATGTTTGAAACTAGGGTACTGACATGAAATATTTCTGGCAAAGACTATACTTTACCCATTAGAGAAATATGCAGAAGGTCAGTGTTGATGTTCTGCAAACAAATCAACGAGTCGGCGCCAGGATATTTTAGTTTCATTGTGAATCATGCTCTCATCGGAGGAGGAGAGCTGGAGGAGGCGGTGCAGGACCCAAAAAGTCAAATGGCCACAGGCGCCTGAAACCACCCCTGAATGTGATCGGATCTCCAGAAACTTTGAAGAAGCATTCGGGTGCCTTCACAAATGCTGACCGCTCGTGATGCGATCACTCAGGCTGGATGTTAATCCCATGTGTGATCTGGGTCTTCTTCAGTTCAGGGAGAGATGGAGGTCGATGTAAAAATAAACAGACATCGACCAGTTGGTCTCCTGTCAGAGCCATTTAAACACAAGACGTTTGATTTTAAACTTTAATTAAATGACCACTGCAGTCTTCTTCCTGATGGAAACACTCTCATATTCCTCCATTAAACTTTAACTTCATGCAGCTCCAGACACAAACTTATTTATGGAACCCCAAGGCTACGATGGTCCAAGACTTTGAAAGCGTCTCGGAACATTATGCTCCACTTTAAAGGACACATACCCTCACTCTAATTAGCGCGCTGCTTCTTTTTTTTTTTCCTCCTCGCATGGAATATATCAGATTATAACCAAAGTTCGTTAACTCCATTGATATTCTTCTTTGAGTTTCACAAGAACTTCATTTCCCCTCTCTGCTACAGAGACAAATAAATCTTGCAGGCCTGAAAATAACTCTTTATGTTCCAGTCATAATATTTTCAGTCCGAGTCCAGCCTGACTTTTATTTTCTTGTCTCTGTGCTGCGACCCACAGCGTTTTGAGAACTCGCATGAGGAAACTTTGAAGAGCTTTGTGCGATGGAAGCCAGGATAGGGTTGTGATTTTGAACGGCTTACTCAGATTTGCTTTTGCACAGATATTGAATTTTAAAAAGAAAGAGTTTTTTTTTTTTTTTTTTTTGGTTACAAGCAGCTCTTGCAATAAATGGGTGAAACTTACACTTCACCTCAAAGGCAGAGTGAACTGATCTTTCAGGCCGTGAAAAAGAAGCAGTAGGAGAAGAAGAAGAAGGAGGAGGAGGAGAAACTTCATCTGGAATACCTCATTCCCTATTTTATGCTGTGTTGACTTTTCCAGACATGAGGGAAAAATGAGTGCTCGCTGGAAATCGGAGAATTCCACGTGGTTACCGCAAGTGGTGAAAGCCTTTCAGCCCCGGCTGGTGCTCTCATCATTCTGCTATGTGCGTTTGCATGATCAGACCCTGAGTCTGAATCAGCCTTACCAGGAGCTTCTGAGTGACGCCGGCATGAGGGACAGCCTTACTGACTTATCTGTGAGTGATGAAGAGGAGGATGAATAGTACCCCCTGCAATTTCCCACCGTTTCAGTTTTCAGAAGCATTTTCCATTGTTCCGTGTGCTTTGTCTTGTTAATGTCTGCAGCTGCTGCGATGGAATTTCTCCCTGAGAGATTAAAACTCTGTTTTTTTATATTAATGAGGCGGCGCTCGTGCTTCTCACCACCTGTCCAAACCATACGACAATCTCATTATTCTGACAGGGTACGGTATTTTACAGAAAACTTCCCAGCAGCCCATCTGTTTTGGATGTATGTGTCCCTCGTCTTACATAACGTGGGTGAGACTATGAGTTGCAAATGAAGAGTGTGGAAGAGTGCGACCACAGAAATAGCAGGTAAATCTCCAGCTCCGACCCAAAATTCCAGTGGGAATAAACAGTTGCAATAAATGCAGCTGCTTTTCACACACTGCAGCGGATCCAGATGTTATTTCTTATAATTGATCTTAGAATAACTGAAAGCAAGAAATAAAAGTGAGGAAACACTGCCCTCTAGCCTGACCTCCATCTCTCTCTCCCTCCGTCCTTCCATCCTTTTTCTTCTCTGCCTGTCCTTTGAGGGTTGGTGGGAGTTTGAGCAATTCTCATGAGACATTGGACTGTTCAGCAGTCTTTGAGAAGAAGGTGTCCACTTCCCGAAACCTTCCAAATGCGAAGCTTGAAATTCCTGCAAACCAGAATTTTCTACCGTTTCCCCGACAACGCGTTAGAATTCTTTCATTTGGACATTGGTTTGAAATGACTCTTGGCTGGTTTCAGTCGAGAGACACTCCTGAACATGTGGAGAGCGAGGAGCTGCACACGCAGGTTGGAATCTCTCATTCAAAGCCCCTCAGCAGATTTGTGCGACGTGTGGTAATAAATAATGTGAAACAGCATTTTAATAAGCTCTGGGCTGGAAATGGTGAACCTATCATTTACATCAGCTCCAGCATTCCTGTGATCTTTTGTCATGTTGGCTATTTTCTCTCCCAGAAAAGAACAGCTTACATTTGCAATGCAATCTAAGACGTGTGCACTACATCATTCCTGCACGCTGGTGTCTAATACTGCTGCATCGTCTGGCCTGCATCACACCAGAGAGACGCAGCAGCCAGTGACGGAGTGCTTCCCCTGGCCTCGCTCTGTCCTTGATGACGGCACTCTTCTTCCTTAAACTCTAATTTATTTGTTGTTCACTTGTCACCCGTGCTGGTCATCAACCATGCGTTCTTACCTCCAGCCATAGCTCATCTCTGTTAGCCCTGCTTAAATAAGAGAGATGTTAGCTGGGGGAGATGGATCCTTTCAGTCTGAGCTGGGCAGAATGCTGCTGAGAAGCTCTGGGGCCATTTTTGGGCCATAATAATAAAAGAAAAAAAAGATAAATTTAGCAAAACAAGATGGGGGGGGATGTTGACCGCTGGAGTCTACAGAACAATTTACAACTTCTGCTCAGTAAAGAAGCAGAGACAGAATCCAGCTCCATCATCCATGTTGGAAATGAGCGTAGCCAATTGATGACTGTTTCATTCTTTATTCTAGTGAGTTGGATATCATCAGGTTTGGCCTGATGATATCACAAAATGGCCGTCATTCAAACAAACCTGGTCATGCTTGAGTCAGTTAATCTGGCCAGTCTGAGCATGTCTGTATTTATTCATTCATACTTGCATGTATTTACATACTTACATGCTTTAATAGTATTTTTTGGACATTTTGTCCTCCCTACTGGAATATTTTATCGCTCTGGCTTCTAGCATTTGACATTGTCTGGGCTTTATTCAGCCGCTGCACTCTGCTTTAACTGCACTCGTTGTTGACGTATTGTTATTTGATGCAACAGGACGGAAACTCGTGGAGCATCCAAACTGAATTTATCAATTAAGCAGTTAGCTGCACGTCCGCCTCCTCATTAGATCAACATGTGGAGCTGATGATTTCCAGTCTTGTCTCCTCCCACTCACAGCCAATGCTGATCACGCCCCAAACATCAAGTCAACGACGCTGAGCTTAAAACTCCAGTCGTGTCAGACGTAGATCCCCAAAACCGATGACTCACAAGCTGAGTTAGGACGACTGCGTTTTTCTAGCTGCGTTCCTGGTTTCACTTTTCTTCCCAGATGACGTGAGAGCCGGCTTTTATTTTCCTAAATCACTTAAAAAGCATTGCAGCTCTGCCAATAGTTGCCAAGAGATGTTATTGGGTGAGGAAAAATCCATTATAATGCCAGTAACGCCTGAGAGCTTGTGGCTTTCCAAACAATGATTTCCTCTCTATCTTGTGCGGGTGATTAGATGGTGTTTTACAAGCAGGACACCACACAGAAGAATTGATTAGTCATCTCTTAAGCCCCACCCCTGCGCGGCGTTCGGGGGGCTCTCTGTGCAGAACTCCTGATTTCCCTCTGTAATACAGCTGCTATTGATCCCGAGGAGAAGTGAGGAAACTGTCCCTCACCGTGAACAAGGCATTTTAATGAATGGAGCCCTCGCACACAACACATATTAAGGCCCTTCTCCTGGGCTCAGGCTTCCAGGCGGTGATAATCACTTAATATGCATGCCTCAGGCCAAGCCATGAGCACAATGATCACAGATTATCAGCCTGTGTGGTAATGAGTTTATTTCCACAAAGTGCTCATCCTTCTCCTGCCTTTGTGTCTTCAGCGTTCACTCCAATATGATCTCATGGCGATTCAGCAGATGATCTGTTGATGGATTTTCTGTTTTTGGGGTTGGGGGCAGGGTTCAGGATTCATCAGTATAAACAAGTGAGGTGGCCTCTGGGACTCCGGGAGGAAGTGATAAACTCGGCTGTTATTTGACAGCATCCAAGGGTAAATAACGCGCCCTCGTCACAACAGGAAGCTACTTCTGTTCCCTTCCAGGCTGCCATGAAGGCAGTTGTCTCATTTTTATGGAGGAGAGGCCCAGCGGGGCTGAGGAGCAGAGATGTACTGTAGATTCACCAGGGCGATGCTTGTGTTTGCCTTAGGAATGTCAAGTTGATACCCACATCACACCCCACCCCTCCGCAGCCGCGCTAACGCCTCGGGAAGGCCCCTGCTGTCGTTTGTAATCTCTCATAACCGCATTTCCACTGCTGCAGGAACAAGTGAGCGCCGCTGTTAAACACGGAGATCCTAATTATCACACTCGTGTTCCCATCAATAGAAAATGCATTTCTATAAGTCATAAACATTTCCATTTAATCCACTCTCTGCTTTAATCGGGGGCCCTAATGATATTGATATGATGGTTTTATGAGCTGTGGGGAGTAATCATCTGTAAGCGACTCTAACAATTAAGTCAATAATAAACTTAGATTACATGTTTTTCTAGCAGAGGATGTAAAGATTGTTGACAAGTGTATATCAGATTATTTATATATCTACTCACAGGTAATCTATATCAACACTGTGGTACCATACATCATCATACATCATGCACAAGAAAATTAAAAAGACATGTCTGGTGGTGCTAGAAATAGTAATAATAAAATATAATAACATAATAATATATAAAATAAAATGCAAAAACAAAAAGTAAATAAATAAAATAAAATAGATGACCAACAGTAGTCTCACTTTGATTCGTTTCCTGGACGATGAGGACATTTCTGCATGATTTGCACACGCAATGGAAATTAACCAGAAACACACAGTCTGGTGGACGCCACATGAAAATCACATCATGTGAAAGTGCTGACCCAGATCCTGGTGATGGTGTAATGGAGAGACTGTGAAGAAGCTGTGGACTGAACGTCGTTCTGCCAGATCACACGGCTGAGAGCATGAATGGGTTCAACCAGTTGGTTTCTGTGTGTGTGTGTGTGTGTGTGTTATTTTACTGTCTGGCTTTGCTACTGGTTTTTATTTTTTCTTCCAAAGAATTTAAGTTTATTCATTTTAATAATTTAAGGGGCTGTTTACAGCCAGAGTTGGGAATTTGGAGCGAGAATGACGGCGCACGACCATCACTGATCATCACTAATGGCTCGGAAACAGTTAAACTGCAGCGTCAGCATATTTTCAAATCACCGCCGTCATGTTAGGAATATTTATTTTACACCATTTATGTCGAAAGTCGTTGGCAAACATTTGGGTAATCTCACTCCGCTCTTCACCCACGCTCTGTCTTGGCACAATTAGCTTGGCGGTTCCAGCGCTCTAAGGGCCGCAGATGGATTAGCGATCCGTTACGTCCCCTGGAAGAGCGGGCGAGGAGCAAACCCGACGGCCTCAGTGACAGACTCTCATCAGAGCCGTCATTAGAGAGAGAGAGAGAGAGAGGGCGTCTGCCATAGATCATGACGTTTGCTACACGTGCAACAACGACAAATCAAGCTTCAGCGCGGACAGACGCCACGCTGGCCGCCGTCCCATGCCGCCAAGCTGCTCCTGAGGACGGCGGCGCAGGGTGCGAACATACGCTGGTCTCGTCACCCTGCTGCACTGCAGCCGTGATGCTGCTTGGGTTTCACATCATTAATAGTCCAGGAGGATCCGGGTACAGTTCACACTGTCGCTGCATTCATCACGCCTTCAGCAGCTCATAAATCACTCACTAATTATCCCACCAGACTATTTTCAGACCCCTCTCCGCAGTCATTCAGCGTTTACGGCCTTTGCATACTTCCTCCTTCTCCTTCTTCTTTACAGTTGTTCACACTTTGAATTAGTGGGGTCCACTCGCCTGCAGAGAGCTCAGGATTCATGCGTTTTATTTCCCATGATCATAGCGACAGGCTTTGACCTTTTCTGCGTTAAATAATCTCTTTATTATTAAATACTGCCCTCGCTCTGGCTGTTGTTCTTCTCTGAATAACCAGGGCTCAATCAGGTCATGTGTTTACCTCATCTCTGTTGGAATAAATGAACTGAAAGAACACTAAATGTTCTCATTCCCCCCCTGGAGGATAGTGGGGGGGTGGGGGGGGGCAGCTGAGCAGACAGCTGGTCTCCAAGCACCTTTAGCAGAAGTGACGTGCTGTTATGTGGGGTGGCCCTCGTCATATTTCATGAATAGAATGCAGATACTTCTGACTTTAACAAGCCTCAGAGGAGTCTGGCTGTGCCGCATCACAAAGGCTGATGTTTTACGATACAGCTTGGATCAGGCATTTTTATTATTTCGTCCTTTCGGAAAAAAAAAAAAAAAATACTGAGCTGCTTCATCAGGGGCAAGTATTGTAATATTCTCACTGGGTTCAAATATTTTTTTTTCATTTCATGTGGAGAAGAGTCGGGATGAAGAATTAATCAAAAAGTAATAATTGAATTCAGAACTTCATCAGGTGCCGGAATCTTTAATGCTGCACGTGCAATAAAACAACGGTGACCTTTCGTTGGGAGGATCGTCTGAGTTGTAAAGGTTAGATCGAAGTTTTCCTCTGAACATTTAAATGGACGAAGTCGAGGGAATTACTCAAATTAAACTATCGTGAGTGACTTCAGACTTCAGATAAACCCTCCCTGTAGGTTTCCTCTCTCCAGCCCAAGATTTTAAAGCTTTCAGGTTTAGCTCTTTATCGATAAAATCTTCTGAACTTCATCATCGTCAAGGCCCCAGGCAGGTTTAAAAACCTCACGTCCCTTTGAAGCACATCACGTGTTTACTGCGGCTGATTTATGACTCATGTTCAAAATATAGCATGTATGTCCAGTCTCCATAAAGAGGAAAGGGAATTATAACGTTCCCCTTTGTCCTTGACCTTTTACACACAGCTGGACCAGAACATGGAACATTATTGCGGGCTTAACCATGCTCTTTTTTGGGGCTACATGCATTAATGGAAGCTAACATAACACAGTGTGACTGGCCAACTACATCTTTCAAGTTTAAAGCTGAACTTTTCAGACAGTAAAAATATGTGAGATTTCAATTTTGCTGTGATACTGCAGAGTCTCTTCTTTAATCAGGTTTAGAGACATGTCTCCCCCCGCTCGTTGAAAGTGTTTTCATGACGACGTTGTCATGAGTGGAAATAGTCAGAGGACCCTTGGACCCACTTGTGAAATCAAAGCTGAGCGTCGGAGCACAAACCAAGTGTTCTCAGTGGTGTTTTCAAATTATGAGCTCAAGGCCGAGCGGCGCCTCGTGACAGCGCGAGCGAATCGATTCGGCAGATAATCAGACGCATCGGACAGGAGGCGGCTCGTGTCATTCATCACGTTAACTAAAGACAGCCTGTGCCAATTTTCCATCACGTCATTTATCATAAACATACCTGGCCTGACTAATGCCCGACAACATAATGACTTTATCAATAACTCATCATCTGTGACCGGTACATCAGAAGCCCTGTTTGCTTCATTCCTCCGAACAAGAGTCTATTATTCCCTGCACACAGATAACACCATGTCGAACACACCACCTCAATTAGGTGATCAGAACGCCATCCTCCTGTAATGTGTGATATCAAGACGGTATTGACTTTAATAAAAACCTGTCCGTCACAGTTTTTGTGCCTGAAGACTTCTGCGTCCTCTTCGAACGCTGCAACCTCCCCTGCCCACATGGCTTCCATTTTCGGAAGCACCCGGTGTGCCCGACGACCGTGTGAATGTTGGAGGAGATGAACCCATGAAGACAGGAAGGGACGTTATTCCTCTCGGGCCTGCAGTTTCCTTCCAAACTCGAGAAGTCTGTCATTGGATTGTTGGACTGGATTGTGTCTCTGCAGAGTCCACGCAGACGTCTGTTTCGGAATCTGACGCTGAGCAGATTTGAGATCAGATTTAAATCTGGCGTGTGGGTGGAGAGAAAAAGGTGATCTGAGGCAAGCTCAACAGGAAAAAAGTCCTCTCGGTCTGTGAGATGGGATCGTGCCGCTCGCAGCCGTTTGTCATCTCCTTATTTGTACTTGGTGGCATTCTCTTTTTTCAGATAGAACTATATCTGTTAAATTGCAAAGGAAGTGGTCACGCAGCAGAAACCGAAGGCGACGACGGCAGCTTCCTCTAAGCGATGAGATTTGACCAGATTAAAAAAAAAAAAAGGAGAAGCAGAGTGCCGATAATGGAGCAGATGAATTCAGCCGCTGCTGCAGCCAAGCTCCTCAGCGTGCCCCGAAGGCTGTTGCTAAGCATCTTGGGAGCAAAGGTGTTGCTTTTTTCCCTGCCTCTTGTCTTTCTTTGTCTTCGGCCGAGGTGACGATTGTTGCTCATGCTAAGTGCCTCGCTTTTTCTTTGGTTTTTATCTCGTTGCATTCAGCTGAAACAAACAACTGCTGCGGCTGCCAGAGAACGTACACACAAACACACACACACACACGTCCTCTCCTATGCACCACAACATCCAGTGGGATCTTCCCCCTGATGGTCGGGCTGTATGTGGACGTGTGTGAGCTTCCAACAGAGAGCAGCAAAGCCGGCGGTTGCTCCTCCGGCACGTGGGCCGAGGGCTGGGGCTCAGCGCCGAGCCCAGGCAGAAATGAGTGAGGATCCGCGGCTGCGCACAAACAGACGCGCTCAATTGCACGAGACGTTTGTTGTCCTGCTCTGGATCGTGTGTCTGCTCTTAAGGGTTTTCATGAATATGTAATTTTCTCCACCGCTCATTACACAGCGACTGTTCTGTTCCCACGTAGAGGAAAGTTTCACTCATGTTCAGATTGATGGGATGCGTAAAATGTGAATGTGAGATTATCCAAGTTTGAAATAGAGCCGCAAAAAACACTGAGAGCGAGTTTCAGAGACTCCAGTGAGACGGCAAATGAAGACGGTTCAGTATATTTAACTCCGTCTTCATCCCTGTCCGTTACTGGCAGCATAACACAAATACCTCAGAAATTGATGGAAGGATGAGACACGTGTCAAAAAGGATCACAGATATCCGTCCTTATGTTTGTCTCTTTAAATTTTAGCAACACAACTCGTACAGAAGTTAACGTTGCGTCTTGATGACAACAACACATTAAACACACACTTGCATAGTTTCAAAACAGGAAAAAAAAAACTTTGGTGCCGTGCTGTTTGCGTTAAAACTGGACTTAAACCAAAATACTACCTGAGTATTTATTGTGGCTTCACTCGGTACGCTCAGCCTCCACCTCCCCACTCTCTCCCAGGCATCAGCCATCATCCCTCATCCTTGTTTGTGTTGGAGGTGGAGCTCTGCTGGCTGTGTAGCATTTGTCGCTTCTTAGCTTTTGGGATTTTCTTCCTCCCTATCTCTTTTCTTTCCTCCCATTGATTCCATTTCTTGTCACATATCCAGGGCCCGCTTATCCCTCGCTCGCACAAACAGTCATCCACTTCACATCCTCCCTTCCCTCCGTCCCTCAGCAAATTCTACCTGCCTCCTGCCTATCACCGCTGGCATGATCCTAAGCTCTTCGCTGCGAGCGCGAGAGCAAAAGCACGGCGAACATGACATGTCAGAACAAAGCTTCTCATTAGCACGTTCATTTCGCTGCTAAAGCCAAACACTGACTCGAGCAAACATTTACACGTTTGTCAGTTAATTTAAAAAAAAAAAAAAAACATTTCGTGTTCACCACCATCTGTGGATTTGTTGAGTTGTTGCTTGTTGTTCAGCCTTTTTTTTTTTTTCACGCCTCACATTGCGTTATTTGATAACATCACTGCCAACATATTTGTCTCTATTCATCCAACCAAAGGCGAAGCCTCGACTTTTCAAGCTCTGCCAGCCTGAGTGAACCTTTTATTTCTTGCCTGCGAGGCCCCAGAATCTGTCCGCACTTTGTTCCTCTGGTATCTCAGTCTTGTCTGAGAACGAGCTCCATCCTTTGCCAGTCAGCATCAAGCCTCAGCTGTGGGAACACGCTGCTTTAGACTGTGCCAGATTCCCCCTGGGCAACAACAGTGTGGCAGGTGCATCTCTCTGTAAATCAGAGGCGTGTTTATGCTCTGTGACTGAGCTCTGCTGACTACCATCATTTTTTATCTATCGCGTCTGACGTTGGGGTCTGTTCTCCAGACCTTCCTTTTTTTTTTCAAAGTGGGGCATTGCATCCTAGAAAAGTGCCCAGTTGACTCAGATTAAAGGAAAGCAGTTCTCTTCTGATTATTTCCATGAGAAATTCGCAGAAATATCAAATTAACAGGTACAACAAGTGATCAATGAACCAATTAGAGCTGAACTACCCGCGAGTATTAAAGTACTTTATCATTGCTCTCGTGTCACGTCAGTCCCGGCAAAAGTGAGAAAAAAAAAGAAAAAAAAAAAAAAAGACTTCATCCGACAGATTCAGGTATGCTATGCTAATGCAGCGCCTCGATCTGTTTGCCTCGAGCAGAGATGAAGAGCCGGCTACAGAGGTCTGCTGAGTTAAATTCTTCTCTAACTCCCCGTACACACCCCCAGAGACTCCTTCCTTCCACTTTCAAACTCGCAGTCTTCCGATCATCATCATTCCTGTGAGGCCACCGCAGCTGCAGTCGCAGTGGAATTTAAGAAATCTTGGACTTCTTTATAAACACCGGATGGTTGGTTGGTTGGGAGAGAGCATGGAATTCTGGGAGTTGAAGGATTTATCTCAATTAAGCGTGATGGTGTCCACACCCTTCTCTTCTTTCTTTAAGTAACTTTAATTCAGTGTCACTGATTCAACATAATAGAATAATTTCCACGTTATATGAGCACATTTATTTTTACTGTTAAATGGATTCTAGCTGCTCATAATGTATAGCACCCATCTCTTCACTGTCTTTATATGCTCCGGACCTGGGGTCGTAAATGTTCCCTTTCCAAGTTTTCTTTTTTTTTTTTTTTTATCTTAACAGCGCTCTCAACCTTTTATTTGGATCTAATAAATGTTTCCATAATCCATGTATATCCTCACATCACTCCACATTTGGTTCCTGAATCACTGACTTCCTCTGGTTCAGAGGACGGAGCCGCGGTGTCCGACAGGCGCACGCGCTCGACCGCTCGCTCGCCTGCGAACAAACACGCTCTGATTTGAATGCCGGCCATCTTTTTACACATTGCGTACGCTGGGGCACGCTCTCAGATGTAAAAACCAGGTCTTTTCTTTTACATTTAATGTTGAGAGAATAATTTGGCATCTCTTTCAGAGAGAATCCATTTTCCATTACCTGGGAGTTTAATACGAATGCGTCACAATGGCGGGATAAAGAAAACAGCCGGTTAAAGGGAGAAAGATTCATTTGATTGTTAAAAGCGCAGCCTCACAGAATCACCTATGTGCTGGACGCCCTGTCGTCAAGGCTCTTGGATCTGTCTGCAGAAATCTGCCAATGCTGCAGTTGTGTCTGACATGACAGCTTTCCTCCCAGGGGTTAAGCATCATTCATATTCATGAGCGCGACGCTGGAGAGCTTCTGGGAGCTGAGCACTCCGTGAAACAACTGCAAGGCTTTCTTACCCCGGCTCCTTCCTGCTCAACATTTCCTGACAGAATATCATGTGTCTCTTTTTTTTTTTTTCTTTTTTTTAAATTCCGAGCACCGAATGGATTCCATGTTTAAATCCATTCGGATAATCAGCTGTGTTAAGAAAGGACATATCAATACTTCAGAGCTGAATCAGTGCCAGAATTTCATTTTCTAAAGTTGCACTTTCATCCCGGATGTTCTTCTGTTTCCAAAGATGTCAATCAAAGTTCGAGCTACTTGAAGCAATCCTAGTCTTTCCTCTGTAGCATCCATGCTAACCCCTGTGTGTGTCATACTTTTAATACTTGATCAGACAGACGCTTGAGTAGAAAGAAGAAAACAAAGACTAGTATATAAATATGTGAGGTTGCAACTATAAAGACAGAAGGAAACTTGGCAGCACTCTCTCCAAATCCAAGCCAGTCTGTTTCCCTTTAAAATATTCACGTGTCTGAACCCAGGGCTGTGCAGCAGCGGGTGCTGGACTCCACCCAGGCCTCAGTGGGGGGGCAAGATGCTTGAAAAATTAGCTGTAATGAGCTTTGTATACAAATTGTGTGAGTGCTAATCAAGGTTATTTGGCGTGGAATGTCAAGAACGAGAATGAGTTTTTGTCTTAGGGACCATTACCGGTAATTTACTGGGGTTGCTTCAGTCTCGCTGATGTTTTACGATGCTGCAGGTTTCTCTAATTATCTATAGCATCAGGAGACCAGTTAGCAGAGTTGCTTAAAGCACATATCCTGTTTCCAGCCCCGCACTGGACAAGTCCAGCTTAATTAAGCCGTTTGATGTGTGGCGTCCTCCTTTGAATGCAGCCTTTTGTCTTTTCCTCCTGCCGACTGTCAAACTGAGGCAATGACGCCACAGTTAGAGCGGCCTGTTAGCAGCCCCTGTGGAGTGCAATTCAGAAAACCAATATCATGAATGTGTTAGATGCAATAAACAACATATGGAGGGCTTTAGCGTTCCGAAAACGGTGCCAGCAGTAGCACTGAAGATAACAATTGTCTGGATGAGGCAGGTAATATTGAATATGCTAAATCAGCTCCGTCAAAGCTCTCCTGTTTTTATTTTCATAGGGTGCGGGAAAGAAATGGCTTTATCGCCTCGGAGGGGTGAATGTCTGAGTTGTTTTAAAATAAGCCTGAGCTGAATGACGATGTATTATCCTAATCATCAGGATTGTTTTTGGAGGTTCCTCTGCATGTTCACCTCAAACCTCAGAGGAACGCCAGCAGAAAAGATCTGTGTTTTGCCTTAAAGGCTTCAAATCTGGGCCCGATGCTGCAGCCCAGCTCTCTGGGAACAGACACTCCTGCAAAGAAGCGCACATCTGGTTTCCTATCAGGGCTTCAAATGTTCCCGCAGCTGGTACTGAAACTGCCCCCCCACTGTCTCTGTGTTGGTGTATTTTCCGGGCAATAGTGGCAGTCATTCTCCGTTCCCCATTAAAGAGAGAGGAAGTCCAAATGACACACTCGAGCAGACTTGTTGCCTCGTGACGGCCGCCGCACTCGGAGAGCGGGCGCGCTGAAAAGGCGACGCCGGAGTGAAATACTCCCTTAATCCCAAGAAATGACTGATGTCTCATGTGATTCGAAAAGGCAACTGAATTCATGGGAACTTGAGAGCGAGGTTCTCCAATTATATTAGGAAAAAAAAAGTAATATGTGAGACGTTGAAGGCACCGTCGGTGTATTAGCAGACCGGTAGAATTGTGGAATTCAATAATTCAGAGAGAAATTACTCTTCAGAGGGGAAACGTGAATAATTCAGGGTATTATGACTTTAAAGAATCAGCTGCATACAGAATGGAGTGGGATTATGATTTATTCAACATCTGGATTAATAGTCAGAGTGTCAGTTTCCATCGGCGGGTCTGGTCGTCCACTTACCCTTTACCCACTTTAAGCACGGAGAGAAGAAAGGGATTATTCTTCAGCTATAGGCCTCGGCTGCATTTTCAGGCCCGCTGCCAGTTCACTTGCTGAGGGGAAGAAAACAATCTGGTGAGCTCCCAGTCTCGGAGTTTGACTTTTGTGGGTGATGGCACAACACAGCGAGTGCAGTCTGCTGTTAAGAAGTCAAGATAATTGAAGGAGACGCATCTAGTGTGCAGCCCATAATCACTTGAAAATGTGGAAGGGGAGAATCCTCACAGCCAGCGCGGCTGGGGACCTGATATTCTAGAAGCTGCGCATCAAGAGGGTAAACACGGAGGCCCATTCGCGCTGAAGCCAGTCCAGAGGTTGGGGGGATGGGAGAGGGCGAGGGGGAGAAGTGGTCGAAAAATGTCAACTCTGACTGCCTTAGTGATGATAATAAAGTTACGACTGTAACTGTTTTTGACCCATCATCGTACTTCCTGTGCCTGTTTGCTGCTTCCTGTTTTGTATTTTGATGATCGTGGTGATGATCTTGCTAATCAAAGGGAATGTTTTTCAGTTTCAGTTCTAAATTCTAAGTTATAAAAGTCTACCTTTCGAAATAAATTCAAATTAGCATTTGCTTCATGATTCTGCTTTTTTTTTTTTTTTTTGTGCAAAGCATAAAAATTCGACTCTTAATTTTAAAATGTAAGAGCTAAAGCTCCATTTGAGGATACATGTTTCTCCACCGGGGATGATGATCGTGGTGATGATCTTGCTAATCAAAGGGAATGTTTTTCAGTTTCAGTTCTAAATTCTAAGTTATAAAAGTCTACCTTTCGAAATAAATTCAAATTAGCATTTGCTTCATGATTCTGCTTTTTTTTTTTTTTTGTGCAAAGCATAAAAATATGACTCTTAATTTTAAAATGTAAGAGCTAAAGCTCCATTTGAGGATACATGTTTCTCCACCGGGGACAGCACTTAGTGTCTTTACTGAATCTAAAGTCCACAAAAGTGAAAGTGCACCAGTTCTCGCCCTCAGCCCTCCCGAACACAATTACAACCATCACAATATGAAAATCCCTTTGATATCTGGATTTAATGGAACAATTTAAATGCCAAGTAAACCCTTCATTTGCCTGAATGATTGGTTATTACCGTGGTGTCAGTCCGCTCCATCTTTGTGTTCTGTTGGGTCCGTCACTTACTATGCAAACTGAGTTCAGTCGGCAAATTAGAAAAGCAAACCAGCCCGCTGTCAGAGAGTGGGATGATAGCATGGGGTTGATGGCTGTGGGCTCATTTGCTTGTTCAGCGCCGCCACACAGATCAGAGCCGAACGTGGCACAGATCGAACAGAGGATGATTTAAGATCAAACTGCCACCAAGAGCCGAACTGGGCCTTTTGGATTTTGATTTTGAGAGAGAGAGAGGGGGGGGTGCTGCAGGTTTATTTTAATGCAGCGTCATCAACACATCTCCTTGTAACTGACAGCGGATGGAGGAGAGTGTCAGGACGGCGTTTGTACCAAAACAAATTCAATTATCAGATTTTGTTTACGCTCTTTGAAAAAATCAACACCTCCCCTCGTCGGCAAACAGCGAGTCAGTCGCACCCAGAGCCCCGCCGGTGACGGAGCACCCTAGTCTGCCGTCTCCAAGGTCGCCGCGCTTGCCGCCGTCTGCGTCAGAGCACAGCAGCAAGTTTTGAATCCTGAAAACGCAATTTAAGTTTTAAGTTTGAATTCCATTTGTTTCACTTTCCCCATAAATCTCTTTCCCAGCCGCTCTTACTTGTGACTGGTATGAGCCTGTGTAACGAGGCTGTTCCTCTCTCCCCTCACATGTAGGTCACTCAGTGAACTGACCGCTCTGATCTGGCCCGGCGACAAGAGAGTCGTTCCATTTTCCGTCCGTGCGGTTGAGCGCTGACAGATTCAGTGTGACACTCAGAGTTTGAAATAGAATCCCAAAGGCCAGGAGTGTGCTCGGCTTCATTTGTGCGACTGTCACTAACGATGCAGCGGCAGACAGACGCATGAACTCAGACGCAAGTTTTTAACGTCTTGTTCTCTCCTCCGTGCACCATTGCCACACAAAATGATTGGCCGCAGTTTCCTCTGTCCGAGTTCATCGTCTCTAAACCTAGAAAGGAATATGAGAATCAGTTGCGAGGGGTTTAAAGTCCAGCTGTTGATATTTTTATACATTAACGAAAAAAGAGGCTTCACAGCATCAAATATACTTTGATTTGAAGTCATAAAATATTCATCAGGTAGTACCGATGACTGGAAGGAATAATTGATGATAATGATGCAAAGAATGAGCGGTCCAACAACAGAGTCATCAGGAGAGTCAATAACTGAGATCTAAAAATACCAGAGGAGGCATTAGCGTGAGTCATAAAACATATTTACTGCCTGTGATGCCACACCAGACTATTTTAGGATGAGACCGTTTCCACGTTTGCTTCCTCTTCTTCTTGGTTTCTTTTTTTCTTTTCATGGAAAGACGTGTGAGCAAAGGTCCACATATATTTTCATTAATTTAAGAAATCAGTCAGCAGCTTTATATATTCTGGGATATTCCCCCGTCTTTCAGTATGAATCCATCTGAAAGAGAACAATAGACGGCCCCTCGGTTATCTGCTCTTTAGATTTCGCTGCCTTCCTGACATCAGGGTTTTTCTACGTTGGCAGTGCGACTTCATATTCTGCTCCATACGTTGGTCTCTGACACAGCCATCGTTTATTCCCTTGCTTTGACTCAACCTGCTGCTGTTACCTGTCAGAAACCACATTGCCCATTCTGTTTCTGTGACAATGCTCTTAACGCCGTCCCGCAGGAAATGCTGCTTTATATTTGGATCAGAGCGGAATGATGCTGCAGCCAGATAATAACCTGAAACACCGGAGGGAAAAGAACAAACCAGATGATGGAAGAGCAGCGGCGCTCTCCAGACTCAAACCCTGTCAAGCTGCTCTGAGATGAACTGAGCAGAAGGTGAAGCAAGTGGAGCGAGCCCACGAGCTCGAAGTTTCGCAACCACATTTCGTTGGTGTTGTAGATGAGCGGCACCAGTCAAAAAGTTTATTTCCACACGATGCTTGAGTTCTTGCTTTAAAACGTAGTTTAGTGGACCCACAACGGAGCAGTCCATTAAGTGCAGAAAGATTGAGGCTATTTAAAACGGTTACAGTCTCCGGTTGCACTTTGGCTGGAACCAAGAAGCTCAGGAATGTAAAACTCTGAGGCAGCAAAACACGTCCAGCGCTTCAGAACATGGACAGGAAACAAAACAGAGCAAAGTAGGAGCAAATCTGGACGGAGCCAAACCCACAAACACGACCTGTGGGCATGGAGACCAAATAAACAAGGAAAGACGAGGAGAGCTGAGCACAGGTGAAACATGGGGCAGGACAGACAGTCACAGACACGAGGAACCAGGCGGACAAGGAGACAGAAGGTGGGCAGCTTAAAACAGGATGAACATTATTCTGACGTTCCAGTTATCCTGCAGTGATGAGTTTGTTGAGGAGACGAGGAGACTTAAATTTCTGAGGTCGATGGGACCGTGGAAGCTGTTGCTGTTGTTTGAGGGCACCGAGAATGTTCCCTGTTTCCATTGCTCAACCAAACCCCTGCTGTTCGGCCGTCCAGGGATTCAAACCAGCAGCCTTCCTCTGTGACCTCGCAGCGTCCCACATACAGAGATTCTAGAGAAGACAAGTTCCCTTTGTCTTGACTTTCCTGCGGTTTCTTCCCGCTGAGTGTGTTTGCTCTCATAGCTCTGCACTCAGCTGGTTTCACACACACACACACACACACACAGCATCAGAATCCGCTGTGCATCTGTGCAATAGAGTTGAAGTCTGAGCGATATGTGAAGGCCTCTCTTTGGCTGAGGAACGGTCACCACTTCGTATCAGAAGAAATAAATATGTGCTCTTAAAGAAGCAAAGGAGGTCTGCTCCAGCTCCGCCGTGCGTTCCTCTGCAGAGAAAAAGGGACGATGTTCCTCTGAGAGACAAATGTTTGAATAACTCTTCATTTATTCATTTCCCTCACATCCAGGGAGCTCAGTGTGACTGTTTATCAGCTGCTCAAAGAATTCCTCCTCCCCCTCCTCCTGTTTTCTGCTTTATCATATTTTTTATTGGTGCCGGTTGCGTTTGGCTAAGTTAATGCTGCCATTTCAAAAGCCACATTTGAATTGTCCCAGAATAAAATGTTCAGTTTGAGACCGGTCTGTAACACTGGCAGAAGAGAAAAAGAAAAACCCAGCTCTAGAGATCAGGGCGAGGCTTTAAGAAGCTTCTCTGTGGGATCCGAGTGTGAGGACACAAATGTTCTCCTCAGATACTGCTCACGTTACCTGAAGCATTTCAAGACAATGCTCTGGTGTCTCCTTAAGCAGACAACAGAAAAAAGTCTGGACCTATATTTCACATTCTAGAGATCACACACCTCTTAGTGCTTGCAGAATTCCAAATTTAGTGTCTGGATGTAAATTTGCTTGTTTACTTTTTTTACTTGGCATTGATCTTGTCGTGTGTGTGGAATCCTCCCAGAGGGATGGTGCATATCAACGATGCAGATCTTTGTTTTGATGAGTCCTCAGTACTGCTCCTTTTGTTCTAAAAGTTTGCTTCCGATAATAAACCCACTTTTTGTGTTGCTGCTGCTGCTGACTCATGTAGATCTACTGTGTGTGTGTTTGCCGCGACGCCTCAAATCAAACCTCTTCATCAATCAGCACGATCGCAGACGCATCCGACGCCCGAGTTCACCTCAGCGTCTCCTGAAAAGATCATTATTTGCGGTGATAAATTTTCATTCTCCCTCTGTTTTTCCTCCCTCTCCGCATGCTCGGCGCTGCCCCTGCCGCTGCTTCGCTGGCAAATTTAAAATCATCTTTGTGTTGCATCACCACTCCGTATCTACATAAAGGTAAGACTCCTGTCTTTTATGATCACTTTTACTCGTTCTTCACAGGATATTAACTGGACCTGTGAGTGATGCAGACTTGATTCTGGTCCGTTTTTTTTCTCAATGTAACTGCTCAGTCAAATCATTACATTGCGTTGGAGAGCCCCTCCTGGATTTGTCGTCAAATGTGATGGAACCAGATTAACTTTCCGGATGTGGAGACACAGGAGAGCCGGGACTCCCAGGCAATAGCCGTTGGGCAATGTGCCTTTTACTTCGCACTTACTTCATGCGTTCCCAGGACACAGCTAAAAATCACTTGCTTTTGAGGCACCCCTGTTATTCGGAAGAGAAATATTCTTAAATGAATTCTGGGAAAGGTTTGAAGTTAATCTTCCTAACCCCCCCGAGCTCCTCCACAGCCATTAGGAGTCAGACATCAGTCTGTGCTGCCTTTGGAAACAATCAAAGCTGCTCTTCTGCTTGTGTTGACGCTGCATTGGCGAAAAAAAAAGAACTGCAGAGATTAATTTATCAGAACCGATTATCCCTCCAATGTTTGGGTGAAATGAAATGCATGTATGAGGGATGCTCCTCATCTCAGGCTTGTGATATTGGTTGGTGTTTTGAAGATAACGGCTTACTTAATGGGAACACCATTCAATTAAAAATAAAATCAGAGAGTGTGTTATGGCATCAGTCACTCAGCAAACATGATTAACCATCCTCCAAAGCATGAAGTCAGGAGACTCCCGAGACTCGCTGCTCTTTTCCTCCTTCATCCTACATCTGTGACACGACGCGCAGCGGCGTGGAAACAAAAACCCCGTGCTCCCTTTGTTGAGAGTGTGAAATGAAGTGGGAATGGTAAGGGAGACAAAACTAAAATGCTTAAGTGGGAGCCGCCTCTGTGAATGCTAAAATCGCGGCGATAGGCTTTTAAGATAACGCGCTGCATCCTCGGCGCCATCCCACCACGTCCCCGGGACAACTGTGTAATTTGCGGTGGAGGGCAACGAGGAGTCGCGAACAAAAAAAAACAACAAAAAAAACAGACGCTCTCGGCTGCTTTCTCCGCCGAGAAGACTTGGAACCGGCATCGTGAAACCGTGCAGAGTTCGCAGTAGTTTCCATTTGTACCGCGTCTCTGCTCCTTTTGGCTCAGACATCATTATGAAACAAAGCCGAATCGATTAGACAGACGTAAGAATAGCAGCGGGTGACATGAACCAGAAAACGAGGAATATGGCTTTTCTTTGGGCCTTATCTTTCGAGAGGCCGCCTTTGCAATCCGTGCTCTATAATCTCCTCTTTGTTTCTGCCGGCATTGTTTTCCCTTGTGTACATCCAGCCTTTCCCACACCAGTCATTTATCTCACAGGGAAATGTAAATAAAAACACCTTAAAGCAGCGGCCTTTGGGCCATCTGTCATCTTTCTGAACAATGTGCTATTATCAAGGCTAGCACAAGCCTCTCTCTGCATAGTCTGAGGCTGGGGCTTCTCATCAGGGTCAAACTGTCCATTAAACACTGACCCCAGGCCAGAGGAGGAGGACGGGGAGTAATTTTAGGGACAACAGAAACTTTGTGGAAATAATTTGAGGGGGTTTATCTCCCTAAGCAGCAAACTCTTCGGCCGCGATGAGACACCGGGCAAGGAGGGAACAGTTCCTCTGAAATCGTTGCAGTTTCTCTCTCTCCTTAAACATCTCGTCCACAGGTCACAGATTATCTCGCAGAGTGTTGCATTGCGGTAGAAGTAGGACCAGCTTCTTCCTCTTTCTCCAGCCAACCCCCTCTGCATCTGGACCCCCACTGTGTGGTCTTGATTAAATGAATGTAGCTGTATTTTCCAATGAAATATTGATGCCGGTCTCATCAAGGCGTTAAGCTGCCGTCGATCTCCAGAATACACAATATAGGACTTGATAGTAAAAACCTCTCTCCTTACCTCTCATCTAAAACATATCGAGGTTGCTCTGAGAATTTGTTGTTTGCCGGGTTGACGGACATCTCAGTCGATAACGGTAAGCCTCCGCGGCTGCTGTTGTATCCTCCCACCCAGGCCTCACCCTGGCCTGCACTCCTTCAGACTGGGAGGGATTTCTTTTCTTTCATTACCTGACAGAGGAAGCACGGTTACATATCAGCTGAGCTTTTGTTTGAGCCGCTGAAACAAACCCAGTGTTTCATAATGAAAGCACGGCACAGTTTCATTAAATTGTCCTCACAGCGATTCGGGGTCACGGTTGTTGTAGCAGTAAGGCTCTGTGAAACGACGCAGCCGACTGTCCGGCTGACAGGGTGACTTACGCCGCCGGTCACAGCTAAAAATACAGGTGATGTTCTGTGGTGCGCTGATGGATGTGGCCCAGATGTTCTGTCCGTTTTCCCTGCGTCGTCCTTCCAACAGAGCGACAGAGCAGCTGGAACACTGCGTCATGAGGACACAGCCCTGCATCAAGTTCAGTTTGATTACTCATTTAAACAATTTGCCTTTTCACGGCTGCGTACTGAACAGCTAGCAGCTAGCCTCAGACGCCCCCTAACAGGCTTAAACATGCAAACCAAGGCGGGGAGTGGTTGACCTGTCACAATGTAGTGGGCCAGCGGACCAATCAGAGCAGAGGATGGGTCTTAAAGAGACAGGAGCTACATATTTCAAACAGGCAAATGTCAGGAAGTGAACACGCAACGTTATCGTCTGGTTCAGGGTGAGAACTGTTTGTGTGACCTTCATGAACTTCTGCTCTCAGGATGTTTCTACTTGTGTGATCAGATGCACCTCAGGGTCATTGATTTGGTGTCATGGCAGCAGGTAACGAGCGTACGGAGCTTCACCGATGACGAGCTCCGTGTTTTCTGCAGCTTAGCCAGGAAAGAGATAAGTGGCTGTCATCAGCAGCTGACACCTCAGCAGTCCTCTCAGAACGAGCCAAACTCCAGACTCCAATTAAGAACGCTCCGTGCCCACACTTCAGCCTCATCCTCTGTCTCTCCTCACACCCCTTATCCTCGCTCCTCATTATCTCCCCTTCCACCATTCACCGCTCCCAAACCTTTTCTTCCTCACGATCACGTTCACACTTGCTTTCTGGCTCCTTTGCTGCAGAAGTTCTTTCACTCTAAAGCTTCATCGTATCCTTTTTTTCTTTAAAATTGAAAAGGGACGAGCAGACTTACGGCCCAGCTGTGGCGGTGCATTACCGGCAGCCACTTTTCATTTCTTTGACAAACCCATTGACCTGTTCCGAAGGCAGATGGAGGCAAAATGACAACAGTAAATTATAGTGGGACGCCTTTAATTTGCAAGTCTGTTCTCCCTTAGAAAACAAATCTGTTTATGGAGAACGTGGATCTGATCTGCCAGTGCCGAGCCAACGACTCTGGGTGTCATTTGAACAATTTTAGAGGTGAGAAGAAAGAGTCGGACAACTTTCCAGAACTGTAGTTGTTTTTTGTTTTCCCCACCTGAGCACAGGCTTCACATTACGAGTTCTTTACATCTGCTTTTATCTCAAATAGCTTTCATGTATTGTTTCACTAAAGTTTGGAATATGAAATGTACTGTGCAGCCAAAGCGTCTCTCCTGGGCTCTTATTCCCTATTACAAATTTAAAATGGAGAACATCTAAATCAATTACAATTTGAAATGAAAGATTGCGATTATAATCATGTATAATGATAGTAAGATGCCAGAGTTTTTAGAGAATTAAACACTATCAAAAAGTTCAAGTCTTTCTTAATTAAAGTTGGTGAGAAGAGGATTTTACAAGTTCAAAAGAAAGCTGCCGTAATTTATGTTTAATGTTTGGCTGTGGGTTCTGGAGGCAAATTAGAAAATTATACAAAGCATCCCTAAGTAATTGGGCTGCATACATAATAATAATCTGAGCCCCAAGTCTATTGCTGCCTTCACGTTTCAATCCACATCGGACTTCTGATTGTATCGTCGGTGTTTCACATAATTGCCGATTTTCCAGCTGGGAGTGCAGCCAGGGTGACACTTCAACATGTGAGGAATATAAAGCACTCACAAGCCAACACCTTATATGCACATTTTTATCAAACATTCGTCCTGAGAGAGGAAGGTTAGGATTCCGCTCTGTATCGCTGCAACCTCGGTTTAGAAAATAGACAAAACACAGCTACTACTGCAGCTGTGTCGTACATCTTGATCGTACATCACCCAACGTGATGTCAGCCATCACCCCGATTCTTGCACAGTTAGAGAAAAAGAGGATACAGTCGAAACGCATCGTTCGGCATCCAGAATATAAAACTGAAACAAGATGCAGCTTCGAGGCCAGATGTTGAGGAAACAGCGTCAAGTGTCCTTTTGAGTGACATGCTCGAGTTGACTGTCTCCACTTGGTGCAGTGTTAAGCTGTTTTCTCCCCTGAAGCCCTGCTCATTGCACCCTATTCATAGGATTACTAGAGATGCAGGTGTTTCCATAGCAACAGCAGTGCAGGCAGTGGCAACTGGGTACGCTGGGGCCTGGTGGCTGTAAAGTGTGTGTGTGTGAATCCTTGTGTGGGTGTTTGCGAGAGAGGAAGACGTAGGACGAGAGGAAAGATAGAAAACACTTGAGAGTTTGTGTCCATTTTTACAACAGAAAGTAGGTTAATAGACAACACCTCCTCGCTCACATAACCATAATTCAGAACGCAGAAAACCGAGTGATGCAGCGTCTGTGTGTGTGCGCGCGTGTGTCTCCCGCAGCTCAATCTGCCTCTGGTTAAAGCTTTAATCGTTTCATCAGGCGCTGCGTTGTTTCGTTAAATGGGCCAACTTTTCAGCGCTGCGAGCCGCCATTGCTTCCCGCCATGTGACCAGTGATGACATCACTCCTCGCCAGGATGATCCTAAAGAACATGTGGTGTCACCTTAGTAAACAGGCAGTGTGTCTGGCGCTGAGACAGTCACCCCCCCCCCCACCGCGAGCCCCCCCCCCCCCCCCCCCCCCCCTTCATGAAAACGCTGTCGAAGCACACGGGGAATTAGCCGAGGGTGACATCATCTTTATGGATATAGCAGCTTTTATGTATTGTAACCGTTTGGCTAAATACGCGTCTCTTTTCTTCGGGGCTTTGTTTCCTTATCTTTTCCCTCTCTGCACTTGGACCGTCTGCGTTCAGACGGGTCACTCTCCAGAATCGTAAAAAAAAATGTGGTTCCACCCGTGGAGGGGAGAAGTGGTCAGATGTACTTTTTACGAGGATGAAATTGGTTTTGAATAATATGCTTCAGCCTTCACTGTTCCCGTGTCCCAGCCCAGCTACTGATTTATTGTACGGGAGATTCTGTTGACAGCCCTCTCCGCCACCAATGTGAAAACCTCAATGAAGGTAATTTCCTTTGGAAGAATGGTAATCACACGTTCACTTCCCACCCTTTCCCCCTTCAGGGTTTGCTCCAGAGATTCAAAGAGACGACGCTTGTGTTTTATTCATCTGAAGTGCACGGGGCAAACGCGTTTTGTGCACGTTCAAATCCACTCCTGCTCGCTTAAGACCAGTAAAACGAGGTTACGGCGCCAGGTGTTTGGTTCAAACGGGAGATGCTAAGTCTGCTAATTAACCATGAGAGGGTTTTTGGCTTGACATTTAAGAAACCAATCAGAGTGCCAGCTCCTATTCCCAGAGGAAGGCAGGTGTGCTCGCAGAGACAAACCTGCCAGACACTCACACGCAGGCACGTGTCACATCTCGATTATGCACCTTTAAAGTAAAGGTGAGACGCTGCATCTCTGCCTCCAGACCAGGTTTCTCACGGTCATCATTTTCATTTGGTTTGCTGACAGGGGAAAATAACAAGATGCTGGATTTGCATCAGATTTAAGATGGAGCCTCTGCTTCCGTCAGAAGGTCCTGGGTTCGATTCCCAGGCCGAGCCAGCAGGGCCTTTCTGTGTGGAGTTTGCATGTCCTTTTTGCCTGAACCTACCAACACCTGAGAGACAAATGTGGCCGATCAGATCGCTGGCTCATGAGAAGTACTCACAAATTTACTTTCAGGGTCATTTTTAGCTAGAGGACGAGCTGCAGCCCCGTGTGCCCCTTCATACGAGTGGGTTCAGATAATGGACGGATGGATAACAGAGAAAATCCAGCTCTGCTAAAACTTTTTTTTTTTTTTTTTTTTACTCATTTTCTGTCAAGGTTAAATAGTTTTACTCACCCCCAGCCGCCGGAGCTAAAAAAGTCTGCACTGTATTTCCTTTTTTCTCGCCAGCCTTTTCTCTTTCGGCTCTTGTCACTTAATGTCATCATCTATCAAAATGACTGAGATCATTTGGTGCGCCATCTGTTTAAAAGAACTCACAAAGAATCCCAGAATAGACACAGCTGCCAAAAAAACGAGTGTGTTAACACACTATATTCAGCCTGTGTGACATATTCCTGTGCAGTCCAAAACAAAACGCAGCAGTCTAACAAACAACGTGCCGTGCTATTTTTTTTGTTTGCATGTGGTGTATTTATTTCTGCGGGCTATGCCATCAAAACAATGCAGCGCATGTTCTGGATGCGAAATGTGTTTGGCAGCAGTGGGGCGGCAGGCTCTGAGTGAGGCACATTGTCTCCCCCAGTGAGATGAGTGAGGTGGATTCCTCTTGATGTGAGATGCTATCTGCTCCCCGACCGGGGGGATTTACCACGGGGACGCTCTCGAAGAGTCGGAGATGAGATACGAAGCGGCGATAAGTGAGGCTGAAGTTTTAACTGCTGCAGTAATTCATTATTAAGGATTATAGCAGAGTGCATGGTTGGATAGGAAGTGACACCGGTGGCTCTGCACGTACATTAGACATAAGGGAGCGGTTAGGGAACGATGGACACAGCGTCAGGGACATTGGAGCCTCTCGGCCAGGGAACTGAACTGGAACTGCTTCTTCCTATCAATGTGGAACTGTATATATGTGTGTATTATGCAATACAATACTTTCAGTGGGTGGTTTGTAACATTCATCCCTTGCACCTGCTCTGTATTACATCATAAAAATACCTTTATTTGCTTTTTGATTTTAGCAAAACTAACTACAACACATGGTCGAGAGTTTAAAATGTGCAGAGGAACCCAACAGAGAGGGTTGTGTTATTCAACCTTTCCCCAGTGACGACGCAGACACAATAATAAAAACACAGTCTGATCGACTGCGGTAGTTTGACTTCGGGAACCAACAACAGCCGACAGTGTGTGTGGTACGTGACCTTCTGCCGAGGAATTCACTTGGTTTATACTTGGCGAGTTGCAAATGTGTCGAAACTTGAACTTTGAGTGGAATTTTTCACAGTAAACAGATTTGATCTTGAACATCCAGCCTCGTTGTCCGGAGGATTCATCATCCAGTGTGTCTCAGCTCCAGCCTGGAGATTAGGGAAGAGGCTGAGGCCTGGTTTTATTTATAAAAGAGACGGGATCGTACCAGGACACGAGGGCGCTGATGACGAGATTGAGCTGGAGCCTGATTCCCCTCAAAGTGCGGCAGAGTGAGGATCAGAGCGTGAGGTTGCATTAATTTGAAGTTAAGACACTTTTCTCTTCACCTGCTGCTGCTCTGTCTCCATCAATCTCCATCCTCTGCTCCTGCAGAGTGAACCCGCCACAGTTCGCTGTTCGCCCCGGTCCCAGCAGGGGGGACGAGAAACAGCACGGACCAGTTTGTGTTAAGTGCCTTTTCTGTGGTGATAAACAATTTACTCCTGATCTGTCACATAATAACGCAGAACTCTCAGTGAGCCTTTAGCGCATGTGCTGTTATTAAAGGGGCAATTATTATTTATACTGCTTTATTTGGATTTTCGACTCTAGTTCCAGTAGATCTGTTCGATGAAGCTATCTGCTCCTCTATGAAGTTACCCTTGGGTCCTCTTTGAATGGCATCAGTGTAAATGGCTTTAAGAAAAAAGGAAGGGTTCGCTCTTAATGGCTCCACAACGCTCTGCTGACGGTGGGAATATGAAATTAAAGCAGCTATTATGGTATGAAGACAAATAAATGCCTGATGGATGAATGGAAGTCGATAACATTTTATTTGTATGGCCCAGATCACATCTGTCCCATCGGCGTCAGTTCTCTGTCCTTGACCCTCAGTAAGGGTAAGGAAGTTTTTTTTTGTTGTTGTTTTTTTTTTTATGGGAGCTCGTCTGTGTCCCTCTGCACAGAACATCAAACAGCATCCAACCAAAGACTTTTCAAACACACGATACTCCTGGAATGTGCTTTCTCTTGGCATTCTGGGTCGGCTCGGGGTTAAC
This sequence comes from Pseudorhombus dupliciocellatus, assembly GCA_016785235.1. Lineage (NCBI taxonomy): Eukaryota > Metazoa > Chordata > Actinopteri > Pleuronectiformes > Paralichthyidae > Pseudorhombus > Pseudorhombus dupliciocellatus. Next base: position 2,167,518 of record JAFBJW010000183.1, on the reverse strand, counting down.
TGCCGGACCTGCGACATAAAAGCCAGATTCTGAAGGCCCGGGCCGCTTCATGATAAGAACCCATTTGGCATCTATTTATCAAGCAACCACTCAGCGAGTCATTTGAGTGGGTGTAAAACGGACCAAAAGGAAAAAAATCCGCCCACCCTCACATCCAGGGGCGCCTGTGATGATTAGTGCATTCCATTTTCTGACGAACCGCCGCAGTGCGCTTTCATGTTGCAGGTATTTCCCCTCGGTGCGTGCCATTTACATCAACCTGAGTAAGTGATGTCGAAACGTCCCTCGTACGTGATGCGTGTGGATAATTAAAGCGACGTCGAGAGGTTTCTGTCAGTAAAGAGGGAAGCTGGCATTCCTCGGGGACTTAATGACTTCTACTCCTTTCTGAAAAGCACCTCTGATCTGAACCTGTGAAATCCCTCATCCTTTCATGTTTGCTGTGAGCTGGTGTTAGAAGCCGGCTTCACACAAGAGGCAGCGGCACCTTTTTCTTGTGCCTCCATGTTGGCGGCGGCAGCTGCGGCTTTAGTCGTAGCTCCGACCTATTTGTGAAGAAGCGACTCCTCAAAAGTGGACGATGATCCGATCGGAAAAGCATCACACGTCCGGATCACGTCCGGCCGTTACTCAAGACTTTGCGAAGAACATCTTCTCTGTGACGTCATAACGATCCTGCTCACTTAATTCAATCCCAGAGGATTGAAACGTTTCCTGCGCTTTCTCATCTGAGAAATAACAATCAGTCACTTTACCTTTTATATCATCGTTAATTCTAGTTAGTCAGAAACAAGAGTATTTCCCTCCACTGTTACTCTGAGTCCACGTGAAGAGCAGTGACTTAATTCCTCTCGTTTAGCACAGCGAGATTATAATTAGAACGTCCCACAGCTAATATAATGGCTCTCTCCATAGCTGGACTTTTGAGGGTTTTTTTCTGTTCCCTCAAAGGTCAGCGTCGTAACGAAAGTTTTTAATTAGTCAAAAGGAGGAATTTGTGCCAAAGCGGACTCATTAAAGTTTGTCTACAAATCAACAACAGCAGCACGTTGGGTTGGCCTCGCCCAACAAGTGTGATCGCACCGAAATGAAATACTTCCAGAGTGTCACTTTAATAATTGCTGAGTTGACTGAGCTGAAGTTCTGAAGTGCTCGGCTCTTAAAGAGATGGAATCTTTTGAAAAGTTGCTGCAGAGGTTATTATAACGTCTGACAGCAGCGGGAAGAGAATGGAACGTGTGAGATCTTTAGATAAATGCTTCACACTGTCAGGCTGAACTGACAAAACACAGACAACACAGGAGAGGCTGGGGTTGGTTAATGTCTCATTTTCTCTCACACCTCCTACAGCATCTGTAAGAACTCCTCTCTTGGTTTTCTCTTGTAGCTCCGATTTGAATTAAATGAATTACAATAACTATTATTCTGTTATAATCAAGCTGCGCTTCTTCCTCTTTCAGCCTTTGTCATGTGGCTCTAATTATATCATTTTTTGCCTTTTCTGTGAGATTGCCCTTGACCCTATAGAAAATACAACATAATCAAGAATAACAGGAAATGAACCGAGTCCTCTGAAGACTCGTTAATTGGACGGTGTGGGCGGAGCATTGGAATAAAAATACCTATTTGCTAATTAGCGTCCATCGGGGAAGAGGCTGCGTCCTGCCGCTCTGTTTTAAGACGGAGCTGAGCGTCTGTCTCGCTGCGTGTCGACGCCTGTAAACAGTGTCGAACTGTGAATGGAGACAGAAACTCCGCGATTCAGTTTCATGATTCATCTCAGTGTGGTTTTAGTTAACGTCTTCATTTCTTATGTGTCTGTGAGCACTTAATAGACTGAAGCTGCAATCAATATCCTGAGCTTGATGTTTTCAATCTCATTACATTAGTCCCACCCACACATACACACACACAATACATAGTAGGAATATATTATTCATTATGCTCCGTCTATGGATCCGGGAACACAAAGAGATGTGAACAGATCAGGAGAACTGATTTCATTCAGAGGGGCTGGGAGGTTTTCCCTCAAGGGCCAGTCTCAGTGGGAACTTGTATTTTTACAAAACCGCTCTGAAAACATTTTCAGAATGGAATTCATTTCCTGTTCAAATGAGCTGAGCTGGATAAAAATATCGCCTGTTGCACTGTTTACTCGGTCTAGAATATCTGCTGTGTTTGTGTTCCTCCAGGACTATGGAAAGTCCAGTGCTTCATTGTCAAAATCTCTTGGAATTCCAAACACACCGCGCATTAACACCGAGTTTCATTTTATTTGACGACATCATATATATTTGTATATACTCGACTCCTCCACTTTACTTTCTAAACAACAAACATCTCCATCTTATATTGCATTGAGGTTTCACCTCATCCGGCCTCTTTGGAATGAACAGCGTGTAAAAAGGTGGCCACTGAAGGGGAGTCATGCTCACGTCTGGAGGGAGGCTCCGGGTTTAAGAGCTCAAAAATTCATTTTCTCTTGTTTCCTATGCATACAGGCATAATTGGTGTAGGAGGTTGCCATAGAAACCACTATAACGCAGATTAAATCCTGACAGCAGTCACAGTCGATATAAATGGCTTTGGGAATTGGGGCGCGCTCCACATAAGCAGGGAACTGGGGTAAATTTAGCAGGACCCCGGTGAAGGGGAGCTGCCAGAAAGTTAACTCGCACCTGAGGGAAAGCAGCGAGCACGCTCGTTTCCTGTTGCTTAGTAGCCCGTGCGCCAACACGGCGAAAGCAAGATTATTCCCCATGAAGATGACATTCGACTTAAGCTTTAAGACGGAGCGTGGTCTTATCAGCGGAGCCGACCTCTGTGCTCCCTGACGGACGGAGTGGGAATCACTGAGCCTGGGGCCAGACATGTTGGACGCTTCCCTCCATAACACGCGCCAAAACAAATCCACATGCATCTTGATAACAGGTTGACGGCATCGTATCTGCTGACACCTTATCGGGGTCTCCAGAATAATCTGATTCATCCTCTGGGGATCAAGAACGTTGCTATAAATTTGACAAGCAGGGGGTTTGAAATATCTGAGCAAACCTTCTCAAGCCAAGTTTTCTTTATGATGCAAAGTTTTGTGATTACAGAGATTTGATGGTGGGGCAGTGGTTGGTGTTGGTTCCCAGTAAGACGGTTCTTGGTTTGAATCTGGGGCCTTTTCAAGGGACAAGCAGTGTAGTTCATGTATCGTGGTGCACAGTCGGTTATTGAGATGTAGCTCCTCTGGACTCGCCCTGACTCCGTCTTTAGAGCGTTAGTTGTGGGTCATCCCGTCTGTCGTCGCTGTTAACCCACATTAAAAGAATCCATTTGTCTGCCTTGCTCTGTAAAATTTTGTTTTCTTGTGGGTTTAAATGCTTCTCTGCTCTGGCAGCAATAATCTGAGGATTGCTCCCCCTCCCTGTAAAGGCCGGTGTCGAGAAGCCACTTCATATCCATGAGCCGGCACTCTGCACCGCCCTGCACCGACCGATGTGTCCCGTTGGTTTATTGGAAATTGTTGTTGCGAGTCTACAAAAACAGAACAAAGGCAGCGGGGGCGACATTACATGTGGGTGAAACGCTGTCTGGATAAACCCAGCTCCAGGTTGTGCTTATGCAGACCTTCCCTCTTAAGTCTTGGCTGCTTTTACTACATGCATCTGGACCCACAGGAGCCGTCCTTTGTCTCTGTGGCCAGGGGAAGACAAAAGACGCTCTGAGAGAAGCACACTGGCAAAGGTCTCTATTTACCATGACAAAGCTGAGGGCCAAGCAATGGTCAGTGCTGCCACAGGCGAAGCAGCCCGCCAACTTATAAAATCCTCCATACAAATACACATGACATACACTGAGTGTGCATAAACATGTGTGCACACATCACCCACAGCTGGCCACAGATATGCAGCACGCAGGATGAGACAGTCGCAGCTTTTGCAGAGTTGCAAACAAGGTTTCATTCTTTTGTCTGTTTTTTTTTTTTTTTTTTCTTTAAAGTCTTTTGCAAGCGGTGTAAAAATCATCCCAGGATGCGTCTGTGGCTGCAGCCACAGCACTGGGGAGGCTCCTGAGTCGCAACCCATTCTGTGTGGGTTTCTAACATCTCACTTTCTAAGTAACTCACCTCCCCACCACTTTGTGTGCTTCAGAGTCCATTTGTCATTTTTAACTGAAGAAAACTGACTCGACAGCACACAGTGCTATTTTCCATTCTGTTCTCCACCCCTCCCACCCCCTACCCCAGTAGCTTTTAAAGAGTTTCTCTAATTCCCTAATGAATCAATTACCTTCACAGTAAAGTACTTTGCACTTCCGATAGGTTTAATCAAAGTTTGTTGCTTTGGTTAAATTTTAATAAAGTAAACAAGTCCCTTCTTAAGTTTCCAGCCAATTTCCACTTTCTGAATTATTAATGCCTGTGACAGTCTCCCTCTGCCCGTCCTCTGTATGTTTCCACCTCCACAGAATGTTTGCATTGTGCTGCTGATGAAAGACAAATATAAAAGACTTTCCAAAGAACTCTTTGAACATTGCTAAGCCCTAAGCTCTCGTTTTGGCTGCTCCCAGTAAACGCAGCTTTACCCTTTCATGACGCTCGGAGCATTATCTTGAAGTTACAAGCGAGTGACAGTTCCTGGGTTCCTCCAAGACATCTTATTCTGAAGGGGCATTAAAACCCAGGCTTACAAGTCATGGTGACAGACGTGGCGTCTTCATCCGTTCGTTAGTGGGAGTTGTCGTCGCGACTTCACAGGGCAGCGTGAGCGCAGTTGTTTCTCACACTCGCTGCCGCGCATGGTGATATCCAGGCCAACTGGAGTGGAAGCCGAACTGTTTACCCCTTTAGAAGCGATTGAAGCAGAAAAACAACATTAACAAACCCAGGAAGAAGGAATAGTTCCAGGCCACGGAAGTGCTCCGGCTTAATGATGAAACAGTGGATTTACACTCAGCTACATTTTTTTTTTCTTCACTGCAGTAAACATGAAGCCACATTTCATCTTTTCGACGCCGTGATTTAAACCTCGCTGCCTTGTTGCCTCAGAATGCTAAAGAACACGTTAGGATTAAGAAAAGAACTGCTTCGTGAGTTATAAAAAGTCGAGCTGCCCCCCTCAAGACATGCCGCATTCCAACTGTAACATTTATCAGAGTCCTCCCGTGAGGATGAGCAGGCAGATAATGCGCCGCTCACTGTTTTGTTGATAACACTGGTCAGGGGAGGAAGCCGGGGCCGGCACTCCAGGCTGCAAGCCACAGACTGAGGAGATGAGGTGTCCGTCAGCAGACCGGTTGGCTCCAGGGGGCGAAGGAGGGCAGTCGTATTTAAAATGTTGTTTCAGGGCTTCGCCGACTGCATTCTAAGATGTCTGCTGCAGCCTGAGCCTGTGTGCTCAGGAAGGTATGGAAACGACATAATAAAGATTCAGCAATGTGTGCACGGCGCGAGCAGTCTCTGCAAAGGACAACGAGAGGAGAGTGTTTTCCGTGGAAGGGAAATCAAGAAGAATCCTCCGTGCCTAAACGCTTTCATGTCCTGGTTTTTTATGTAAAAGACTCCGCAATTAAAGCTGTTGCCAGATGCAGAATGTGATCCGCTTAATTGTCCAGACAAATTTCAAATGAGTCTGCAGCGGCGGCACGGGACGGCGCTCTGTGACAAAAAGCTCCTCTTTAACTCGCGAGGAACACGCGTCAGGAGACAGCTGTCAGTTCAGGCCTTAAAGAGCCGACAGAAACTCAAGCTGCAGTGGTCGCAGGAGGAGACCCGCTGCTTCTGTGGTCGTCTGGAAAAATACGGGGGAAACTGGGCGGAGCCTTGTGGACCAAACCGGTCTATGAAATGCTCCAGCGGGAGACGGCTGCTGATGGACTGGTTCTTGAGAAGAACGTGAATAGAACCAACTGAGCACTAGCACCAAACTAGCACCTGGTGCTTTGGGTGGCTAAGCTAACCTATCTGTGGCCCAGTAGTTGATCCAGACCTCTCTGGTAGTTTTTGCTTGCCTGCTTGTTATCGTCTGTGTTTGCTGATCGTAGCAGCAAAGCCTTTTTGGAATAACGTGGCTCTATTTAAATGTGAACCACTCTGTGTGCCTTTTTCTCACGTGGGATCTGGAGTCAGCCTAGTTCTGGCTGCTTGTCCTCATTCTTCAAGGACAAGGTATTTTTTTCTCAGCAGCAGCAGCGGGCTGCCATCACAAATTCTTTAAATTCTCTCCTCTCCTTCTTCTCTCTTGTCCTATTCCCTCCTCTCACTCTTTCCTCTGCTCCTCTTTTGCGGCACCATCTCTCGCTCCCTGCTGCCGTACACGTGCATTTATTATTTAACAATCTGAGGAGTGAAAAAGCTATAATAGAGTGTTACAGCATCCGGCCGGGCCACAGAGACATGTTATTTTTACCAATCTTCTTTGCCCCATTCAGATGGTTAAATAATAAATGTGTTGGAGGCACATCCACTCGGTTGGATGTAGGCAGTTGCAGATGGGAGTCATCAGTATGCCAAGTGTGTCATTAGGATGACACCATCCACTGACGGATTGCGGATTTGGGATGAATTTCACCACGGGATCGTCGCAGTGAAAATGAGATGCGGTGGTATAGAGAGGAGGTGCAGGAATCTGATTTCGTTTGCTCCTGCGTCCCCTGCTCGCTTGTTGTGTTTTGTCTGCAGCTCAAATCGTTGAGCTCGCGTTTCCTTGGTCCTGTGTGTTCTTTATTGAATTCAAGGAAAACAAGAGTTCAGGTGTCGGCACTCACTCAGGGGCTTTGGTTTTTGTTTTGTTTTTTTCTTTCTGTTCTGCAGTGTTGCCATACAGGAGCTACACCCGCTCGCCTCGTTTCACATTAATAATACGATGTCGCCTTCGCCGCACGCTGTTATCCACTCTTTATCCACCAGGCTTTCAGAAAATTTGGTTTGAGTTTTCCTTCATCCTCTACTGCACATAAAAGGATAATGCTGATAGATAGGAAGACAGAGCGACTTCCAAGAGCCTCCACAGCCACTCTGCCCTGAATATTCATGATTGCGCCGCGTTGACTGTAGCCCACGAGCCAAATGGCGGCTGCAGGAGTTTTAAACAGTCAACGGCAGAGCAGGGGAAGCTCAGTGCACCTGTTGGAGGTCACCATCATGTGTCTGGTGACAGATGACTCTGTCGGCAGATTTAATATGACAGGGACCTGCTGCTCCTCTTACATGGCTCACCTCCCTTCAATGACTGCGATCCCTCCTGACGTTGTGCAGCTCGCCGCCGCCGGTGCTCATCGCCGTCCTCTCGTCGTCAGCGGAGCCGGCGCCGCTGTTCGACAGCGCCGAATCAAACATCTATACTTCATACGGTGTTTGTTTTGGAAGTGACATCGGCGCGTCTATTGGCGACGGGGAACGCTGCGAGCATACTAAGTGCATGTCAACATTGTGTTAGCGCGTCGTTCATCCGTTGTCTGGCGGTTATTAGCCCTCCAGCAACAGGTGCTCCTGCTGCGGCCTTTGACTGTAGAGTGGAGCCATTAATACATAACACAGTCATTTTCAGAGCACTGGGAATAACTGCTCACATGACTCGGATTCACTGAAGCTGTTCCAGAGAATCGTCTCGGTGACAGACGGAGAGAGAACATCTGGTGCGTAGTCCCGATTCAGGCGCTTTAAAGCTTCGGCTGTCGCCATTTTGATCAGCAGCCAAATCAAATTCTGTTTTTTATTTCAAATATTAATGCATTACCACAAAACCCCACCAGCCGTGGAATAATGAGTTAATGAGGAAGCTCAAACTTCTGTGTGACTGCTACATTTGTTGTTGAGACCCAGAAATGGCGCAAGGGCAAAAATTTAATACCACAAGAATCTACAGCAGCTCAACTGCAGGTTAAGAAAACAACTTCATCACTTTGACGACATATTAAAATACAGAAACTACATGAGGAATGTTTCCAGCTGAATCCTTCTGATTGATGACTCCCAGAGCAACACTGCCGGCAAACCGACAAACTTTCTCGATGAAAGTGTGGTCAGATTGGTGAGCGTGTTGAATCCGAGCCTTTGAACCGTTAAGTGAATTCAAAAAAAGCTTCCGTTCTTTATTTATTTTTCTGGTTCCGCTCCTTCTCTTCCGACAGCAACATTTGTCATTGTGAGAAGTTTCAAATGAACAAAGAGCTTTTGTTTGAAACGTATGAGCAATTTCTCAGAAGAATCGGCCGAGCCTTTTTTCGCCTCTGACGTTTATTCATTGTTTGGAGGTAATGAATAAGATTTTATAAGGATCTGATGATGCATCAGAGAAAAATTTTGCGGTTGCTGGCTCTGCCTTCCCGTCAAAGGGTCCTTCTAGTATTTCCTCTTCTTTGGACTTGAGTAGATTTGGTATCATGTTTGATTGGTTTATTTCTCTATTATAGTCTGTTCCCACCCTCTGACGTATTTGTTATGAGAAGCCCTGCATTAGCAGTGGAGGCGTCGGGAGCTATCAGCTGTTTAATGGATGCTCCTCTGGCCTTTGTTGACGATGACGTGCGTCGGATCAGGTGTCTATTTGAGCAAGATTCATTCTAGAAAGAATTGGAAGGGGGGGAAATCCAATTAAAATGGAATGTGTCTGGAGGAAGAATCTCTGCAGATTGAATATGCGGAGGATTCATAGTTCCTCCCGCTGCATCCATATCTCAGCCTCACCAGATAACTTTCAGATCACACGTTTCCCTGCACCAGACAATCAATCCATTCTCTGCGCTCGCCCCTCCAACACGTTCACAAGCACGGCAGTGAGCCGCTGAGGTTTAAACATGGGCTTCTGCAGCCAGCTGTAGACCTTATACATTCCCAGAGTTAATAATCATGTTTAAACCCACCAAATTTATTGGCTGCCGGGGAGGGTGGGATGATGAAGAGGGGTTGAGGACTAGGAAAAAATGCAGCCAATGAACTTTAAGCATGGTTATAAATTACTTAGCATATATTTCATGGCAAAAAAAAAAAAAAAAAAGCCACATAGCACATTCTCTTATGTCTGCAATGCAATCAGAATTTAATTAATGGCCGATGCATTCTGGGAGGACAGTAACGATGGGAATAAAGAGCTGCGGCCACACTGATTACACAAAAGTTTGGTGCAGCTGCATGGCTAATGAAGTTGACATGGCGCTAACACTCTTGATACAGCTCCATTCAGCTCGGCTGTCAGAGATGGAACAAGCTCACGTTTATCAGAGGACTGTTTTCAGGCTCGTTCGGAACCTCTGAACCGCTTCAGTGAGGGACACGTCTCCCTGAGTGGTGATTCCACGCACTGTGTTTTCCATTATGTTCAATATGGAGCCTGCACTGAGGCGGGGTAATGGTGACACATTCATTTACAATGATAACATCACCTTGTCTTAAACTTCCCAGTGTTTTAAATGGTGCACTCTGTTAATCCTGACCCAGCAATTCCTCACACCAGTGAAGAATTTCCACATTTGGACATAATTTGACTGGTTAGCATTTAATGAATTTGTCAAAGTGGAGTGTGACATTCTGTGGAATATTTGTTTCATTTTGAGAAGCCGTGGGTTGATATTTCGCAATGACTAATGTAGCATTGGTTTTTGAATCTGAACCTTGAAAGGTTCTGAATGAAGACTTTAATCTTTAGCTCGAAAGAGAGACTCAGTAGAATAGTAGTAGTTTTATATCTTATATTCAAACTTTAATCCATATAGTTAGCCCATTTCGTTTTTAAAAATCCGTACAAACTTCCTCCCTGATATGTCTGCGTATTCACTGATCTTAATTCATCTTATTAATTGAAATCTTTATGAATTTGTCTCAAGAAAAAGACAAAATCCAACTTCAGCAAAAACAGCGAAAGTGTCGGTTTGGAGATCATTTTCTGCCTCAGTCACATGTGCACAGTGAGTTTCTCCAAAACACATTTACACCCCGAGGTTTTCACTGACATAAGCAGCACTTATAGAAGAGGAGCAATTTCCATCTACAACACCGTTCTTTTTCCTTTTTATAGTTTTGAGAAACAGCATTTGATCCTATTCAGAGAAATTACGGTGACAACCCCCCCCTTTATTTTTTAATACTTTATCGGGTGCCTTATCATTTTATTATTACTCTCACAGCGGGCGAGAAGAATAACAAGGGGGGATCAAATGAAAATGAGTCACTATAGCCATGAAGAAATGAGATGGTAATAGAGGAAGAGTTCACTGATTAAACTCCATTAATGTGCATCAACTTCATAAAATGCAGGAGCGTGAAGCAGGAAAATAGAACCGGATCCCTGTGGAGTGTGTGAGCTGCTGCCGCTCTTCCTCCTTCTGCTCCTGCTCCTTCTCCTTCTGCTCGTTCTGCTGCTGGTGAGAAGGTGACCAGTGGGTAATGGGATGGAGGCTCGTGCGCTGTTTTGTTTCCAAGATACTGCACTTAAAGAGGAGCATTTATCAGACTGCAACAACGCTGTGGGGAAAAAACCCCTACAGCAGATGAGGAAAACAAAATCTAAGTGGTTATTACTTAACTAATCCCAATAGTTAAGACGAAGGCTCAGAATGAGGCGCTTACACTCACTGACCAAGGTATGCTGGGATCGCACTTTAGCTACGAGAACATGCAAATGACAAGAAACGCATATTAATTTAGTTTAGCAGATTAATGTGTGTAGCATGTGAAATTATAATGATTTAATTGTTACTTGCACCTTCCACATTATTCATGTCCTAGAGTTGCAGAAGGCAGGAAACGCGATTGATTACGTGAGGCGACGCAAATAGTGCAAACGAGACGAAAGTGCAAAAGCAGAAATGAAGTGAAGTCTCTGCAGTGATGAATGTAACGTAACACACACACACACACACACACACACACACGAGTGAATGCAACCCGCTGCCGACCGTCATTATCCTTCATTTGAAATCAAAAATGACAGTATGGCTCACAGCTTGGAAAACCTTGAGTTGCATTGAACTGAAACAGCCAAAGAAAGTCACATGGAAAGAAATTTTTTAGAGTTCGTAGGAATTCCAGAGAGGGTTTGCGCTTTGGACGTCCAGATTCCACATTAAACATCAGGGACAGTAACTTATTGGAGGTAAGGACGCAGCTCTGTGGAGTCACCGTCCTTTAGAGGAGGGATAATCACAAAAACTAGAACGCTATGTTTTGGCGAGAGGAATTCCTGTGAAGTGCTGCTATCTCCTTTCTTTTATGTGCCCTTTTTCTAGAAGGTCAGTTGAGTGCATCCCGCCTCTGGGGCTCTGGCAGGGTCCTTGAACGCCAGCGTTCCAAAGTTCAGGTGTGCATCAGGGTGGCGTGGTTATTAGGCAGAATGAAACCCTGGTGGACAGGACCCAGGTCTGTGGCAAACAAAGCTCTGACCTTCCTGTGGAGGCAGGCAGGCGAGCATAAAGTAGAATTTCTCCTGCAGATCCATGTCACGCACAAAATAAAGTAGCGCTCATTATCAGAGCTCGCCTCATGTTCAGCTAGAGCTTTGATCTGTGACTGTGGTTTACAAAAGCTTTCACAGATCAGCAAAGACTTAGCCAGACATTATACTAGCAAAGAAGGTAATCATGGATGTGACAGTTTTATCAGTTATTAGCAGAAAACCTTATGGACCTTAAATCAAACTGGTCACCAGGTCACCATTTATTTTCCAGTATTTCTAGAATTGCCAAATGGGGGGGATTACAATTTAGAGTCTCCACTCAAACTAACTCCGATATGTCTCTGGACTGTGGGCGGGCGAAGGGAGAAGAACCTTCTCGCTTTGATTTGATGCTTTTATTGTTGCTCACATCTACTTTGCAGCGTGTAACAGAATCTGTATGCAGGGGCAGACGCTGCGCTCTCTCTCTCTCTCTCACGGTGGTCTGTTTGATGTTTGCTGTTGTCTTTGATTGAGATTACAAATGTGCTGTGGGAGCTCAGCCCGGAGTTGAGAGCTGGATTAAGGTCTCTCTATCGTAGTTTAAGGGTATCCTAAGCTGCAGCTGTGCGTGAGTGATAGACAGTGTCTCTGTTGAGAGGCGTCGTCTGGCGGGCGGCGGGGATCGGTATCGCCGCCCTCTCTGCGGCGTGACAGACAGTAAAGGGGTTCAGGAAAGGTTGCGGGAATGTTGTGCATCCCGCTCCCTGGTGATGTGTGCAACTGCTTTCAGATGAATGTCCCTTTGTTTTTGGAAGAGCTGTCAGCTAACGCTTTCATCACAGCAAGCAGCACACGGTCAAATGGAAACACTCAAGAGGAATGAATTAACAAGCCACTTTCAATTATGTAAAAGAGTTTCATTCTATCTCGAGCAGCCGGTGAGGAATGGCCATCGCTCATACATCCAGAACCACATCCCAGCGGTTCTGGTTTCTGTTTCTTAATATCTACTGCGGCTCTTTATTGCATAATCTGCTGGTATGCATGCATGAGAGATGTATGGGTTTTTTTTCCTAAGTCTATGCAGGGATGATACTGAATGTGCCCGTGGATAGAAGGAAGTGTCTCTGGGCCTGTGAGGAATAAGCACAGAACGAGCCAGAAGCTATAAAGCGATTGCAAGATTCAATTGGATTTAAGGTTAGCCTCTGTTCATGGATTCTGCCATATCCAATCCTCGGTGCGCGCTCAGTTTGATTCAGTGGGCTATGTAAGCTGTGGCACCTGTGCCGTGGACACGCGCCATCCACGCCCCGTGTATGTTTGTCATGCAGCACTTCAGAACGTCTGTAATTTGCATGTTTAAGCATCTGTATGGTCCCTCTGTGTATTCACATGTTTTAAATGAAAACCTGACTTCACAACTAAACAAGGTGGTTAAACAGGTTTATGGTGTTAAGCTAGCTGCCCTCCATGTTAGTCTCTGTTGCCTTCGTGCTTTTTTCCGTGTTACCTCAACAAAATGATGGAAAAACATTTCCCATATCTTAAACTCCCCACTCCACTCAAATGGGTTGCAGAGCAGTATATCTCGCATATCTTGAGTCGGGGGCCCCTCCGAGGTGCCTGGAGGGGAAGCTATGACTGACTCCATCTCAGCAAGTTTATAACCACTTGCTGCCAAAATCGTCTCTTGGGTCATTTAGCCACCGTCAACAATTCAGATGAGGCTGCTGGCCCATGAAGGATAACACCACAGCAGCTCCTCAGACAGCCGGCGTGCAAGTAAAGCTTTTAGTCCAACGCTACGTGAAGATCCACAGAGGTCAGGATTTTGAATGCAATCTGTTTTAGATCATCGTTCACCTCCCGCACTCACATCAAGGATACCAAGGTTATCGTATGGAGTTTTAAGCTATTAAAGCCCCATAGTTTTTGAAATTAACAAAGGATTAAATGACTTAAATGAAGTGTAGCTCATAGTAACAAGCCCAGAGAGACACTTCAGTCTGCAGATCCTGCGAGGTGGAGAGAAACCTTAGCGCAAATTTACAAATCTCCTTCATCAGCGGCTCACAGCTCTTATTTTGCCCTTGAGTGCTAATCTTGTGTTAATCAGGCCTTGGTCATGAATATTTCTCTTAAAAATAATAAAAAGAAAATCATTAAATAATACTAGAAGATTTTAATTAGTTCAAAAAATGCAGATATTAAAGCGTCAGTGGTAAAATATAATGCTGGTTACCCAAAGCCAATGAACTGCACTGCTGGCCCGGCCCGTGTAGTTCTAGATATTAGTCCCAACATTATTTCTTGCAGGTATTCGTTCTTCTTTTATTCAAGGCAAAGCATAACCTTTAAGGATCGCAGCCTTGGAGCCTTGAGCAACAGTATATGTTTACAGAATTAGCGTCTGCCGGCGGGGCCATCTTCTCCCCAGCACCTTTTTCATTTGGGATTGACTCCTAGATCCATCAATGGCCCAAAAAGCAGCATTAAGAAACGTGAGGCACGATTCCATAAAAGCTGAATTTATTGAGAAAGGTTAAAGTCTGTGTTTTCACCAAAAGGTTGACGGTAAACGCAACAAGACATCAATGTAGTTTAGATGATTTAAGATGACGGCTGCTGTGCGTGGTGGATTCATTTCTCAGCACTTTGTATGCCGGGTGGGATTCTGTAGCTCTGCAGTCATTATCAGTCTGCTGAGATACGGGGCCACCTCAGGGTCAAACAAAGAAAGGGGTTGGTGGAAGTGGTTGGGCCCTTTTGGCCTCATTAGTTAATTAGAGTGCAGACAGGCAATTTCACTCACACTGGCCTTTGAGCGTGCACAGAGAATACATGAAAAATATAGGATTTATGCTCCAACCAAAATAAAACTTCAATGGGAAATGTCACAGCCTCGCTTTTTTCTAATTATGCGTCCAGTGGATTTTACTTACAAACTCCATTTTTTTGCTTCTTGGATGTCAAAGTCAGACGATGCTTCTTTTGTTTGGCGTATGGAGCCAAAACGACTCTTCTAGTTTCTGACCTAAAATATGTTAAATTTTCTTTTTCCTAAGTGCAGCTTAGCCTCAGTTGTATCCCTGTTAATTATAATGTACCAGGGGATTTAACCTTGTGACAGAAAGACCCTGCCTGAGGTTAATTGGTAGGAGCTGAAGCATATTCAGGTCAGACCTGGTTCAGACTATGTGAAGTAATTTCCCTGATCTTCTTTAGCTGAGAAGTGCAATGGGTAACAATAAATTAAAACCTTGAACAGCCATCTCTTAGAATTTTTCCAATCTGGTAATGGCCACCAGTCTAGTATATCATGCAGGTTACAACAAAATAAAATTAGCTTGCTATTACTGTTTTGGCTCAGCTAAGTGCACATTATTTTAATGCTAATGCCAGTCGTTGGTCAGTCTGTTGGACGGCCAGTCCAACATTTTGGTAACAGGCACGATACTGGAGGCCACATTTGGATGGAAATGTCGAATCTAAGACTCCCAGAGGAAGATTCATAATTTGGCATCTGTTTTTTTTTCCGCCGCCGTTACCATTTGATGCGGTTATTAATGCTCCTGTATCACTAAGTGAATCCCTGGAGTTTTTCATCTTTAGCAACTTCATTTGAAGCGTTGAAAAGTCCGATTTTACCTTTTGAATTCACTGAGAACATTCATACTCCCCAAAGGACGAACCCTTTCCACTCTGGATCGTCTTAAAAGCTTTGTGAATCATCATCACACCACAATTGCAGCTTACAAAATGTCTCTGAACACATCTCTTTTTATCTTCTAGATTAACCTTTACATCCTAAAATACACCCTGGCCTTCTCTTTCATGTCACTCTTAGCTCAGACGTCTGGCAAGACTTTCTGCTGTGGTGCATGATGGATAATGCAGCTGAGCTTCAGCTCTTTTGGTTTCATGAACTTTAAGTATTTAAGTCTTTACCCTGTGAGGTTCTGTTTGTAATATCTGTACAGCCAGATGTCAGGGTCTAGCTGTTCTTTGCTGCCCTTTTGTGCAGCATCCTCTCCAAGTTTAGTAATTACATACTGTCAGGGGGACAAGACTCAAATTAATCAGAGTAAAGAGGGACGTTTCACTGTTCTGCCTCTGTCTAGTATCCAGATATAATGACAGAAGAGGTGCAGCTATTGGAAATCTATGAGGGAGTTGTTTGTTTGGAGGACGTGAGGGGAGAAGGAACATTTTTCATCAATAGAGGAAGTTGAGTGTGAAAGTGCAGAAAGTGTCACTCATCTGTTAAGTTAAGGGAAGAATAGCCCTTAAAAACTGTTGATTTCTGCTACCAGATCATGTCCTCTCCACTTCATGTGTTTGGATGACAAATGAAGTGGCAGCAGGTTTGCTGTTGGTGGCAGTGGCGGCGGCGTGGGAATGCAGGCAAAAACCATAATCCCAACAAAGCTGCGGTGGTGAATGACTGAAAGATATGAAGAGAAGGAGCTTAGTTGCTGACACGTCTATGTCAACGTGACAAGGGCCTGACACGTGGAAACGGCTGCTTAGTGCTTTTCTACAGTGTACAGAGTATAGCAGGTTAATGATTAGTGGTGGGGACCCTTTGAAAAGCTAGTTTATCAGACGGTGCAACACTGAGAGCAGGTTCTCTTTAGAGGCTGAATTTAAATGCTGTTACCTTCAGCGTGTTCACAGTTCACCTGCAAATTCATTTCCATTTTAAGTGCGATAGGCCCAATGAATTACGCCTGGTAATCTGTCAGGACTGACTCTAGTATCCAACTAAATGTCATATACAGATACGCGACATGTGTACTGTCTTTCTTGCAGTTCTTCTATGTGATTAAATTTAAAAAAGTCTTTTTTAGTTCCTTCCCTGCTATGCTAGCTCTCCTGAAGTCAACATTGAATAACACTGATTGGCCCCAAAAATCAGCCGCATTTTCATGACGCCCCAGTTCCAGCCAGTGCTGCGCCAACATCCAGGATCAGTCAGGGGTTAGTCCATCACTGAATGAAGCTGATGAGCTCTGACCTGCTACCATAGGTAACATCCTGCTGGAAGCAATTTGTGGCTGACAGGATGCAATTGAGGCCACAGAGTGGAGCGTGGGGTTGACGGGCTGATGATCTTGCCGGCCATCACAGGCTCAGATGGTGAACACTGACTGGAGATTGGGAGTGGGTTTCATTTCGGCTGCTAACTGGGAGCCAGCTGAGGCGCCAGGCAGCTGAGTGTCCGATGGTTTTTGGGAAGCCATGATTACCATGGCTCCAGGAAGCTAGTAGGCCGGAGGGTTGCCAGCTGAAATGCAGGGAAGGGGCTAGCAGGCTAAAGCTGGGCAACTGGTGAGGGGCATAGTGAAATGCTGGCTGGGAGTTGGTATAACAGATGCTAGCCAGCTAGGAAGTTGGCAAAATGGATGAACTGGAGGTAGCACTGCAGTTAAAGAGTCCACTGAATTTGCAATTACAAGAATCCTTCCCACCGAAGCTTTGATAACAAAAACCAAGACTGCATATTTTTAGTCCAGTGCTTGAGGCTTGTTGGCAGTCGACTCCAAGGCTGCGAATGCTTCCTCGTTAAGTCACCTCATTAAGTTCTTCCACCTGAAACTTGAGGTCCAACGGGTCAATTGTTTGTTTACTGTGTTATATCCCAGTCTGAATTGTTCATTAGTCAACTGCCGAGACAAAAAAGTCAGTTGGAAGCAGTGAAGTTGTTGGTAATGTGAACCGACAGGCTCACATGTGGATGGGTGGGTAAACAGGAAGGCGGGATGACTGGCACGCTGTCAGTGACAGACAACAGGATGCAGCATGCAGGAAGCTGCTGCACAAGGAAACATCAGGAGAGGAGGCAGGTGACAGATTCTCTGGGAAATTCGCTGGGACAGAAACTGAAACGGACAGACCTACAAGGTACTGGTGACAAAGGCCGAAACATTTAGTGACCGAGGTAATGAGTGGCGTAGGAAGTCTTGCTGATTGAAAGAACAGGTCAACGTGTGGGGGCATCTTGTGGGTGGAAGGAGAACGGCAGCGCTGGAGGCTGAAGGGGTCTGAGGCAGTGGCTTGTGACAGTGTGAGGTTTCTCTGCATTCACTGCCCGGTCAGAGAAAAGCTTTAGTGCGCTGTCCCAGGGTGAATCTGGAGCCAATACCGAGACGGCACCATAGCAGTGATGAGTGGGTGGTTATGCAGTGCTGTAAAGGTGTCGCTGAGGCTTTGAAGATGTCTGTCAGGACTCCTGGTGAAGTTTATGGAGGAGTTTCTTTCAGTCTGCAGAGGTTAGAGGGAAAGCTTGTGTGTGGATTCATGAGGAACACTGAGACTTCCTACTGTGTGATATCAGACAATTCAGTGGGACGTGACGTGACTCGACTCACACAACTTTGATTTGGCAAAAGAAGACTTTGCGAGCGTTCTTGAAATGTGCAGTGATTTTATTTTGGTGAATTCCAACTTGAGGATCACTGTTGTTATTGACACACTTCCGAGGGTCGCTAGTTGACAGGAAGGAAGGACCTGTTAAAGACTAGTAAGTCTTGATTCAGACGAATGGATTTGTCCCATCTATGTTTTCACCTGAGGTTCATGACCCTCTCATCTCTGACACAGGCTTCAGTGATGATGATGTGCTCTGCTTAGATTTGCTCTGAGAAAATCTCACTTTAGTTGCATCTTTCAGTTGTGGCTCAATATGGCTCTGTTTAATATGGAAACCACATAACAACAATTGACGCCTATTTTCCGTATTTTCCACCTCTCTCTACTTCCGCTTTTAAAGCAACGGCAACAAAATGCTGCCTAATATTCATAAAAATGAAATGGGACCATTTTGAGATCAAAATTGTCTCCTAATGTCTGGGGAATGCATTTCAGCATTACTTCCTCCTCATTCCCTGTGGGGAATTAAGAATGAAAGTGTCTCACCAATTTGCTAAAGAGATTGAAAATGGGTTTCCTGTTGGAGAGAGGGAATGACTGCTGTTGCTCTTGTCGTCCTTCTTCACATCTTGATTGACGAGGAAAAGCACTTGGCTGTAAAATCCACAAAAAGAAAAACTGAACCTCGGATGCAAAAGAAATAAATCTAAAACCTGCATTCTGTCTCGCTGTGCCTTCTGCGAGAATTCCTTCCTAAGTGTCTGTGCTGTTTACGCATGCATCCCAGTGTGTCGAAACACAGCGCCGGCTGCCCCTGCATCGTGTGTGCTTGCTCCGTCATGACTTGCATGTTAAGCACCAACAGCTGACTGTTGTAGCCTCCTTGTAATAGAGCCAGTCACCACCGGCTGCCAGGCTTCAATTAGCCATGCAAACCCTCTGATCCAAGATGGGAGAGAAGCTGCTGCAAACTTCAGGTTTTTCCCCCTCTGAAGAAGCAGATACTTCCTGTTTGTTTACTTCACAAAGTAGCACAGAGTAAGCTGGACGGCCATGTGGCCTGTATAAATATTTGTACGCTCACATAATTTGGAATTAAAGAACTGTGTGATTAAGATGCTAAAAGCCTGTTCACAGTAGCAGGCTGTAAAATCCATAATCCGCTCACCAGAGAATGGTCAGCACTCTTATCTTCACTCAGTGGTTTTGGTCATTGTTGCTAAAACCTCACAGGCATATTTGCTTCAAAGTATAGAGGGATTATCAGGAAATTAAAACACCATTACTGTGATTACTTCTAAGCTTACCATGAGTAGCTTTAAATATGCACCTTCATCCAAGTTGGCTCCTAACTTTGTCAAGTTAGGAATTTGAATAATCACTCTCATGACGAGCCATAATGATATATGTGTGTATGTATTGATGTAAGTTTATTGTGCATTGATGATTCCTTTAGAATTTATGACTCATGTTGAATTGTGATGATTTAATTTCATAAAGTATTAAAGGGGTTCAGATGTTATGTCTCTGTGCTGCTTTGAGTCTGGAGGCAATGTAATTACTTCCTGGAGCACGGCAACCAAAACAGCATGACCTCTACGATCCAGCCCTTCTTCAGTGCGCATATATATATATATATATATATATATATATATATATATATATATATATACACACACACACACACACACACACACACACACACACACATTTGTGGCATATTTTCTGTGGATATGCTCTTTTTAAAGCGGGTTATAAATGCAGTTTTATAGAAACAGCAAAATAACTCAAGGTGTCTTGAGTTGCTATGGTTACTAATTGCCTCTGTGGAGGTTTCATGGAACAAACTGACAGTTTTTCTTCCTCCACAAGAATAAAAAAAAACAAAACAGGGTGCACTCAGGTTTGATGGCAGCAAACTGTCATCTCTGATTATACAGTTGTGCTGCCCTGAAAAGTCGAAAATGCACAGGACTACAGGTCTACGGGTACCAGACTGGAGTTTTATTCATGCAAATATTTGTCACAGGCTACGCTGCTGTGCATACAGAAATACGGCCCCTGGAGGCGTCAGAGTACAATGACCCAAATTCCCCAGTGGTTTCTACAGGTTTGACCCGTTGTGTCCGAGTTAGCCAGCTATCCTCTTCAATTTAGCCTAGTCCTGGTTCAGGGAGCATCTCTACCTCAGTGATTCCACTTCAGAGTCCAGCTTCCAACACTGGTGCACGTTCACTTCAGCCCACTGCTTGAATCAGGGAGAGCTTGTGTCTGTGTGTCCATGTGTTTTTACTTTGTCTCACACGCTATCTACAGACGCACTGATAATAATTTTAATAAAGTATCCCATATGCTTCTTATGTTGCTGCCTTGACCACAAAAAATATTTTTACTTCACTGCGTAGCACGAGTTCATTACAGTACCTAAAGCTGTAAAGTCAGAATATTAGAGGTAGACACGGACAGTAGAGACCCCAGCAGCCACTTGCTCTACACACTCATGCAATGGGAATAAAGATGTTTGTTGATTTTAATAAGGTTGTTTTGGTTGGAGGTTGGTTTAATAGATGGGGGGGGGGGGGGGGGGGGGGGGGGGGGCTCATAATTAGTGTAGGCATTAAAGTGTTGTGATACAGATGAAAATAAGCAGCCAAGCATGAGATGACAATGGATGTGATTCATTCTCCGACGTGGAGATTTACTGTGATTTACTTAAATGCCTTCGCCTGCGTTAAAACAGGCTGATTCAAACAATGAAGAAATCAGGCTGATGTGACTGCGTGTGTCTCAGAGGTGGAACGAGGCGTGAAGACGGACTCCTGAGAGGAGACACGGAGGTTTAGAAGTCTGTGAAGGAGACTGGAGGTGAGGGAGAGGCAGCTTAGTGGAGAGAGATATTGTATTGGTGTCATGACTGAGCACATCGGGGCACAGATAGCTTCATCCTTTATCTAAGCACTCTCCTCTCTATGCCAAACACTTCCTTCTATCTGTCCTGTTAATCTACACCTCCTTCCCTCCAAATCTCCTCACTTCTGCGCTCCCTCATTTTCCTTTTTAGTCACATAATCTCGGTCAGCGCTTCTTGAATTCCAGTACTCCACAGGGTCAGGCTGGTGTTATTGCACCTCTAATGAAGTGTCTATACTTAACATAAGTGTGCTTAAGATGTCAATGTCCAAATGGAAGCTTCCTACAAGTCCCACACCTTTAAAACCATAATGCAAACTGCAGGAGCCATAAATATAACCTGAATAACAATATTATTATTTTGATTTTTTTTTGCCATTTTTGTTGTTTTGTTAAACAACATGAAGAGCCATGACTCATCCCCCGGTTTTTTTGGTTTTGTTTTAACCCAGTCTGCATTTCACAGCAGCAGATTACTCTGTGGAAGCTTCATAATTTCTGCCTCCACCCGGGGCGTCACCTTCTACAGATTCAGAGCGAGCTTCAAACCAGCGTCTGTGGGGGGTTAGAGCTTCAAACACTGACGGGAGCACACTTCCCTCTTTGTGTGTCTTAGTGGGGTGTCGCTCAGATCACCGTGCACATGACGCTTCCTTTTATTTGAAGGGACACGGGGACTGTGTTGCTTCGCTTCTGAAAAACGTGAACTCTGAAAATCCCCCCCCCCCTTGCTTCGCTTCTGAAAAACGTGAACTCTGAAAACCCCCCCCCCCCCCCACACACACACTTTAGATGAACACATCTCATTTCCTGAATATTTTAGGAAACAGCCCAAATGTCCTTAGTGTTCTGCTCCACTTTGAGCTCCACGTGGACTTCTTTCATTTGAATGGTTTTACCTGCATGTTAATGACCAAACCAGGTTTGCTTTGTTGTATTATTACACCGAGAGCAAGCACCATATTAACAATTCCCATTTGGCATTGGGGGGAAATTATGCCTTAATGGTCTGGATTTTAATGAGACTTGCACTCAATGTAATTTGTCTTTTATTATCATCTCTTTTGAAAATTAGAGTTAGTCTCTGTACAGGTTTTTTTTTTTAATGAGATTGTCTGAGATTGAAAACATTTACTTCTGTTACAAGGAGCACCTGGTTTCTGTTTCAGTTTGGAGGGAAAATCCAGAACTAGAACCAGAACACTGAAGAGAACGCAGGTTGTTATCATGGTGTCTGACTTCCTGTTGTATGATTTTTTTTTTTTTTCTCCATTTGTCAGAGAAAATACATGAGACTTTTTCTAAACTTGCATAACCCTTGAGGAAGTAGTTTTGAATTAGTTTGTACCTAAGCCTCAGGCCTTCTTTCATTTCATTTCTCCTCATATTGGTTCAGCAGAGATGGAGTAGAAGTCGCTGCTCGGCTTGATGTGCCGGAGTCAACAGCCACTTCATCATGGAGACACTGCACAAGTGGCCATTTAGAGACACATGAGAACGTGACTATGGGAATAGCTATCTTTCCCACACCGCCTGAATTCCTTTGTGTTGTCTTTAGTGCTGCAGATATGATCAGCTGAGATCCGGCCAGTTGTCTTAGTCTTAGGAAGCTAGGTCTGGGTGTGCAGCGTTGGATCTGTGATCTCGTAGATGAGGGACGGAGGAAATGGATATGTTGTTTTCTTTGTATCTACCTCCAGCCTGAAGAAGCAAACACACGGTGGGCAGTGGTTTTCCTCGAGGCTACATGCTAGCCTGGAAAACAAGGGCGAGGTCATTCTCGTGGCAGAGGCAGAGTTTTTCTGCGGATCAATAATCGTATGGGAGAGGTTGAATCGATGTTTAAGACTTGATTGACAAAGAAATGGAGGGAGGGTTTTTCCCCCAACCTCAACTAAGTATTTCAACATTCTTTGAGGTTAGCAGGAAAAAGCAGTGACCTCACTGACTTCACCTAAATGTGGTGAATCGTGGAAAAGGTCCGTTAATTTAACTTCCTGCCATTGTTTGCTGATCTTCTGCCCCCAGCGTCCATGTGAAGCAGTTCATTGTTCTCTAAACAGAGGTGCATACTGTGTACATTTCTTTGCAATCCTAGACACTGTGTACACTCCGCTGCCCAGTGTGTTGGCTCGAGTTCTGCCTCAGTGTGTAATGATGATGGTTTTTCACATAAAGAAATGAGCGGGAGGAAATAAGAAAAAGAGCAACGGAGGCTGCCGCTGTCTCTCCTCACGCACAGATGCTGTGTCTTCACCTGTGGGGCTGTCGCACTACGAAGCACCAACAGCTCGGCGTTGTGACGGTAGCTGGCTGCCTGGCTCCTGAATGCCGAGCGCTTGCAAACCGTGGAGTTCCTGGCGAGAACTGAGCCGAGACTGACTCGGTGCGTCTGCGTGAAGTGGCCACGCGGCGAAGGCTCGGTGGGATTCTGTCTCCGCGATTCGGTGGCGTTTTCTGCTTCACAGACGGCGCTTCCCTCCGGTTCCTCACGTCACTGTGGGCAGCAGATTTATATTAAACCGTGTCGCATTAGGAATCATCACATCGCTGCTGAGGATTCCCTGATTGGGCTTTGACATTTTGACACTTTTCAAAGAATATGCAGGATATAGAATTCTGTTCTTCTTATTTCTAGCATTCAGTAACAGAAAACAAACGGCAGGTGTTTCCTCTGTGGCTTTTTACACATCTCTGCTTGTGGCGGCAGCTGAGACTATAAGTGCATTGGAGTCTCAGGAAAAAGGATATTCTCTGATTTATGGCGTTGTGCCTTTTAAATCACCCGACAGGGAGCGAGCACGAGAGAGCCCAGAAATGATGAGTGAGATGGCTCTTATAAACACCGTGTGAAAAAATAAATCCTCCGACAGCGATACCGCGGGAATGGAAAAGTGGTCGATCAGCTTACACAAAAACAAGCCTTAAACAACGCAAACAATCCAAACTCTATGATCACACAAGTCACACGGTTGCCGTGGCTGCACTGTCATGAGGCGTTGGACTTCACAGGTACAAGACTCATTAACACTTGGCACCTGTGTGGCTGCAGGTTGAGCTTCTCCATCGTCTCAGTTCTTCTTTGAGAATGAAAACTTCCACCCGGCTCTGCAATGCAGGACGCCTCCGACTGATTCAATACCTCTGCCTCACTCCCCTTATTTTAACAAAGAACCCACAAAACATGTGAAGAATGTAAAAATGTTCCCACTTTTATGTGTGTTATACATCCGCCTCCTTTCAAGCTGCCAGTTCGACAAGGTCCTTGTAGAAAATGGAGGCTTTTAACCCGTCTGCACATGGAGATGTTGCACTCTACTGAGCATAAATATTTCATCCCAGAGTTTCATTCATTGAGGCTATGCAGGAAGAACGCTTGCTCTTTTTGAGCAGGCAAAGCAATTTGATTTTGGGCCCTCGCCTTATTGTGCTTTGCCCCGTGTGTCACCATTTGTCTGGACGGGAACCCAGAGACTAATGTATATTTATTTTCTATCTTCCCTTCTCTACCCAGCTGCCATCCAGGTGGAAATCACTCCAACGCAAGGAGAGATCAGCGTAGGGGAGTCCAAATTCTTCCTCTGCGAAGGTAAGACCGCATCTCATTGGAGGCAGCGAATATCCCCTCATGCACACAGCGTATAATACTGCAGTATTAATTCAGTTATACGAGTCAGTTTAGCGGATATATACTCATTAAACATTAAGGACACTGCAGATAAGACATGACAGTGCTGAAGCAGTATGGACGTTTATTCTGAGATGAGATCAGGTAGGAAAGAGAGCCGAGGAGAGGAGGGAGCGGGGGGGTGGTGGGGGTGGGGGGGCATCTGAGGAGATAACGAGAGAGAGGTCTTGCACTTTCGCTGTGTTTCCAGTGATGAATGTAAGTAGATGTGCGGTTGTCAGCTTGTCTGAGATCCAGGGGGTAAGTTGGAACATTAGGTAAGTCATCTGTCCGACATCATACAGCACTCTGCCCATGAATAATGGGGTCATACATTATAGAAGTCAGAGAGAAGCACCTGGAAGTTTTGTTTCACCCACGAACGGATCCCGTCCTGCAGACTGTTGGACCTGCTACACCTGGCTGCACCGGGTCTGTGTGGACGTGCATTATAGACAGTTGCACAGCACAAGTAAAAGTCCATTTTAGTTCATCTGAAATATTATTTAAAAATAAAATAATGCATATGAAAATTAACTTTGTTTGGGAGTTGTATATGACGACCCTTTTTGATTTGACTCAATTGACTTATTTGAATATTTCATTATTCTTTGTTCAGTGAGAAGTGACTCCAGCTCCAGCTCCATTGTTTTAGTTGAAAAGACTTTTAAAAACACCAAAGGGTTCCTTTTGTGTTTCATTCAGACATTATATTACAGACATGAATGAGAACTGATCTCACTGCATGCACTGAAATCTAATTTCATGATCTAAAACAGCTCTGGTCTTTATAAAAAAAAAAAAAAAAAGCGAACGAACGACGTGAGCGAGTTGTTTGATTTTCCTTTCAATCATCCGTCCTGCTGAGCAAATAGATTTTAGTTTGCGCGCGTGGTGCGATCTTAAAAAGACGTCTCCTGTAGGGAGATCTTCACAGGAGCTCTTGATGCATGGAGAGAAGATATTAGCTTTCAACACTCGTGGAAGTTATAATGACTCGTCATGTTTCATCCTCCACTTTGAGTTTGGTGCATGTTTATTTACGGATTATCATGAGACCACAGACAGAAGCAGCATCTCTGAAATACACCAGTCAGATATGATGTGAGGAGAGCAGCAGGCCCCAGCAACGGCAAAAATAAAAATAGCACAAGCAGAATTCCACTTTTATTCCATGTTCGGCGGCTCTTTAAGACGTCCGGCCTCCCTCCTCATTCTGTGTTTCCTCCTCAGTGGTGGGAGATGCTAAGGACATCGACTGGTACGCCCCCAGCGGGGACAAGATCCTTCCCAACAGGCAAGACATCTTCGTGAGCCGCAGCGACGAGTCCACGTCCACCCTCACCATCTACCACGCCAATGTGGACAGCGCCGGCATCTACAAGTGCGTGGCCAAGAACGGGGACAAGGAGGCGCAGGCCACCGTGCAAGTGAAGATCTTCCGTGAGTGTTAAAGACTCTCTCTTCATCACCGACGCAGCCAAAACTAAAAGCTGACCGTCAAAGGAACTCTGCAGGACTTGACCTCAGTCACTTTTCTGAAACAAAAATCACACTAGTGTTGTTTCTACTGACATTTAAATGATTTATTTAATATATTTTACGGCTATAGAGGGATACAGCTTGAGGGTAAACGGTTCAAAATCAATGACTTAATTCCACTGTGGTGGCTGTTGCTTGAAATCGACTGTAATTGTCTAATTAATGTCTTAATTAGATTTGCGATAGAACCACATGCAGAGAACATCCTGATGTAATTGGTTTTCACAGATAGAAATCATTGATTTCCACTTGTTTGGCAAAGTCCTGAGATTAAATAAAATATGACTACTAACCCGTCATTACACACACCTCAATTCTGTCGTCACCGTGAAGGCGCCTTCGAACTGTCTTTACCTCGTCTACCTTCCCACGCCATCTGTGATTACATAAAGACTCAACCATCCAAACATTTATTAGCAAAGCAGAAGCTCTGGCATATGGTGCCTCGTTATGGTGCTAATCAACTGTAAAGCTTTTTTTTGCTCCCATGCAGTATAAATACGCCACAGGAGAGTTTTTCTGCTCAGAAGCGTCGGGCCGGGCGTCGAGATACATGTGTAATGGCGTGTCTGTCTGGTTCCCTCACAGAGAAGATCACCTTCGAGAGCGCCCCGAGCCCGCAGGAGTTCAACGACGGCGACGACGCTGACATCGTCTGCGACGTGGTCAGCTCGCCGCCGGCCACCATCATCTGGAAGCACAAGGGCTCCAAGATCCAAGTCGCCAAAGATGGTGAGCCGATAACGCGCCTCCCCTGAGCTGTCACCTTTCCTTCCTGCCGCTGCCGCGTGCCAAGGCCTGCCCTCCCATCAATTAGCTGTCCTCCCCTTTCAACAAACCCATGCACTGTCAGCACGGAGCAAGTGTGAGACCTCATGGATGATGCATGACAGAGGAAGTCAAAATAAAAGAGCAGGGAGCTGCTCCTGAGCCAACAGTCCTCGGGATAAGTTCGCTCAAACTTTAACTACCAGAAAAAAACAGACGTTCTGCCAGGTTCTGCTGGTCAGCTGTTCGAATCCCTTTTCTGATTCTTAAAGGAAACGTGTGATCTTCCAGTGTGCTATATCTTTTTTCTGTAAATGTAAAACTTTAACAAAGTTCCAGAAACCAAAGAGCCAGAAAGAAAAGTTGTTTTTGACAAACACAATGCCAATAAAACCCTAACCTCCCTCACACACGTGTCATTAGGAACCTGAAAACGAGCATTTCCTGTTTCTTTGAACACGTGCAGACACATGCATGTAGTTGGGTGTGGCCTATATATAAACCTCGCTGCATTTTTGGCTTAAAGCAAGTTTTGGGGAAAAAAAAAAAGCGTTGGATCGACATAATGAGCTTCAATTAGAGCGTGGTGGTGGATTCCTGTGGTGAGTCACTGTCACAGAGGAGTAAAGCACGGCCCATGAACCTCCTCTGCATCATAATCCTCCTCCTCTCTGTTTAGTCTTGTGTTCTACACAATCCCAGCCCTGCCTGTAAACACGCTTTAGAACCGGAGCGTGACACATAGCGAAGGTATTTAACTCTGCTGTGACGCTTTTCAAACGTTCTGAGAACGCGACTAAACACGCCGCCGCTGCACGAGTCAGGCGACAGGTTTACGTGGACGGTGGACAAATAACAAACTCCTCAGCCTGCACGTCCTCTGCCAATCAGAGGAGACGGAACGTAAACGCTGCAGTAAATATCCTCACGCACAGTTTATGTAAATCATTTCCTCTAACAGACGGTGTGTGTACACGTGTGTGTGTGTGTGTGTTTTTTGGAGGCGCAGCTCTGCCCCCGAGAGTTCAGCTGAAACTTTGCTCTGTGGAGAAACAGAGCGGGAGTTTTGTTCTACACTTGGACCGGGCCTATTTTAACCTTTCGCTAACCCCTCCCTCGGTGACCGCTAGAGAGCTCGGAGTCACCACAGTGTTGTCCTAAGGCAGCTTTTATTCCTGGACCCCGGTCAAGGAATGTGTTTTTCACTGGAAAAAACCCACTAAATGCAGCCGACGCTGCGAACTGAAAGCGTCTTATGTAATTTCTCTCGGCGCAGCAGTTGACCCCGACCACACGCTGCATGTTTCAGTGTCAAAACCACCCACCCAAACTTTGTCATTGTTTTATGGGTCAATGTATCATGTGCTTGACTATAGAATTTAGTTTTTTTGCTTAAATACCACTCGAGCCGCTCGGAGGACCGATGTGAAATACTTCAACAGCCACTTTTGCACCAGCCAAATAATTTAGTTCAAAGTTCTGCTTGTGAAGGAGTTTGCCCTCTGTAAGTGACAGGGAACAGGATTTGAGATGAAAATGAATGTGTACACTCACCTTCAAAGCTCCATTAAAGTGCAGTATTGACAACTCAATGTGAGAAGAGACATAACTCTGATGCTTCCTGACTCATTAACACACTTGAAGCGGAGAGATGTATCTTGTTTAAATTATTCTGCGCCTCTTCTCAATTTCTTATTGTTTTTCATCTATACACTGTGAAAACAACAACGCGTAAGAAACGAGCTTGTGAAAGAGAAAATGAGCAGAAACTTAAATACCACAGGAAAGTGAAAGTCCCCTGAAAATTGCATTCAGGTCGTTTAGACGGAGTCGTCTGTGCGATAAAGTGATGGGAATAAAATGTTCATTATCCAGAGCCCACGCCGTCTCCAGCACTCAGTATACAATTATGTGCATCAAGTGATTTTATCACACGCAGACTTTATTTTATTTATTTATCTTTCTAAGACAGGAAAGATCTCATCTCCCCTCAAAATTAAACCGGCAGCATCACACCGCCCCCTATAGATGGCCTGTGAGAGTCATATTTTTATGTGTGCGTCCTAATTAGCCACATTATACACATGTTAGGAATAAAAACAACAGAAATGTCTTATTTACTGTCCTGAAGGAATATTTGACAGAACCCTGTAATTTGAATGAATCCTGAAAGCTGGGTTTAGCTAGCTCTGTGCATTTAATTGCCGGTTTAATTCGAGGTGCGACACGTTTTGTCAGCGTGTGATTGTGTCAAACGTGGGCAGGCCGGGCTCTGGCCGCTCTTTCAACCGCAGGCCTCATTACGGGCATAATTGGGACCTTTTAATCCGCCTTCAATTTCCTGTCTGAGCGTTGAGGAAGCGAGTTCATTTCAGTTTGGGGCCTAAAAAAAACAGGCGAGTAGACAATAAGCCTTAAAGTAGTTTTACTTGTGTCGTGTCGGGGCGAGGCAGACGGGAGCTGTAGCTTTGTTCCACACGACTGAACCAAACAGGTTGAAACGCTGCAGCAGCTTGAGGCGTTGATAACGAGGTGAGGTGTGCAGACGAGGGGCAGCGATCACGAATCCACGCCCAGCGGCTCGGACACAGCACAGCACCAGGGAGGGGAAGCAGCAGAGACACAGGAGGAAGAAAAAAGACAAAGCTCCCGAACCAGAACCCTCAGACTTTACATTTTAGAAGAGGGCATTTCAATAATTATCCAAATTCAACGTTCAAGCGAAAGCTAAAACTAAACTCAATGGGGCTGCTAGCAAAAGCAAAAACATAGAAATAGTCCCATTCTGATTTTGTCTTGTTTCCGTCTGTGTTTCAGTTCGCTTCAGGATCATGGAGAACGGCCACCTGCAGATCCGCGGCATCAGGAAGACGGATGAGGGCATGTACACCTGCGAGGCCCGAGTCATGACCAGGGGAGAGATTGACTTCAGGATGATCAAGGTCATCGTTAATGGTGAGCTCCAGACGCCCTGTCACCTTCTTTTTTTATTTCTCCAGAGGCTGTCCTACGCCACCTTCCCGTGAACATGATATCTCAAGATATGCCTTGAATGGAACGTTTAAAACTTTGGTCCGAATATAAAATGATAAAATGTTGATAGATAAAAGGCAAAGATCAAAGACAAGATGGAGCGTTACAGTAAACTTTCGGCTTATTGAATCTCCAGCTCCAAGTATTTCCTTCCACAAGATTTTCAAATAATGAGCTTGTTTAAGAGGTCAAAGGTCAAGTCTCCCAGTGCATATGGAAATATGCAGATGGAGCCTGCGCTGGTGGGTGGAGGCGTACAGCCGCAGTGCAGTAAAACAAGTGTAAATAAGACCATCAGTGGTTCATAATGGATATGTACATAATTAGCTCCGGTCATTACAGACTTCAGCTTATCAATCAGGGATAATGGCAGATTATTACTTTCACTTCTCCGCCGTGTCCGCCCACTGCTTGTCGAGCTCCCC
The DNA here is from genome assembly GCA_016785235.1 of Pseudorhombus dupliciocellatus. Lineage (NCBI taxonomy): Eukaryota > Metazoa > Chordata > Actinopteri > Pleuronectiformes > Paralichthyidae > Pseudorhombus > Pseudorhombus dupliciocellatus. Next base: position 2,137,435 of record JAFBJW010000183.1, on the reverse strand, counting down.
TCCTGTCGGCAGGTGATAATGCTGAATAATGCTCTCACCGCTTTGTTTCCTCTGCAGGTTTTAAATCTATACATCACGAGACTCGGTGACAAGTCACCCGCTCATCCTCATCCGTGTCTGTGTTTCAGTGCTTCCCACCATCCGGGCCCGGCAGTCTGAGGTCAACGCCACGGCTGACGTCGGCGGCTCGGCTCTGCTGGCGTGCGACGCAGACGGCTTCCCTGAACCGACGGTCACCTGGGCACAGTACGTCCTCCTCTGCTCTGCTTGACTTGTTAGGATGGGAGTTGTGACGTCCTGCAGATCTCAAACATGTTTTTCTTGGCGGGATAATGTTGCATAAGGGTGATGCTGAGCAGCGCAGGGCGATGATTAACGAGGGAGACACAAACTGTCGAGCTCGACACTACGTGAGGCGGTGCTGTGTTCGCAGGTGCTGTGAGTCATGGATCTAAAACTGGAGAGGAACTTTGTGTTTTCTTTTTTCCTGACCAGCCAAAGTCCTGGAGAGATTACACCTCCACATATCCTGAAGTTTTGTTTTTTTTCTTTTACCCTCAATTTTTTTTTTTTTTTTTTTTTTTTAAATCTACAAAGAACAAGTTCAGCGAGAACTCACTTCATTTTTTCCCTAATCTGTTTCTGCAGGGAAGTGTTTTTGCTTTTATCTGTGACACGTCTGTAAGGGCGAGGCTGCGCCCTCTGGTAACAGGATGCGGCGTGAAGCCCGTATCACGTCTGAGTCGCAGCTCGGCGTATTAATCAGCAGGACAGTTTTAGGGAGCGTTGTTGGGTTGTTGCTGCCAAGGACAAAACACCGGCTCCACTGACCAAACACTCAGGCGAGGGGATGGATCCGTTATTTACCGGCTTTGGAATCCCTGAAGACATTGTTAGAAAATCGAGATCCGGCAGAGTCGGCGTGAATGAATGCAGTCATGTAAAAAAACAAGAAACAGTCAGTCGTGATCAGAAATGAACACGCAGTTAAGAGCTTGTCTCTGTGTGTCCCATTATCTCGAGGTGGCAGCAAATACCTGCATGTAACCCGGAGCTAGCGCCTTGAAATGACGGGGCTCACGCAGGTTGAAAGGAGGAGGCAGCGCGCTGAAAGGTTTCCTTTTCAAAGCCGCACACAATGGCTGGCTGCTTTTTTATTGTATTCATTAAAACGTAAATGCAAATCAGGTTGTTCTCGACGAGCCCTCGCTGAAAGAACAACTCAACATCGACTAGAAGTGCAAATTTGTGCGTTTCAGGTTTACTTCTAATCCACCACGGCTGGCGGCGTCCGCGTCTGTTTATAAATTGGCTCCTCTGATCAAGTCAGAGATAAAACAACGTGAAGTCTCTGTGGCGCTGCCGCCTGCGTCTCTCCGCCTCTCTGACCGGGCTGTTTGTGGAAAGTGATTGTGGGCCCCTTAGGAGGATTGCACATGCACAACATAAATTACAGGGAGTCTGTGTCTGGTGCTGTTTGAAGATATGGATATGAATATGAATCCGCACGGTCCTGTCTGCAAATTGTTGTGTGGAAGAAGTTTTACTTTGCATTTGCACGACTGTAAGAGGAGGAGGAGGAGGAGGAGGAGCTCAGGCAGGTTCACAGTTTGCTAATGCTAATGCTAAGATGGAACCATGTGTTGGAACATGTGAAGTGAATCTGCACCTCGGTGATGTAGCTTCAGGGAAAATGAATCTGGTGAACCTTGTGTGTCTTGAAACTGGGGGGTTAGAGTATTTAGCGTCGCACGTCACCTCATCAAAACCGTGACGTTGAACGAAGAGTTTCTTTGGATTTTTATGCACAAATGAGGATTACACTAGTTTAGAGTTTCCTTAAACCTTAACGTTTATATAATATATATAAAAAGTTTGCATTTGAATGAACTCTCACACAGCCAATTGGTATTTTTAAACATCTGCTCCCATAAGAATCAAACACACCGTCAATAATTAATTTGTGCAGATGTATAAATGAAGGTTTGAGCTGTTGAACGCTGTTCTAATACAGAAAACAAAATAAAGCCCCAGCCACGTTCTCAGGTGCTCTGTCTCCAGCAGACGGAGTCTGGCAGAGACTGGGGCTCCGTGTAAAGGAACGGGGCCAAGTCCGTTTCTGGCCTTTGTACAAGTTACTGAACATTAATTAGCTGAAGGTGATATAGTCTGGCATAAAAACCAAGAGTCAGCAAAGGCTGGAAATGAGCAGTCCGCGGTACTTTCTAAATTGCCTTTTGGCTAAAGAGAGAAAAGGGGGAATGAGGAGAGATATATGTTTTGTTTATGGGCGGCGAAGGTTAAAAAATCCTTTTATGTATTCGACCGACCTGGATCTAAATTAGGAGGAGGAGCCAGCTTCCAGCCATCACCACTAAATGAGCTCCCCAAACTATGACAATGACTTGTGACTTTACACAATTCTGGGCAGATGGGTGAAGCAGAGGAGTAAATCTCTGTTTGTCCTGGTTTCCTGGTGCTGCTGACGAGGCTGTCATTCACTGTCTGCCTCTGAGACTGCTGCTCAGGCACACTCACGCAAAACTTAAGTTTTAGGAGGGGCAAATGGGAAAAAAAAAAAAATAAACATAAATGCACCATCATTAAACTGGTGGAAACACAGGTGTGAGGGCCGAAGGAGAGCTGAGGCAAACAAAACCTGTGGAAATGTTTGACATGTTCCCAGGGACCAAACTTTCTCAGGTCGTCGTCGCTCTTAATCTAGATCACTGACGCTGGGAGAAGTGTGATCGAGCCCTCGAGCTCTCAAACAGATCCGATCTGAGCTCTTTTTTTTTTTTTTAAATGTATCGTCTCCCTCCCTTTTCTACAGTAACAACATCTTCCTTGAGACGGGCGATAAGTACAGCCTGAACGAGGACGGCTCAGAGTTGGAAATTAAGGACGTGACCAAAGTGGATGAAGGAGAATACACCTGCATCGCCAAGAACAAGGCGGGGGAGAAGACCGAGGAGGTCAGCCTCAACGTGTTCGGTAAGAGAATATCTACCAGCAGCTCTTTTTCTTATTTCTTCTCCTCGACATTTTGCGGACCCCCGTCGGCAGCTGCTCCAGCAGCTAGTCGCAGGGTAACGCGGCGTGAATGTACAGTTTAAAGAAAAGCATGTCCGACTGGAAAGTAATTAAGCCGGCCCTCGGGACACTCAGAGATATCACGCTGCACTTCCTCTTGATGAGGACATTTGCATTGCAGCGGCGTTACAGGCCGTGTCAAGGGAATTAAACCCTCGACGCTCTCAAAAAGGTGTGGAAACCTAACTAATCTCACGGGCACGTATGTGACGATGTCACAGATAATGATGGGACAACTCTTGCTGAAGAGCTGCACTGTCTGTCGTATTTTTTTTTTTTTTTTGCAACTCTTGCTGAAGAGCTGCACTGTCTGTCGTATTTTTTTTTTTTTTTTTGCCTGTTTAAGCTTTTATTTTGATTTATGAACCACGTACTGGCCTCAGTCTGCAGAATCAGTCGTATGAAGAATGAACTGGGCTCCAAACAGCAGAGACGCCACGTTAGCACCTAGCTGTTAGGAGAAGCTGAGTCCTTTCAAAATGTCGTCACCTTGCATCTAACGACAATAAAGACTCTTGAATCTTCAATGTTCAGGAATATGCAACTGCAACTGGAACTGGTTTGAGACAAATAAAACTGAATTAATGTAGTCTGCCTGAGGACTCAAACAAGTAGAATGCGTGTAATAAGTGGCCAGAGGACTCGTTATGCTGCTTGTTTGCTGGAGGTGTAACTTTCTGAAGTGATAGCACGCCACTTCATAATACGTGTGTGCTCAAATTTCTGACACCAGATATGAGCTGCAACAAGCAAAACAACCTCTGTGTGTTCCACCGAGTACTGATGAAGTATAAATATGTCTGAAAAACATGTTTCAGTACCAACTCCTCGTCCTTCTTCCCAGTGCAACCCAAGATCACCTACCTGAACAACCAGACCGCCTCAGAGTTCGACGAGCAGGTCACGCTGACCTGCGAGGCCTCGGGCGACCCCACGCCCACCATCTCCTGGAGTTTCCAGAACAGGGTGTTCACTGAAGGAGAGCAGGTACTGACTTTTAGACGATGACAAACCGTGAAGCTTCCTGTCCTCGTGTGGCAGCCATTGAGGCATAAAGACCCTCTGCTGAGTCTTGGCTGGGACTGAAATCCTCTTAACATCATTAAATAACAGCGGAGCGTCTTCAATCAAGTATCTGAGGGGGTGGCGGGGGAGGGCGGAGCCTTTAGACATAAAGGTCCAGGTGCCCTTTAACACCAGCGCGCTGCGGAGAGGAATCCATATTTTAATTCATGTGATACATTTATGCAAGAACTTGGGAGTCTCCCAGAGTTCTGCGCAGTTTCCTTTGATGATGAAAGGCCTCGCTGTATTGGGAAGAAAAAAAATACAAAGCAATTTTTAAAAAGCGTTTTTAATGTAATTCTAAAAGTTCAGCGTGAATTAATTCATACTGCGGCTCTCCAGGAACAGGGCCGTGAAGTCGCTGATGTCGCAATTTGGCACGATCAGCACTAAATGAATCGAGTAAACTCAGAACCAGACATCGATCGGATATATATCACCAGAATCAAACCTTGTGAAAGAAAGAAAACTCAGTCGAGGTGTGAACAGAAATCCACATTATTCTCTAAAATTATCACATCAGAGCAGTTCAGAGTTATATTTTTTATAAAGATTTATATGAATCGTCAAGGTTTAAAATATCGGCTCGTCGACGCTATAGGGACAAACTTGGCTGAATTATTTTTCATTCCAGAAAAGCAGGGCGTGACTTCCATCCATCACGGAGCTCATGCGTCTCCTCATTCTGACATTGATGTGTTTGAACCAGATCAGTCACTCGTCCACTCGCTCGTGTTTCGCCTTTAATCTCCGAGTCATTTCAGTCGACCTTGTGTCGCACACCACCCCGCCCCGTCCCCCCTCCCACCCCCCCCCCCCCCCCCCCCCCCCGCCCGTCCATCGCAGATCACTAATTGCCAATCAACAATAAACAGCTCACTCTGCTTCTTCCTCTCCGGACCTCGGCCTTAATTGCTCCTCCACCTGTGACCGTTGTGACCGCTCAGCCTCCTCTAACGCCGCTGGCACTGAGCGATGACGCCCGCGTCCGTGGCGCCTGTCGGAGGAGAGGGAGCTCTGTTACTTCAGAATGGCTCTGATAATGGCTCGCAATTCATGGAAAGTTAAAGGCAGATTGAGTCGAAAGCCCCTGAAAATGATTTCAGTGAAACCGGTTTAATTATTTCTGAGCAACAATCTGGAGACCACGAGTCAATCTCTGTTTCAGAATCCCACCTTCATGACCTCAATTACGGTTCTCTGGCAAACTGTTGTGATAATCCGCCGCGGATGGGCGGACGCCTTTCTCTGAGGTGGAAGATTCAGTGAAAGAGAAAAGTATTTCTCACAGATGGAAAGATACGGCAGAATAGATTCCATTGATAGGACAGAAAGACGTGACTGGAGACGAGCTGCTGTGAAGCAGTATGATTTATTCTACGACATACAATGAATATGATATACATACGATATGATGTAATATGATAGGACACAATTTGATGGTAAGATAAAACATGGTCGATAAGGTGATGTAATAGATATAATTTGATAGAAACAATATGATGTAATATGATAGATAAGATGTGATATGGAAGATATGATAGATAATATAAAATATTACAGATGAGATGATAAATAAGTTAAAACAGATAAGAATGTAATTTCAGACGAATTGAATTAAATGTATTGTTGAGCTATATTCAATCAGGAATAACACTGTGCCCTAAAATACAGCGTTAGGATATACAAACAGGATTCCTCGGGATTCTCCTTTTGCTCCATGAGGCCGCTGAAGGCGTGCTCGTCTTCATCGTGCTCTGCAGCGTCTCCTGGTTTCCTCTCGGCCTCCTTCAGGGCAGCAGCAGATAACAGTGGATCAGAGCGCCAGCTCCTGATGTCAGGAGCCATGAATATCCTCGCCGTGCCTGTTCTCTCTCCGCCGTACTGGCCTCAGCGTGTCGGCGGCTGCCAGCCCCGGAGACAGAGAGAGAGAGAGGGAGAATGCCATCCTGAGCCTATTGTCGGGCTCTTATCAGCTCATTAAAATGGAATAATTTTGAAAAATCCATCTTAAATGGTGCATTGTGTCACGTGCGTGGTGTGAGCAGCAGATGGATTAGTCACTTCCGAGTGGTAATTTTCTGCTGTGAATGCAGTAAACAGTATTAAGATAATTACCTTGCTGCCTGTAGCAGGTCTGTGGATGGAGGAGGAGGAGCACTTCGCAGGGCCTCCATGTGTTATTATACATCTTCATATTACCTCTGATCATAAGGGAAGTTAGGTGCGAGGTATATTTCCCTTGCAGATTTTCCCTCGCCTTGAGTTACAGACTGATCCGGAGCCTTTGGAAAAAATTGCAATTGGGCCACGGGGGCACAATACGATTCAGCATTTTAATAATATGGCTTGATTCCTTTAAAGGCTTTCTCATGTCCTTGAATACGCCTCGGCCCTTGCTGCAGTTTAAATTGCTCCCTGAAATACCCAATATCCTAATTTTTACTCTAAGTAGATCATTATTGTGTGTGAGGTAAACCGGCTCTTTATCACTCTTAAAGTGTTGAACTTGTGTGTGTGTGTGTGTGTTTGTGTGTGTGAGAATGGTTCCTCCTCCTCGTTGTTGTTGGATGTACGTGTAGAACAGGAGGTGCACTATTCTTGGAGACGCGCAGAGTGAATTGCAGTGAAAGCACCTTTCCTGTTTGGTCCCCCAGGACAGTTGCACAATATTTGGAACGTAGTGTCCTACTTCACTTCGCAGCTCCGTCCGGCTGAGGCCTGAGGCCACGGTGCGACGAATTCCACTTTACAGCTGCCATGAAAACACACATTTAACATCAGATATCGCCGGAAACCTGCAGCGCGGACAAAGATGTCTTCTTGGAGAATATCTGTACTAATAAAGATGATAATGGCTCCAAAACAATAAGCAACACAACAGCTCCTTTTGCTTTTTCGATGCGTTCGGGAGCAAACTTTCTGTGGAAGTTTGGAGCAGCAGCAGGAGCTGTGTGTCATTTATCAGCCATGATAATGTCATTCACACAAGCAGCGGAGATCTTTCAAAACGAGCTGCTGCTTTTTCTCAAGGCTAAACTTTAAATGAATGCCTAACTGCCATCCGCATTTCAGCACCAACCTAATTAGTTAGCCAAGTGCGTTAGTCACCGGTGAAAGAGTCGAATGATCTTGGAATGCGCACAAACCCACAATCGGCAAGGAAACGTTTCCAAGGGAGGGCTGTGGTGGCGGCGGCTTTATTGCCACCTGACAGCGCCGCTCAGTCTAATGCAGCATGGTGAAACTCGGTCTAGTGCCAAAAGTTGTAATGCACAGAAAAAAGTGTTTCTCCTGGCGGCGCGTCTCCACCTCGGTTTGATGCCAGGGAAAAAAAGAAAAGAAAAAAAACGGGAACATAATGGCTTTGCCGCGGTAAACATCTCCCAGAATTACAAAGAATGACAGCGGAATCTAAGTAGCACGCTGCAGGCGCCTTAGCGACACTAGTTTCACACTCTTTGGATTCTGAAAGACCTCAAGGCCAGAATAGGACAAACATCCCATTTTTAGCTTTTTACAAGGAGGTTCCATGAATAATGAATTCACCACTGGGTTTTTTTTTTTAATTTTTATTTCTGGATGCAAACTGAGTGAGTCACACAGGAGAATTATCAGCAGAGGATAAAATGTAATGGTTTGATCCATTAACTGTGTAATTCATCACTGTCAATCAGTGGAAGCGCTCGCTCAGCACATCCACGGCCGCCAGTCGCCGGGTCTGACGTCCCACCTGCAGCAACAGGACTCGTTCACATCTGTCACCGAGTCGTCACCCGGCTCGTCGTCATCCGTCACTGTCACAATCACTTTTTGATTTAATGCCGCCGCAATGTAAGGAAAAAAATCCCGCTGATCGCTGGCTGTCACTTATTTTAACGGCATTCGTCGTGGATGCGTCTCGTGTTAGTCCATCCCCGCCCTGCCCCTGCATCACGCCACCCACACGTATAAAATCATAATGACGTGGGACGGCAGGACGGGGGGGGGGGGGGGGGGGGGGGGGGGGGGGGGGTTGCTAAAGAGTGAAGAGGATAAATTGCCGGGTCTTCTCCAGATTTCACTGTGAATTTTTTTTTTTTTTTTTGAAGTCCAATTTAACAGTGTAAACTTTTATTAGCTGTGTAAAATTAGAATTATGTACAAAAGAGTTAATGAAATCACTCAGATAAGAAATTCAAAGTTGGTTTCATCGCTTCACTTTTAATTAGAGCTACAGTTCTCTGTGTCCCTCCATGTGCTTCCAGTTCTAGGCAGCTTCACATCTCCATAAATGTTTATTTATTAACAATTCACGACCTAAATCTGATGCATTACCTCCCTTTATGGTTGTTTCTGAATCAGTCAATTCGATTTTTATAAAATTGAAAAGATACAAGCAGAAACTTCCTTTCTGATATTATTATTATTTTTATTATTATTATTGTTATTATTATTCTGATGTGTCCTGGGGAGTGAAGAGCAGTGATGTAGTGAATGTCTTTCTGTGGTTAATGGCCTGAAACATTCCATCTGTCTGTGAGGAGCGTGCTCGTCTCCTGCAGGTGAATCCAGAAGGCGGGTCCTTCCCAACAGCTCACTCCTCCGCTCTGTGTTGCTCTGTTGTCTCTTGTCCTCCATCTTTGTCCCCTCTAGGATTCGTGGACGCGACCAGACAAATACGAGGTACGGCTACTAGCTCCTGTAGCCTGACTCCAGCTGTCCTAGCGCACAGTAGACCACCTTTGTTGTGTTGGCTGCAGAGCAGAAGTGTTGTCACATTAACACGTGCGCTAAACCTGTGCCCCATTAGACGCGCGGCACAGTGAATTAAATCCACTTAGTTCCAGCACACATTCAGGCTCTGCCCCATTTCCTCGTCCCTGTTCGCCGCCACGCAGAGGCGGTATCTCAGAGCCGATCTCAGGCCCCGCCCCACGGTCTGGATTCCTGCGTCGGTTTGTGGGTCGGTCAGCGTCTCCACCAGTTCACGCTGAAAACACTGTCTGCTCTGCCGCGGGCCAGCGACGCCTCTAACTCACCGAGCGCTACTAAATCCTAACAGTGGTTTTCAGCCGTGTCGCCTGATGCGGAGGCTGCATGTTTCGTCCCACAGTCCAAACTCCCGGAGCCTCATTTATAAACAGGTCTGCCGGATAAAGACGAGCAGATTCACTCATTTGAATTCTTTTGTTTTATCTAAAGTACAAGTTTCTCCAGGAGGAACAAGTCAAAGATTCAAGAGGAGTTTATTATAAAGGTTAAACCTGTGTTGTACATGAGGTCTCTGCTCCGGAGTCGGACTGGGAGGAAACGTGCGCCCACTCTTCACCCGACACAAAATAATCCGCACTGTCTGTAAACAACAACATCTAACTCCACTCACTGCCGCACTCGTGACAATGAAGAAATAACGTTCTCTGAAAACACATGATTGTTTTTAATCAGTGCAGCAAACGACGAAGTGACTGAATTAGCGCATTTGTAGTTGATTTCAAAATTTGCAAATTGGCATTTGCTCATAGTATTAAGAGTATTTTACAGGTTATGTAAAATACTATTTAGTCGCGACAGCGATATTCTTTTTTCGTGGTGTTTTTATTTCCCTGTCTGTTTAAAAGAAGTAGAGTTTAGAGGAGTGTGTTTGTAGTTTATGCCCTTTAACAGTTTGCAGTCCCTGTAAATCCCTTTTCCAGGTTTCCCACGTTGGGTTCTCTTTCACCACATTTTCTGCAGGGTGAGAAACAGTGTGGGAGAAAAATACTCGACACAGTCGCCTGCGGACCGAACTTGTGAAAATAGGGATTTTTTTTTTTTTTTTTTGTTTTCCCTCCGGTGATCTGTGACCGATGTTCATGTTTTCTGCATCTGATGCTCAGTCGATAGTTCTGCAGCAGCACTATTAGAAATAAAAGCTACATTAGATATCACCTTATTGACGCAGCCCGCCATAAAAACATCAACTGCTGGTGAGAGAAGCTCTACTAGCAGAGCATTGATCAAACGAATCCATAGGCTCCGATAGCTTCTGCCTGGATCTGATCCTGGCCGCTAACAAGGACGAGCTGCGCAAGCGCTCATGGTAAATAAAGTCTGTATTGTGCTGAGGACAAACTCGACCTCTGTGATCCGTTTATGTTCCGCTGAGAGGAAGAACGCTGCGGCGTCTGGTGGTAATAACCTCGTGGTGCGTTCAGGAAACACTCATCTGTTGACCTTGCCCATGCTTAAATGAGACCAACTGCCTCCAGGAATAATAACTAACTAACTAAATAAAGAAAGAAAGTAAACTGAAATAATCATACGATTCAGGGATGTGTTTGCCGAATGATCGCATGTGTCAGGATAAAGCGGCAGGTGGTTTCTCACTGTGCTGGCATTGTTTAGAAAGATGTTTGTCGCTGTCAGTCATAGAGGTAAAATATGATTAAAATGTGTCAGAAACAGTCGCACAGCTTCTTTGGAATGTGACGTCTACCTTCATGTTCCAGGTTCGTGTAAAAACACTTTCAGTATTTTAACATTTCAGTGACGGCACCACAAAGCCAAAGAGCGGTATCTCAAAGTGTGGCTGTGAACGTTTTGTTAATAACCTGTTTCAGGTATTATGTAAACGTGTAATGTCGAAGTCGGACCAACCCTCACCATCCGCATCTCCAAGTCTTGCCCATCCTGTGTGCAAACCATTTCCCAAGATTCCTTTCTCTGCAATATTTTAAAAGTCCAGTCAGACATTAACGAGGCATCGGCTGTGGCCAGTGTGTGTGTGAGTGCGTGGGAGAGAGAAATGCTCCGAGAGAGAAACACAATCCTCCCCGAAATGTAAAAAAAAGCGCCATCATTGCTAAGAAAGGCTCCCCTTGTGTCAACGTTAATTAAAATGTATTGAAGCAGCGCACACAGGAGTGAGCTGGTGTCCGTCCCTGACAGACGCAGGCTGCCCGTCTCTGCCAGTCTCTGCTCTGTAAACGTTGTAGAACAACACCACGTGTGTATTGACGGATTATATAACCCGGCCAGTTCCGCCTGACAAAGCAAAGCGGCTGCGACAAACGCACATCACGCTCGCCATCACTCAGGAATCCTAATTGGATGATTAATAAAAGATCTGGTTATCAATCAATGAATCAATCACCTTCGCTTCCTCCTCTGCTGCATCATTGCTACATTTTTCTCCATTTACCTGTTTACATCCTGACGTTTCGCCGGCTCCTTCCCGGGTCACCGCGGCGAGACAAGATTAATGCTGCCCTTTCTGAATGTTCGGGGACACTCCCCGAGATGTTCTGTAAACAGCAGACATATTTCTGCCACATCCGCAGCGTCCCGCTCCGGGGGCGGATAACACTTGGCGCCACAATGCTAATACAACAAATATTCAATTATTTATGAAACATAAATGCTGAAGCACCTCGAATGTCTGAAATATTCATAGAAATTTGTGGCAGCTCAACGGAAGAAATATGTCCCCTGTCGGTTTGAACTGTCGCTTGTCCGGCGGAGAGAAAAGCTGCTGCTGTATTTTCAGCAGCGACAGGAGTTTTTTAAAACACGTCTGACGTCTCCGCAGCATGCTTCCAGGACGCCGCTGCGAACGGTACAAAGAAGTGCGGCGTGGAAGTGTCACCAGTAACAAAGAGGCGAGCGGGGAAACGAACCACTCCGTCCTCCGTCCTCCCTCCTCAGCCGCCACAGTTTGTGACGCGAGCGATTGAAGCTCGAGGTCCCGCGCTCGATTAGACGCGGCGTGCGAGGTGCCGGGGTGAAGTCGGGCGTCCGCGGTCCACCTGTGCGGGAACCAGGTGGGCCGCGACCTCGGCGACCCTGCTTAGCTCCGAAGCAGCAGGTTGGGCTGAGCAGGCAGCGCAGCAAACGCGTTCCTGCTGAGGCGAAACAAAACACAGCTTTAACAAGTCGTTGGTCCCCAACTGCAATTACACAGTGGAAGCTGGAGGCAGAGTGTGAAGCTGCGGCGTCACGGCTAAATGGCGGCAATCAGCAGGTCAGGGCGGATTCCAGCCCGATGCAGGGACACGTCCCCCCGTCCCCCATTATGTTCGTGTTGTTTGTGAGAGACGGAATGTTATTTTTAAGATATTTTTGGGGGTGTAAAGGTTACTGTGTGTAACTTGGATGAATGAATGAATGAAAAGGCCGGTGTGAGTTTTTCCATTTTTCTTATCATCACAAGATCGAAAAAAAAAAAAACCAAACCCTCCTGTCTAGAGTCTCCAGCTTCCTGTGTGTCCCACTTACTTCACAATAAGAAAAATGTGGACTAGCACCGGCCCTATCTTTGACTATTTTTCACAAGTAAAGAAATACATTTTTTTGCCAAATTGTGCCGCTGCCTCCCTTTTACATTCTGTTTCTGCAGCTTCATTGTCACAGGCACAAAAAGCGTCCGCCGCATTTTTATTTTACTAAAACATCATTTTTTATTTTCCAAACCAGGAACATAATCCCGTCATTTCCCCACAGGACACCAAGCAAATATAAACACGCTGAGGGAGAGTAGAGTCGCAGGACATGCATTTATTTCCAGAAGAAAGCAAGAGGCTTTCTCGAGTCAGAATAATTTCTCTTCTTCTTTCTCCTCAGAGCCTTGACAGGAACATCGTGGTGCGCAGCCACGCACGGATCTCCTCTCTCACCTTGAAGAACGTGCAGTTCACATACGCCGGCCGGTACCTCTGCACCGCCAGCAACTCCATCGGCCAGGACGACCAGCACATGCACCTGGAGGTTCGCTGTAAGTCGCCCGACTCCTCATTTCTGCCGACCGGAGAGAGGAGAAAAACGAAACAAAACTTTTCCTCGAAAGTAGTGAGAGTGGAGGGATGTCTTCAAATCAAGCGTCACCCAGCTCTCAAAACAAATTATTAGTTTTGTGAGGTCACTGCGCCCCAGATGAGTCACTTGGCTTCTGTTCAGGGTTTGAAATCGAAGTTCAGAGAAATCGATCGAGGGGGAAGAACAGAGCTTAACCTCCTGTCGCTGCAGTGCATGATGGGACCTGTCTGCCAGCGTCCCCTCGTTCAGTCTTCAGTTCTGCAGCAGCTCTGAACAGAATTCAGAGCTTTTTTTATTTTCAGGATGTAAAAAGGATTTGAAGAGATATGAGAAGCAAGTGCATCTGAAATCGTCCTCCTGCCTTGAACTGCGACGGCGGCAATCAAACATCACCGCGGAGGAACCATTCGCCACGAGTGCACGTTCTGATAAAAATGAAGAGGCGCCGCTCTGACAGGAGCGAACGGGCCAATGAGGTTGTTTCATCATCGAGGGAGCATTTCCCGTCTCACGTGAAATGAAGCAGTGTGAAATAACCGCGCGGCACAAAGGCGGCCATGCATGTCCCACGTCGTCATAAATGTTAAGAGACGTCGTCCGTCACAGGAAACGCACTCGCAGTGCAAATATCAGTCCCTCTGTTCTTGCCTCAATCGTGCCTCATGTGGTGCAGTCTAATTTTATTAAGTTATGGAGGAGATAAACACATGTAACGGCTGGCAGGGGCTCTGCAGCGGCACGGGCAAGGACGGGGGACGAGAGGGGATCCCCCCCCCCAGAACACACGATTACAATTAGAATCCCAGCGAATGTCTCACTGCCAAAGCTTCACAGCCAAGGTTTGGTTGAAGACTCAGACTTTTAAATGCAGCTACCTGATTTGGTCCTTAATTATCAATATTTATTAAGCTCACATGAAAAGCTTTTTTAGGGTATAATCGTAAAGTGTAGTGATTACTCTGAGCATCTTATAATAACTCTAACCCTAACTCCTATTGTTCCATGCTGCACAATTTGCACATTAAATGAAATTACAGTCATATTTCTACTTTCACTCACACTGCTTTATTATCTTTGTGCAGCTTTCACACGGACACCGGTCCATTCCTGCTCCTGAGTTATTCAAGAAGCTGATTTCAAAAAAAAAAAAAAAAAAAAACGCACAGTGTTATTCGATATTCTCCCGGACGATGTGCAGCGCCTTCACTGTTCCTCGCAGCCACCTGATGAGCAACAGGGGTTTGCCTGGTGCCACTGCCATTCGTTTCCATGGGGACAAAGTGTCACTTGAGAGAGTTGGGGGTTGGGGGAGCCCTGGCTGGCTGGCTGGCTCTGATCAGGAGATATTTGGGCTCTGACCATTATGATGCCAGTAATGCTGTTTGAAGGTTGTAGGGTGGGGCTGCAATAAAGGATAAATTATACTTTCCACATCTGCTTGACTGCAACAGGCACAGAGGGTAATTTTAGGGGCCGTATTATTTTCCGCTTTGCTGCCAAATACCAGCCGTCCACAGGTACCAGGAGGTTAATGTTTTTCTTTGTTTTGCCAAATTTCAAATGTAGCCTAGATAGTGAGGTTAAATTGCTCAGTGGTGTTCAAATCCATCTTAGGTACACAGTTCACTGGATTTTTTAATTTTTTTTTTTTTTATCCTGTGCTGATGAGAATCAAAGGAGCTTTATTTTCACCGTGGTTTGTTTGTGTGGACGAGAACGAGCTAAACTCAGGTTAAACTCGGCCCTTTGACCTCAGGTACTGTTCCAGGTCAGCGGCAGAACCACTTCACACGAACACTCCCTGCCATCGAAATCTGCTCACTTCCCTCTCAGCACGTCACCTTAATTCCTCATGTATTCACGGAGAAGATAAACATAGCTGAAGCCGGATCTTTCTTGATCTCATCTTGAAATCTATCAGATGTTAAATCAGTAAAAAAATAAAATTAAGAAAAGATGAAAATATAAACCCAACAAATGCCTAATTGGATTAATGTGCTCTGCTCTCAACGTGCCAGCAATTTGCTCCGAGATATAATCACAGTGCAGCGTTGATAGAGTTGTTTGAGGGCTCGAGTAATCAGCGAATAATCAGGTAGCTGATTCACTGTTGCCAAGCAATTATCGATAAGAGAAGGTGCTTTGTCTTGAGCAGAGCTCCCGCTCTCTGTCCTCTATCGCCGCTTGCCCACTCTGCGAATGAAGACGTTATCTAAGGGCGGTGCTTCCTATCTGCGGCACAGCGTGATCCTATTAGCCGGGCTGAGAGCATCGAGGTCTGCTGGTGCTGAAGGACCGATACCGGACGCCGTTAATGTCCCCCCCTTTTTCCCCCCCCCCCCCCCCCCTCCCCGTTCCGGCTCCGTTTCCTGGGCTGAGAGCGGCCGCCGAGCGCCACGCGTGAGGACTATCAGCGAGGTGCAAACAGGTCACTCCATGGAGGCGCTTCGGTCTTCATGGCCTCACGGTTCCACAGCAGCGGCCAAATATGCTTTCAGTATTTTACGTGGGTTTCTGCACGTTTGGGGGATGTAGTAGAACATCAGTGAAGAATGAAGATATTTAACATGATCTCTTCATGATTCAAACAGAATAGTTGTTGCTGTTGAACAGTTTCTCAATCAGATTTGTCCACACATGAACAAAATCTAAATTCCAGTTGAGGTTAAATTTGTGAAATACACAGCTGACACGAGAGCACAAATCTTATTCCAGGGCTGAGTCGTCTGAGCCCAGACGAGGAGCCTGCAGGTATGAGACAGGCAGGTCACAGGGACTCGAGCAAGTCAATGAGGCCCCACAGCAGCACTGATAACAGAGTGAGTGAGTGGCTGCAGGTGAAGGAGCCTCTTTGGACTCCTCCTCATCATCAATCCATAGCAACCGCGCACCGCCGAGCTTTCAAGGATCCTGGGTCACAACTCTGAAAACCCCCAGCCGGCAACCGAGGCTGCGGCGATTCGCAGCACTCAGGAAGAAAAGCATACTTCACCGCATCCAGGAGTAGCTGCTCGGTGTTGTGAGGAAGATTTGATGAAAGGAAACAACAATCATCTCCTGTTTTAGCCTCTTGTGCTTTTCAATGACGATGGCAAACATGATGGCTGCCAGGAAAATGGTTTCCACGTGAACAGCGGGGGAGAGGAAACGTGTTTTCATCAAACCCAAGCTGCACACGCTCGATATCAGGCACATAAACATGCCTGGGTTTAAAAAATATATATTATTATCAATTGAAAAAAAAACCCTCTGATGTTAAAGGAAGTGGAGGTTAATCACCTTGCTCCGCCCTGTTTGTCGGCGTCCTCGCCAAAATGTAATGGGTTCTGTCTCGTGTCTCGTCCTTCCACCAAGTTTGGTAGAAATCCATTTCTTGGCGGAATCCTGCTGACAAACAATCGGACAGAGAACAAATCACCTCCTTGGCAGAAGTACTTGTGTTTTCTATTGAGGCTGACAGTTTACAGTGTTGTTATTTATGTTGTCCGTGTGTGATTGTGAGCCGATTGCACCGGGAGACACTGTAGTGTTTGTAATTGCTGCAGCGTCTCGCAGTGAGACGTTGCATTTACCTTTTGTCACGAGTGAAACAGGCAGAAAAAAAAAATTGCAATTTAACGTCCCATAAAAACCAGCACGGGTTCCCTTTAAAACCTAAATGGGTGTCGTAAAAAAAAGTCGTCACCCCCCCGAAAAAATAAAAACGTGACAGGAATACAACCATTAGATTATAATGCTCTGTCAGGCTGCAAATTTCTTGTTGGCGGGTCAGAAATATCGTATTAAAAGACTAAAGGTCAGAGTTGGTCCTTCTGTTTCACTTCAGTCCAAATCTTTCATGTCTGCTGCTGCAGATGCTCCAAAGATCCTGGGTGTGGTGATGACGTACACGTGGGAGGGAAACGCCGCCAACATCAGCTGCGACGTGGAGGCTCACCCGAGAGCGTCCATCGTCTGGTTCAGAGACGACCTGCAGCTGCCCAGCGCCAACGCCACCAACATGAAGATCTACAACACGCCCACCGGCAGCAACCTGGAGGTGAGCGGCACCTCCCGCTTTCGCAAAAACTCAGTCGTCACCTGATGTTTGTCTGAAGTCGTCAGCCTTCTACAATTTTCCCTCCCTCAGATCACTCCCGACTCTGGGGACTTCGGGAGCTACAACTGCACGGCAGGAAACGCAATGGGCACCGAGCACAAGGAGTTCCTTCTCATCCAAGCAGGTTTGTCAACCGACTTCTCCCTTCACTCGTCCGAACCTCCTCCAGGAAGTCCTGCGTCACATTATCAGAATAATAGAATCCAGCCACCCTCGACTAAATGAATGCTCCAAGGTCGAGTTTAATTCCCAGGTCTTTTAGAGCTTGGTAGTAAAACCAGGAGCAAGGCCCATTACATGTTATGGATGCAGTTTTAAAGTCAATTCTTCAGGCAGTCAAAGGGCACAGTGTGTGAGATATATTTATATATTAATAGTGCTTGTAGACACTGACCTGGTCCTC
Source organism: Pseudorhombus dupliciocellatus (assembly GCA_016785235.1). Classification (NCBI taxonomy): domain Eukaryota; kingdom Metazoa; phylum Chordata; class Actinopteri; order Pleuronectiformes; family Paralichthyidae; genus Pseudorhombus; species Pseudorhombus dupliciocellatus. Next base: position 2,120,003 of record JAFBJW010000183.1, on the reverse strand, counting down.
CCAGCACACACCAGCCAGGTAGTGTCGGTAAAAGTTCAAATTGCTCTGGAACTGTCCTTTAAGTCCTAAAGATCGGTTTTTGTCAGCTTCATTTGCTATGCTAATTGTTTTAGACCCATTAGAGGAGGTTAGTCTCTCAGGACCCCGACTAAATACAGTGTGGTTAAATTAATTGGACTGACAACCTCTGCTGCCACTCAGTAATGTATTGTCGGCCCTTTGAGATGTTTTCTTTTCGGCTTTCTCATTTGCCGCGTAAACTCGCCGGCGTGCCTAAAGCGTCTCCTTCAGAACAGAGCCGGCAAATCAACCCCGTTAAATACAGCGGGGTCTCCTTTGCAGGTTTATCCATCAAACAACTCGGCTAAACAGGTCTTTGAGTTGCATGATGTGTGGCCGTATCATCGCTGAAGCATCGTTAGCCGTTCTGTGTTTTCAGCTCGTGGCTCCGGGAAGTTTGCAGACTGAGATAAATCGATCGGCGGTTAGTTGATTCAGTCGCCATTTAGCATAGAGATAAACAGTCAGTGTAGCTTTGTAATGAACCAGTGTTGAGCCTCCAGTGTTCATTAACACTAACAGCCCCATCGTGATCAATGGGAAAGACAACGCGCGCACTGCGCTGCAAAGGAAGCTGGCGAAATCAAAGTGGTTCATCCCCTGCAGACCATGAGCGCGATCAGTACCTTTGAAAAAAAATAGCTTATTGATTTTCTGTTAACTCAGTAAGAATCTTTCCCTGAGACAAATTTAGTTCATCAGATTCCATGCAAATTGGAATGGAGGCGATGAGTAACACGGTCAGGGCAGACCAGGTCCATGAATGAAGTACTACAGTGTACTACAGTACAGTACTACGAGTGCTGAAGGCTGCTGATTTGGAGTGGTGGGTGTTTCACCGACCGGCTCCTGGCGCTTTAACGTGGATGTCTTCGTCTTTCTGCCTCCGTCGCAGAGGTGCCGTCATCGCCAGAAATCCAGTATGTGGAACCGTTCTCGAGCACAGCGGTGGTCGTGTTTGAGGAGCCCGACTCCACCGGGGGAGTGCCCATCATCAAGTACAAGGTGGCGTGGCGTTTGCCCGGCGAGGTTTGGACCAGCAGGGAGTATGAAGCCGACGAGGGTGAGTCACTGACGTCCATCGGCACATTACGACTGAAGAAATCTGAGCAGTAAGATCAGCGTAGATTCACAATCAGACCTGGAACTGAAACACAACACAAAGTAGAAGAAGTTTAAAACTGGATATTGAAACAAACTCGGAGTCCACTCGATGACCAGATCATAGCAACACGTCCTAACGAGCTCTGTTTAATATCATGCTTTGTGATAAGTGGAAGAACAATGAGTCACCACCACTCACCTTGATTTCCAAAAGTCACAAATCGTTCCTTTAATCAAGTGAAGTGGAATCAAGAGGCGTTATTGGAGTCTCTGTTGAGGGTCAGCGATATCTGTGGTGTCTTCAGACGCATCACAACCATCTGTCTCTCCCCCTCTCTCTTTGACTCCAGCTCACACACAAAGGAAATATGAGCCCGAGCTGAGAAAACAGTCGTTGCGAGCAACAAGAGTTAATCCAGACATGACAGTAGCTGGTGTCAGGAGGAGAGGTGGAACACAGCGCAGCCTAAATGACAGTCTGCTCAGACACTGACAGGCCCCAGATAATATCCAGCGTCCCACAGAGGGTCCACCGGCTCTCGCAAATCTGGATGGTTCTTGTCCTGCCACATGGGACGCATCCGTCAGCGGGTGACAGGCTGCACTGTCAGCTCAAGGCCCGAGAGCCGCCTGTCACTGGAAACACAAAACAAACCACACGCAGCAAACATTTCCACAAGTACAGATCACAACACCTAATCCACGGCTCGACCTAAACTAAAGCCTCTTTCAAGAAAGTGTCCTCGAGTGTGTTTGTCATGAGGACTTTGATTTGGAAAATCTGGATTAGAGGAGATTATTTAAAACAGAGGTCCGGGGAAGGAAAAGGAAATGTGTAAAAACTGAAATGTTATAATAACACATGTTTATGTAGTGTTATTTGGCAGAAGGAGTATTCAGGAATTTGTAAAACTAATAATGACAGATAATTCCACGGCCTCATCAAAACTAACAAGACATTTCTTTCAGTCTAGTTTTAAATTGTTGCGTTGAAATCCTCAGAGTACATCGGTGGGATATCTTCTCAGTGACATGAGCAACAGAAACCTAATTCCTCAAGTACTCACTGCGGGTAGTTCTGTAGTAATCTTGTACTGCAGCGATACGTTGATGAAGTCGTACTAAAATCAGGATTCAGTCGGTCCAGGGCAGATAACCTCTGAGAGAAGCGGGGGGAGCCCAGCTGCCTTCATCAGCGGTGAATTACCGCGGGCTGTAAATCTCATCGGAACACGACTGGTCTCAGATATTTTTTTTTTTTCCTCATTGTCACAATAATTGGGAAAGTGTCTCTCTGCTCTTTTGAGTCTGTTTTCATCCATGAAATTATCATTCTGCCTCACCCCCACCCCTCCAAAGTCAGGCAGCACACTTATGTTTAATATGTGTGTTTGTATCCTAATTGAAATCTCAGTGGTGTCTGCTAATATGCAAATCACTCCCTCTGTCTAATGAAATGTAACCGAGTACATTTCAATCAGGAGCATTTATTCACTTTTCCTCCCAAATTCGCTCTTTATGGAATTATTCACTTTATATTTGAGATGATCAAAGTTCCTGCTTGTTACTGTTTTAATTGAGTCAACCCTGAACATTTCAATTTCAATTCAAACGCCCTTTGTGTTGTAATAGATCTTTAATCTCCGTGTGCAGCAACGATCAACGATTATTTCGTAATTCTTAATCATTGTTTCCTGGGGTTGAAGACGTCGAGTGTGTACGTGGGGACGTGACTAACACCGTCCTCCCTCCCAGCAGACACCAGCAGGATCACCATCACGGGCCTGAAACCAGAGACCACCTACGAGCTCAGGATGTCGGCCATCAACGGCAAGGGCGAAGGCGAGAGCAGCGAGCCCAACACTTTCAAGACGGAGCCGATCCGTAAGTACCGCCCCTCGCTGGCCGCGTCCCTGTTCTGAAGTCAGCGCTCCTCTGTCACCCCCACACCCACCAACACTTTGAAGCTAATTCTCACCTCCACCGCCTGCTCATGTCTAGCTGAGCCCAGATGCTTCCACCCCCTTTACTCCTCTACTCTCCTGCCAAGCCCCAGCACAGGCCGTTCCCATCCCGGCTTGAAGGAGCGCTAACTCGTCTCCGTTAATGGTGTCAACTCAACACAGCGTGTGACCTCTGCTTCCATCCTCCCGCCCGTCTTTTTCGAACCTGGCCTCCCTCCATTTTCACAGAGCTTTGCCTCCCGGAGTCACATGACGCTCAGGGAGCCTTGCGGAGGCTGATTTATGTTTCAGTGCGTCGTGGCGGGCCTGTGTTTACTTCAGGGATGTCAGCGATGAAATGTTGGACGTTTCAATTGTGTTTGAAGGGAAAATCGAGCGAGAGAGGAACAAGGAGAACACCTGCCTCTCCGGTGCGCTCATCTTCGGCGTTTTCACCATTTCTGTTCTTGCCTGCCAGCAGAGGGCAGCTGTGGGAGCCAATCAGACGCGTTCATTTCGTTTTTCATCATGTGCAAAAGGACACGCTCTGTAGAACCCGAGTGCAGCCCCACACTTTAAAACGAAGACCTCCCAGGTCGAGCTGACACTCGGCAAGTTTGTGTTTCATATAATGGATGATAATTACACACAGACTTTCACCTCTTAACTTTTAAAATGAAGTGGATAAAGGTGTTGGCTTAATGCGCCCTGGAGCTCCTCATGTTAAAATACTTTTAAAAAGCGGTTGGGTTGCAGCTGTTGCTCCATATGTTTCATCACACAGCGCCTCCTGGAGGGGTTCAGGGGCAGCGTGGCATCGATCGGTCAATATTGAGACTGGAAGTCGTTGGGGAGGAGGAGGAGGAGGGTCTCAGCTCGTCACTGAAATGACAGCTGACAGCGAGATAGGAGAGCAGATTTAAAGTGGCAGCGGCATGATTGGCTAATTGAGATAACGGCCGGGTCTGATTAGATTACTGTAAACACTGTCAGCTGATTATAGGAGGCAGGGAGCGAGAGCGGCGGATGAACGGAGCCCGGTGAACTTTCACTGAGATATATTTGTAGAATCGTCCTGATATTGTTGAGAAACTGTGTTTCAAATCGAATTTCTAGTGAAACACTAGTGGATTATTTGAACCTCTTTATTTGTGGGTAATGGCTGATGCTATGTTTGTAAATTAGCAAACCCCCGTTTTATTTTGTGGTCGCCTCTGCCTCGTGCTTCTGTCCGTGCTTCATCTCCCCACTGCTTCAGTAAAACCCGCTCCTCTCAGCATCCTGCTCAGTTTGCCTGAATCCCTGAGGCTGAGCGTAGAGTCCCTCTCCCACTCCACAGGAAAGGGTGTTTTCACTTAGGAGTAGTTTAACTTATGTGAGGTTAAGCTCAAACTTTACTGGAAGTATCATTTACCGGAATGAAATGAAAATGAATGTGGGGGAATGGAGCTCAGATTATCATTTAATGTGCTGTATTACATTAGAGTAGCATGGATTGGCAGCCTGGAAACCCGGAGTCCTTTAAAGAAAACACTGAATCCACCGTGAACGTCTTATCCGAGCGCGGAGCCATTTAAAAGAGAAACTTCTTATTTGAATAGTTAAAATGTTGGAGGATTATCAAAGTCAAAGTTAGCTGCGCGGCAGAGAGAAGCGAGGCTGATAAAGAAGTCAAATAAGACACAATAGCAGTGTGTAAATGATGTGGCAGGACAGAGCTGCCCTCTCTCATTATTCACATTTCTCATTTCACTGTCTTTTTTTTTCCCCCCCCTCTGTCTGTGTCTCACTGTTTTGTCATCATGGTTTTCCATCTGTTCTCTCTTCCATCGGACCTCTCAGGGTATTCTTTCACAAGTAAGTTTCTTTTCCCCGTCTTTTGTTTGGTTTGATTTCCCTTCTGCTCTCGCTTTTATTTGACCCGTTTCCCTACACCATTAAAAAAAAAAAAAAAAAAACGACTGAATTATAATAATAAAAATGAACGTCGACTTCATCACGTCCTCCATGGAAAGTTCCACAGGACTCCTCGCCCAGCGGCCCCAGAGATCGGAGTTCTCTCCTCTCTGTCTCTCGCATAAATACCAGTTCTCATTCATGACCTGCTCGACTCATTTTCCAGATGGCAGTGCATTGCTCTGCTTTAATGTGCTTTCAGGTTTGTTTAGAACTGTGATAGATTGATGTGACACACAGCCTCTAGAAAGTGAGTTATTTTGTGCTGTCGTCCCCGGTGCTACTCTCGACGGTAACATTTTTATTTTGGTGTCCCCCCCCCCCCAACCTCCCTCTGTCCCTCTCTCTCTTCGCCTCTCTTATAAAATATATTGGAGTTCAGCAGCTGCTCAGCTCAGAGCGTTATAGACTTGTCTTCAAAGCACAGAGTGTATTAAAAGATAACCAAGAAGAATACAGTCACATTCACAAATCTATTCATGGGCATTAAGGACACTTTCTGGCAGTGACGTTAAAAGCACTGGACGTAAATGAGCATGAAAGCTAAATGATAAATTCTTTCTATTGCTTCGGTATGAGCTCCTTTTGTTTTCTTAGATTAGACTGCAGCTCACGACGGGTTTGTTAGCTCCTGAACCCCTTGCCCTGATTCTTGCTTATTTTAGGCGTCGTCCATGTGGACAGAGTGCGGCAGGTCACATAGTCTGGATTCTGAGGACGCAGGTTGTGTCCCGATTTAGGGAACAACATCCATCAGACTTGTTTTGCCAAGGCCGGGCCTTCATCTGCGCCCCCGTAGATGGAACGTGAGCTAATCTGAGAACTGCAGCTCAACCACGTGTTGCTCTTACTTGTCAGCGGATGTTAAAATCCATCGCATCTCCATTCGTGTTTGTCCAACCTCTCACTTGCCATGTTGGCCACGTCGCTGCATCAGCCCTGACAAAGGATGGGGAGGTGCGTGCGGGCGACATGCTGCACTCCGCACGCCGCCACCTGGTGCACTCAATTAAGTGTGAAGTCGCAGCGTGGCTTACTGGGAGCGACTCCAGATTAGAGGTCAGGGCCTCGGTCAAGGGCAGATGCAGTAGTCTTTTACCGTGGGATGAAAGAAGATGAACAGAGAGAGGAAGAGCTGGGACATAAAACTGCAGCTGAGTGGGTGTAGTGTTAGGCGTCAGCGTCTGAGACAGAGAAAAATAAAAACGGTTGTCTCTAATCCTTAATTAAGTTTGCTTTTTTTATTGTACACAATATTTTTCTGTATTAAGACAAACCTTGTGTCAAATGATTGGTGATCATCCCAGTCAGTGAGTGGCTCGTGTGTTGAGGAGAGCTCCCGCTCCTCTCACCATGTTTTCATCTTTCAGTTTCCTCAGCGATCCCACCCACTACCGCTGCCACCAGTCTGGCCCGTAGTGAGTATTTTCCAGTCCGGCAGTGTGTCTCTCCTCACCTCTCCGACCTGCTTGGCCTCACGTCTAGATGTCCACTTGTCACCGCTGCGGCTCGTCGGAGGAATCACACACCTCCTCCTCTTTAGAGCTGAACGAGCCAGCAGCTTATTAGATTTGCTAACACCGGTAGATTTTGATTTTTTTTTTTTTTACTAATGTTCGCCGAGGACCTGCCGTGTTTCCTAACAGTGTGAGTAGAGCTCTAATGGTGTGGGTGAGATTTGATTAACCCGACGTGCCTGTTCCTGAAAATCCGAATCACAGAATAGACTCTTCTGATTGTGGTGAAATTAATCTGAATGCATTCTGGATGCATGTTTTTTTTTTTTTAGATCTATAACATGTAGAATAGTCATGGAAATGATCAAAGTGTTAAATCCAACCTGGTGTTACATCAGAAAAAAAACTCAATATTCCCTCAATGCTTCCTCTGTCTATTTAAAGCCCTTTAAAATGTAACATCAAAAGTATTTCCAGGGTGAAAATGACGCCTCCTTGGTGAAACCTGCAGTGAGGATATTGGATTGTTCGCTGGCACTAGCGCTTAGAATCATTAACATTGATTCTTCAGGAATCAGCCGTCGCCCTCAGCTCTATTGATCTAAATTTAGTTCTTCGTTCGTAAGCCTTTTTGACAGGGGCCTCAAATGCATCGCTGTTCAAAGACACCACAGACCACCTTGAGAGAAAACGTGTCTGCTCCCTCCGTCTTTCCTACAGCCCACAGAATCTCTTCCGCCTATGTTATATATGAATGTATTCACTGTGAGTTCTATTGAAATCCTCTGATAACGACCGGGAAATAGACCGAGCCACACTTTGTGACCTCGGCACCCGTCGAGGTGACAGAAGGGTGAGCGGTCAGCCACGTTCATAAACCCCTGCTGATATTAAATGACCATTGAAGAGGTGATTGACGGCCCCTCGGCTGTAATTTCTCGTTTCTCAACGTGCAACAAAAAAACCTGCTGCTTTTTCTTCGTGGTCACCGGAGAAACGGCCTCTAACCCGTAGAGCTGTACGGACGCTGTTTGCTGTTGCAGTCCCACGCATTCGATGGCGTTTGTCAGATGAAGCCTCTGCGGCGTTCCGAGCCGATCCTCCGAGGAAGCTGCTGCTCAGAGGCCTGATCGTGCTCCAGCTAACGCTCTGTGTTTTCCTGCTAATGCATCACTCAGCGGCTCACCGCGCCGGCTTTTAGTCCGTCATGTGACGCACACCCTGTTCCTCCTGATGTTCCGTGTGTTTGTGTTGTTGCTGTGTTGTTTTCACTCGAAGTCAGCATGGACTGTGCCCCGGTTGGCTGCAGAGTTGCCTCCAGTCTTCCTTTGACTCTTCTGTCCTGTTAGCATCGCATCAGTTTAAACTTTTGTTTGAGTTTGGATTCGGCTTTTAACTTCCTCTCTGTAAAATGTTGGAAAATAGCTAATTAAAGCAGCTCATAAAAATTCTGAAACTAGCTATGTTGACGATGTGGAAGCAGCGAGGTAACTCTGGTAGCAGCTTTGGTCGTGTCATGAATCTTTCCCCATGACACACGAACCAAAACTGAGTCTGCAACCGCTTCTTAATTTCTTATGCGTATTTTTATAAGAACCTGTTTTAAAATCGATTTATGTATTTCTTTTTGTTGTTGTTTATGTTCCTTCTGTGTCATTGTGTCTTTTAACATTTGTTTTGGTTCATTGTGTTTGACATATTTTCATCATTCATGTTTCCCATATCCCGCCCCCTGCCCCACCCCACCCTCTCCCCTTGACCCCGCCCCCCCACCCCTCTTTTTCTACATTTTTCCTTTGAACCAATCACGTGCGTGCGCATCATGTGACTTTGTCATGTGGCTCTTGCATGGTGCTGACGATGTCGTCTCCGCCGGCCAACAGAAGGTAACTGGTTTTTTCGTTTGTTTAGTTCTTTAGATCCGCAGCGATCACGTAGAGAACTCTTCTGAAATTAGATCCTTAGATGAGACGTTAAAACACTTTCAGTTTCTTGGGTTTTTTTTTTTCTCCATTTGGCCATTTGTCACCCCCCTCAAACATTTAGCAAACATGCTCCAGCAGCTTCCACTTCCTCCAGTCGTCTGGAGACTTTATCCTTCATCTCACCAATTACTGCTCTGCCCATTTCCCATTAGAGACCATTATAGTAGCAGTGCAGAGCCATTTCTCGTCCCGGTGCCTTGTGACAGATCTGAACTACAGGCAGTGATATAACAATACGTCCAAATGTCTTATTTTTAATTTCCACCCTCATTTAAATTGGACACACTCAACAGATTTTACTGTAAGGCAAAGCAAAAGTACTTTTTGCTGAAGCAGGCAAACATTTCATTATAATTGGCCTCATACATTTCATCCCTTAAAGATATTATTACACATTGGGAAAATACCACAAAGCCCTTCTATGTTTTTCATCTGCACCACAAAGCAAAGGTGTTTATATTATTAAAACAATGAAGCTAGTTCCACGTCAGTCATCCTGTCATTTTCCTGTTTCAGCCCCCGACGTGCCTTTTCTTTCTTTCTTCTCCTCTAAATTGTCTGACTCCGTCCAATCAGCTGATCTGTTCATACTCTTTAGTGACGTCTAGCCTTGTTTGTAAATAACACTCACGCATCCCGGGAGCAGCTTCTCAAAGTGCCACTGACTGCACCAGTGATCGCAGCGAACCACAGCCAGAGCTCACTGTTGCTGCTCCTGACTGATCGGACTCACCGCATGACCTCACTGCAGCATGCACCTTGACTTCCTGTCATTGCATCCTCCTCCTCCTCCTCCTCACTGTTCTGCCGCGTCTTGATGACAATAGCGGTCCTGTCTGCATGTGCCTCTGTCTCCGCTGTCGCCTTCGCTCGGTTCTCCTGTTCACACGGATCCAGAACGCAAAACACTTAAGAGATTTGAATTCGCTCGGCGAGGTCTGAACCCTGTCCTCGAAATATTTTAAATTAATTGAATTCATGATTTAAGCATCTGCAACTGAACTGTGTGATGCAATGCATAATAATTTGACTATGACATCGTTCATCTTATTTCCTCCCAATGATTAACAAGGGTATGCAAGCAAAAAAGAACTTTCACATGTACTATTTTCTGCATCAAGTGCTGCATGGTAGTCTAACCTTCACGACTGACTCACCTCTAACCGCCTGTCTCTCAGTGAAAGCTGGAGGATGACTGGTGTTTATCCAACACACCCCCTTCGGCCTCCTCTCCAGGCTGCATGTTGGAGCGTGTCACTCTAACCTCCCTCTCTCTGCTCCGCCCCCCCAGAAACAAAACCCACCTAACCCGGAATGACGCTGTGTGGATAACAAAGCTAACTGTGCTCTAACTGACTGTTTTATTCACTTCCAGCATCTGTCATGCTCCCCCCCCCCCCCCCCCCCCCCCCCCCTCCCCCCCCCCCCCCCCCCCCCAACAGTGCGCTCCGATGGAAAAAAAGTGCCTTAATGCATCTTCATTTAATTCATCACAAGCGCTGACACTGATGTTTGAAATGTGAAATATTGATTTTGTCTTTACTCGTGCAAACGTTCAACGCCCCCCCCCCCCCCCCCCCCCCCCCCCCCCCCCCCCCCCCCCCCCCACGACCCCGCCTTTTATTTGGCACTGCACCAAACTCACTCATAAATATCCGTACCCCTGAAACACATCTGATTTCTTTAATAAAGCTCCCTGAATTTTCTGCCTTCTGCCAAGTTAACTAACCTTTCTGGCGGAGGTAATTATAATCCCACAGAATATAGTGCAGATGTGGTTTTCAGTGAGTCTGCGGGTGGGGCTGTTCGGATTGTTTGCACGGAGTAAAGCTCGTGAGTCACTGACCGTGCGTATGTACACACTTGATGACTGCGGCTTGTACGTCCTTCCCTCCTGTCTGCTCAGAGGCTGTAAACTCCAACATGTCTGCACAAACAAAACGCCCAGCGTTCCCCCTCCCACCGCGCAGGCTATGTAAATGTTATTAAAAGTAATAGAGTAACAAATCCAATCAAGGCCTACAAGCTCATTATCCAGCGACCCAGCAGCCATTACTCAGGAGGACAGAGCAGATAATGAGGGGCCTCAAGGAGAACAACACCTCAGCCAGCGAGCCGTACCGCTACGCCCTCCTCCTCCTAAAGGAGACTTCCACCCAAAAGCTGTGCTTGCTCGTCAAATTCTCGGTTGAGGAGTTCGTTAATGAGTTCTGATGAGATCTGACGGGATATAAGTGTTCGCTAGCCCCTTCCAGAACTTACAAGAGAACGATTAAGGAGCTCAAACTCACATCACAGCTAACGTCTGGGCGTATCGAAAGCATCATCTCCTCTCGTTTGACAGTCTCTTCATCAGAGTTAAAACTGTAGCACAAACACTCCACAGCTGGAAGGAAACTGCTGTTGGCAGGAAACAGGAATCAAACATCAATCTCCAACGTCAAACACTCTGCGCCCCCTTCAGCAGCCCTGACCTTTGTATTTTTTTTTTTTTTTATTGAGGTGCTCCAACAATATTGCACCATTTCAAAGTTTCCTCTCCGGATATAAGTGTCATAACTCACACAACCACCAAAGGTCCTCGTCAGGAAACATGACATAGATCACAGTCAGGCGTCAGAGGAGAAGACCGATGCCTGTGAGTTGTCATGCTGCTTTTAATGGATCTCCGTGGTTTTCCTGACAGATCGGGAGCCTAAAGTTCAGCGTTCTCCTCTTGCAGCTTCTCCGTCGTGTCACTTGTTTCTTCAGAATATTGCAAACATTGGACACACAACTTGAGTCCTTGAAAGCCTCAGCTCCACTCAATGGCTCCTTATGAGTGAGGCCACCTCCACGTCTGCACTGTCCTCCAGTGTTCTGCCTGTTACCGTTTTAAGAAACGCCCCCCAAAATCACAGGGTTAAATCGATGTTGACAACGTAAAGCCCGGCCGTGTGCAGCAGGAAGGTCGGACAGGTTGTGACTGTGAACACATGCCGCTGCAACACTCTGACATCTTGGTTTGTTCCGCGTAGGGGAACCCAGTGCTCCCATTCTAGACTCCAAGGTCCAAAACACGGGCAACTCTCGTAAGGTCAACTGGATCAAACAGGACGACGGCGGCTCACCCATTAAACACTACCTGGTCCGATACAAGGCTGTGAGTATCCCGGGCGAGGAGGTAACCTGGTTCCACTTTGCTGTTCTGCCATGTTTTTACTGTGTTTATAAAATGCTCCTGGGTCGTAACGCAGCTGCCAACAACACATTAAAGCACCTCTCACGATTCCAGCTCCCTTTACAATTTGCACCTTCTGAAATCTAAACTTAAACACAAGCGTGTACTCTTTTACCTCTCTAGGATTTCCTGTATCGAGTCAGAATGAATAGTTCTCATCAGGGACGTTGTCGGCAGAGAGGATTAGTGTCGACGGACCAACCAGCGAGTCGTGATTATACACTGGCTTCTCACCAGTGAATACTGACAACTGTGTCTGATTACACACAAACCTCATTTCAGTGGCTGAGAGCTTTGTCCCCAGTGGACCTCAGCATGGAAACAATGTGCAGCTTCCAACCACTTGTTTTTGGGATGTGCCGCACGCTATGCCGTGTCACGTTTCTGGACATGCTCTGAGCGTATCGCACATCCATCCTCTATTCTTTAGCTAAATGAACCAACCCCTACCTTCATAATGAGTCTTATTTGACTCAGTTGGAACCCCAGAGTCTTCTATAAACACTGCACAGTTTTTTTTTTCCTTGTAATAGACATATCCTTTGGGCCAAGATAATCTCTGGTGAAACACAATGAAGTTTTAAATTACGTTGTAAACCACGTTGTATGTTAGGTCATGGTTTTGCTTCTTTTATCTCGGGGAAAACAGCTTGAAAAATGGGGTCACTCTTTGAAATATTACCCTAACCGCTCTGCTTCTGTATGAGCGACCCCAATTTTGCTCGGTGACCAGGATTTAATATTTGCCCCCCGTGCATCCCCTCCTCAGAAACAAGCGTCCGACTGGAAGCCAGAGATCCGCCTCCCCAACGGCAGCGAGTACGTGGTGCTGAGCGGCCTGGACTGGAACACAGAGTACGAGGTTCACGTGGTGGCGGAAAATCAGCAGGGCAAGTCCGAGCCTGGCACCCTCTTCTTCAAAACAACCACAGAGCCCACTACCATCCCAGGTACGATCTCCCATCATCCCTCTCCGAGCATCTGCACACGTCAGCCACAGTGAACGAAGGCTCCCGCCGTGACCAACTTCTTCACAGATTACTAACTCTAGGGTCACGTTTAGAACGAGTGCTCACTCCACAAAACTGCAGAAACTAGCCTGTAGTAGATCAGCAGAAGCGTTAGCATCCGTTTAAAGAGCGGAGGCAGAGCTACGAGTGAGCGGTCGACAGACCCAAATCGAACCGCACTCCGGTGGTCACGGTCCGTCTTCGTTCCGTCGCTGTGTGTGAGCTGCACGTTTTTAACTTGGGCTGCCTCCCCATCGCACCCCTCCTGACCCAGGGACCAGTGGAATCATCTCCTCTTATCCTCCTATAGGTTTTCTCTCTTTCCCATCCTGTCTTTCCTCAGTAACGCCTTTTGATTACGTTCCACCTTTTCACCGTGAACCTGTCGCTCATCACACATGCACAGAGGGAGCGTGTTGCACTGGATGAAGCAACAACAGGGACATTAAATCATACATTTCTATGACTTTATACACATTTCGTAAATATTGATCAATAATACAACCTGATTATGTGTAATCCCTGAATACACTTAATAAATGTAATCTAGCGTGACAAAAAAAACTGAATAACAACCATGTATAATATCGGAATAATAAGTCGACTCTCTGTGCTTCAGAATATGTTCTAGCTTCCCTCTTTCCTCACCGCTTCCGTTCTGCACTCCACCGTCAGTCCATTAAAGCTCACACCTCCTACAATCAACACATCTTCCTCTGAAGTGACGAGTCCCATCTGTTGAGATCCACTATTCCCACTCAGCGGTGGGAGAACAGAGTAGGTACAAATGTCTCCTTTAATAATGGAAGACTCAGGAGATTTAATTTTCCTTTAGTTTAGAATAAAGGACTGTTAATGAAACGAATCAAAACAGAACCACCGGGGCTTTTATTCTGCAGCACCTGGCCCGTCTCGGGCAGGAAGTGTAATCATGAATAAGTGTGCTTTAATATATTAAGTGTTCCCCTCTCCTCCTTCATCACCTTTAGTTTCCTCTGCGCACAAAAGAGATCTCAGGTGCTTTCACCGTGTTTCCTCGAAGAGGAACATAACATAAAAGACTCTATGAAATACATAAAATATCTCTCCTGAATGTCAGACACCACACATAGGAATTAATTATTATTTCATTAAGATTAAATACCATAAGCAAAGTCATAACCTATTCAACTTCATTTAAAGACCATGAAGAGAAGCACAGACTACAAGTTTCTAAATGGCCGATGTCACGACGACTCATTTCCTCAACAAGTAAATCACATGTGTTTTATTTTGGGCGCAAGGAATAAACTACAGTTACAATAACTGAGAAAAAAAGAAAACGACGGAAAAATAAATCAAGCTGGTAATTCTCGCAATACAGTAATAACACCCCTAAATCCCAAAACTAATCTGCAGCTGAAAATAGTCCTCAACAAAACCCTCCCCTCTCCTTCCTCCCGTTTGAATAATTCATGCTAAAGACTGCAGCACCCGGCTGCCTCCCAGAGATTAGTTGGAGTCTTTCTGAGAAAGGAGAGTACATGTGGGGGGTTTTTAACTTGTTGCTAAACATGTACGACCTCAACAGTCTGAGAACGAGAGCCGCAGAGAGGAGCGTGAACCAGATGTCGCAGTGTGTGACTGACAGCTAGTGCTGTCCAGTGGATGCAGGTGGGCGTGGAGTTTCAGTCAGGCTCCACCTCTTACTCCTCCAAATATGGTCGCATTTGGTTTAAAAGACAAATGATGACCGAAACAAAACGAAACGTTCATGAACCAACCGGCGGCGTCACAGTGCATCGAGAGCTGTTGAAAAAAATAACGAAAAAACACATTTCACATCTGACTCTAAAACTAGAATTTCATAGGCAGATTTCATACTTATTTAAAAGCCTAGTAAATCTTTATTTTTCTACCTTTCCTGTTCCTCTCACTCTCATTATTTCCCTCATTGTTTTGTTTCTTCTATCTTTCTCTTCCACTGCCTGGTTTGATCAGGGTCAGGGTCACTGTGTGTGGGTGGGTGTGTCTGGAGTGCGTGGGTGTGGTCTGGTTCGGTGGGGACGCAGCCCATGCTGTCTCTGCATGGTGCCACTTCCAGCTGGATTAATTTTGTCTGTTGTTTTACTGGAGACCCTTAAAAAGCCATGGGCTGCCAGTGCATGGCACGTACAAAATCCAGTTATTTTCTTTTCTCGCTTGCTGGGCCACAGCCACATAGCAGTGGGAGGTTTGGATCACTCATCATACAATCAGAGTTTGTACGAGCTCCAAGTCCTTTTGATTCCCTGAAATACTTTCACATCATATTTTTTTGATTCTCTATATTTTTTAAGAGTTGCTGCCGTTTGTTTTCCCGTCTCTTCGATGCACCTGGGAAATTGCTGAGGTTTATTTTTAGCTCCAACATCTGCATCCGGTCTCAGGTCTCACAGCTGTATTTTTGTAACGCTGGCCTCAAACAGCTGCTCCGTTGTAAACAATTATACCGTCTCCGTCCTCTAAATTGGCGCAGTGACGCGAGTTGTGAGTGCAGTTGATTCGAGGTGGAGTTGCAATTCGTCTGCTTGTTTTCTGCTTTTTCATTTTTCCCAAAAAAAAAAAACCCTGCTCGGGCAGCAGAACTCTGCAGAAACACATCGATCAAAGGGAATCGACGTTTACCAGAGTCTCTGAAAACAGTGTTAAAGCAACCCTGTGTAAGCTGCAACTCACGTGTTGAGCTCTGAACGGCAGATATTACCCATGATCCCCGGCTTCTTGAACCAGAAGAGCTGCTGCTGTAACAAATCCACCAGACTCTGCTTGGAATTCTTCCTATTCCAAAGCATCAGTCAGATTTCAGCAGCTCGGATATAAACCGGCTTTAAGGTTAAATCTTGCATAGTGTTGCTTTAAGTGACTTAAAAATCTGTTGTGTCCCAAACCTCTATTTCATTTGGCCCGTTGAAGTTTCTCTCCCCTGCGGCTGAGTAAAAACGCTGCCCAGCTGCGAAGATTTACACGTGACCCAAACGTGGCAGGTGCTGAGAACTGATCCATCCAAATCTCCCCAGCTAAGGTTGACGTTGGATTAAAACGACTGAGAAGCGGCCGTTAACTTCTGCAGCTTCCAATAACATGAGACCATCCATGTCATTGACGTGACCCTCATAACCAGCTTCTGTTTTGGCTGTGTGGTTTTGCATGGTTTTGCGTTCTCCCTGTCATGACCAGTGGTGTGCCAGCAGCTGCAGAGGTGCCTCCACTGTGACTTTTGAAAGCTTCTTCATAAAATAATACCTTCCTTTCCGTCAGCCGCACACCAGCCGCCACATTCATTAAACAAATCTATATTCAACGTGCGTCTTCCAGCCAATTCCACTCGTTTCTTGGAAAGGTCATTTATATTCCAGCGATTTGTGACATCAAGTGTGTTTCGATGGAACCATAATGAGGCTCAGATTACTCTTTGATAAGCGTAGAGAGGAACGAGCTCTGATGAGTGTGTCTGCAAAGAGTGTTTTGCCAAAAACAGCTCATTCCTCACGTCTCCGCGGCGCTCCTGCTTTTTTCCGCAGCACGCCAGAACCTGATGCTGCAGCGGCGTCGTTGCTCCACAGGCTTATTGGGGAGCTGCTAATTGGAATTATACTATTTTCTTGCAAGTCGGTTTTCCAGGGCTTGGGCTCCGGCTTCCAAAAAAGTCACGTAACAAATTCTAAACGTCCTACTGTGTCGACAGTAATGAGCTAGCGGGAGAATTAATGAGGCCCTTGGATTAGGTTTACATGTCGGTGGCGAGGCAGCATGCACTTGCGTTGACCTTCCGTTGCACCACTGGTCATTACACACCAGAGATAATAGCTTGACTCGTGCGCTCGCATCCAGGCCGTCATCTGTCTCTAAACTCTGCCGCTGCTCCGCGCCATGACTGATTCCAAGCTCCCCTTGTTTACATGAAGCACTTCGACCGCAGCGTGTCTGAAAACGTCCTCCTTTCTCCTGTCACCCCCCATTACCTTCATTCCTGTGACCTTCCACCCATGCCTGCCATGCACCGTGTGTCATCCGCCGTGCCGCTAACATGCTATGACTCTCTTTTTACTTTGATCCTCTAACTCGCATTTCCTTGTTTGATTCCTCGGTTGAGTCTCTTATAGCCTTCCAGACTTGTATTTCTGTATTTCTGACCTATTTTTCTATCTCTCTCCCTCTTTTCCCTCTTTTCTCCTGCTTCCTCTTTTCTCCTTGTCCTCTTCCTGTCTTCATGTGTGATCTTCTTGGGCACCTGTGGACCATGGCATTGTCATACACACAAATTCCTTTTCTCTGTTTGTTCCTTTATTATTATGATTTTGATTTTCTTTTCTTGTCACACCTTGTTGCTGTGCCCTTCACTCCCAAATGTACCTGTGTGTATTGTTGACTACCTCAGCTACCCTCGGTTGCCAGTGTGTGACGTCCAGTCTGGCAGCTCTCCTGCTGTCCATGCTCACTGTGCACTGGCTCTCATAAAACTGATTTTGTTCAAGGAGAAAGAGGATAGTCTGAGCCGGTGAAATCTGTGGGCACAGACCCCCTTTGCTTTCTATGCCTTTTGACCCTTGTGCAGCCACACACAAGATTAAAACACGATGAAGACAGGGACGCTGGAAGTCACGCAGAGTCCAGGGTGCTGAGAGAAAGTCTGTATAATGCAAATCATTGACTTTATTATTCATTTGAAAGGCCCACAACATTTTATACCAGTCTGCACGGCGACAGGCGGCGGACTCGCTGCCTCTAAAATCCTCTCCGCTCCGCATCAGGCCGAACAGAAAAGACACAATCTTCTAAAATTAAATATTACAGAAATTGATGTTCTACACGAGGGACACCCAGAAACACTTGGTGGAGCTTAAGCGAGCTTCCAGAGACGATAACCTCCTAGCCTTAACCAGTCAATCTTTGATTGATAATTAGACCCAGGCTGCACACGTGAAAAAATTAAATCAGCTTCTCAAGCCTACTATTGAGCTGCCATTAAAAAGTTAGCGCAGAAAATAAAATATTTTCCTCTTATTCATTAGTGTTGTTCAAGGTTTTGTGTTGCAGTTACAGCCCCTAACCTGTAGGGGCTGCTGCAGCCCCCTCAGCACCCCCCTCCTTCCAGCGTCCCTGGATGAAGAGTCGCGATATTGGTTTCATGATGTTATTACAGGGTGCTCAGTACTTGCATTATTCTCAACTTCTGGGGATTTAGACTCTGTTATTATTATTATTATTCGTTTCCATATTTTATTTCCATGTCTGTTAACTGAGTAGATCCAGAGAGGGAAACGATTCGAGGGTTTTGTCGTGGTCACGCGACGGACACGGGTGCTTCCTCTGAGATGCAGTGTGAACAGAGTGTTGCTGCTTTGTTTTAGATACAGTTAGCACATTCATAATGCCTTAACGTGATCTCAAGAGGGGAGATGAATCTGAAATAATTATTTACCGGGCACTTTCTAATCACGTGTCCATGGTGTTCGAGCCCGTCACGGTAATCGCAAAGAGACTTTTATTTTGGAATTTATTGCCTAACAAACAGACACATGACTCTGATCCCGTGTCAGAGACGAGCATGACAAGTGCATGAGAGCCGACAATAGGCATGATCCGGTGTTCATGAATGTGCTTATGCCGCTGCTTTCACCGCCCCCCACCCCCACCCCCAGTGGAGCATTATGAATGTGGTAACTCGAGTGTTGAGTGGAAATGCCGTGCCTAATTTCTGTTTTATTATCTTTTTTTTTTTTTTTTGTCTGGGATCCAAGCTCGAAGAATCTGGGCTGGACACATTTGCAGAGAAATGTAGTTTTGATCATGGTCAGAGTGCTCGTTTTCTTCAGGAGACTTTATTACTTGTCAATATTACATATTACGCTCACGTCCGAATGCATTGTTATGTAACCGCCTTGTCAGAAGAGAGAGGTCCGAGGGTTGTGCAGAGAAACTAATCATGTTTTTGTGACCGTGTACATAATATTTCACACTGAGAAACGCAAGAAGTCAGCTGATCCGCTTCGACGGTTCATTGTTCCCCTTTTTACCCGGAAGCAGAAAAATGTCGAAGGAGTGCTGACCTGCAACAGCTGTTAAAACACTAAAAAATACTCATTTTCAATTATGTGGAATTATTTTATTCTCTGAGACATTTTTGTAAGTACATATCAGTGTGTTTCCATGTAACCATTGTAGGGTTGAAATAAAATGTCTTTCTTTTTTTCATGAACGTAATGGCTTCCTGAGGCTTTAGCTGTTTCACAGACTCATCACGGAATTTTTTTATCCACTGCAGCTTTAACGCCATGTTGGAATTCTGCTCCCAGTGTCGCATTACAACCACACACACACACACAAACACACACGACTGCGATTATGCTTAGAGGCCTGGAGACAGACGAACTGAAGAAGAAGAGGCAGGGTGCATTCCAAAAGTGGTGAAGTCTGGAGTCTGTAGAGAAAGACTCGTCACCACAACCGATGATCTGCTCAAGTCGACACTTGTGGAACCGATTCAAAGAAAATTAATGAAAAGAACGTGACAACCAATGAAGGTCAGTCACTGCCACAAGACAGAAGGTGTTGGTGCGTCTCTGCTCCCTGTGCTCCAGTGTAAAAGGGGCAGTTTCTCTCTATGGTGTTAAAACATCTCCTAAGAAACTGGAGCTATTTTTTTTACAAGTCGTTACTACAGCTGTAGAGTGTTGTTTGTCGTCACCTTTCCCCAAACAGAATCCATGTCAGATGACTTTATTAAGAATAACAGATTTACATAAAATGGTTCGGTGCAGATGAAGTTGTTCCTGCGTTCTTGTTTTGTCGTCGTGTTCATTCAAGCAAAGGTTTCTCACCCTGATCTGTGAACCTCGCTCTCCCTCCCTTCGGCCTCACACACCTGCATGTAGAATGACCTGTTTACCCAGACGGGAGTGAAAAGATTGATTTCTTTCTTCGGGATCGTTTCTTCTTTCGTGCGGTTTTCATCTCTCAGCCGAGCGACCTCGTGACCTTCCTTATTTCCCGGGCCGGGATCAAAAGCCAGACTCGTATTCCTTCGCTTTATTACCCCTGGCAGCGGCGCTCCATCTCCACTAGGCTCTGTCACACAGATAATAAGAGTTTACAACACCCCCGAGGTGCGGTGTGTCACTCGCCGGCCCCTCCTGGTGTTCATCAGCGCTCGGTGACTAATGCTGCCGCTGATCAGAGCTAAGTGCTTTTCATTTCTACTAATCAGGGCCTTCATAGAAATGTTTGCATCCGACCTGCGTCGCATTCAGACAGAACATCCCGTGGCGGGTGGTGCAGTCACCCTCTGCATGCAGAGCGCCGACGGAGCCGCCGCAGTTTTTTTAGTTTGTCAGCTGGATGCGATAAATGAGACGAGGCGTCCCCGAGTCTTTAGGGAGCGATTTTACACGTGGATGGGAGTTAAGATCAGATCAGCAGGAATTTGGGACATTAACAGCACCAGTTCGTTTGAATCTATAACATCTGCTCGTGTGCCACCTCCCTCTCCTGTGTGTACAACCCCTCCCCCCTCAGGTTCCTCTTGTTTTTTCAATTAACAGATTCACACCCAGTCAACAGCATCAGTCAGAGTATCAGCATAACTATATCATTCACAGTAAAACCTTTTCCTTTCTCACCTCTCACGCTCTGTGGAAATGAGTTGGCAGTTTATTTATATATCAGGCCAGTATACACATCAGTTTGTAACACACACACACACACACACTCTCTCCCTCTCTCCTGAAGTCTCCACAGAGATCTTAATCAGTCAGAGACTGAGTCAGTTATCAGCATCACTCACTCTCTTCCTCGTGCCAAAAAAAACAAGCTGAAGGTTGTGGGTTTTATTGGTGGAGCAGCGCCACACTGTGGTCGAGCTCCGACACGTGCAGAGGAGCAAAGGATAGAAATAGTGGAAGCAGAAAAGGAATATAGATCTAGAAATAGAGAGAGTGTTGATTTGCTGATGTTAAGGGTCTGAGAAAGGGATTCCAAGGATCATTATTAACATTAAAGAGACTAAGATAGGATTACTCAATCAATATGTCTTTAAATCACATATTATTCTGTATATATGAGTAGTTCAAGAGCTCAACAAAAGGCCCTTGAAATTAATTCAAATAAATTAGATGGGAGAACATTTTTAGCCAATTCAGAATTCAGAGGAGGAAAAGATGCACATATTTCATAAAGTACTTTTTAAATACACCGTGAAGTTATTGTGGAGTTGGAGTGGTGCGGCGTCCCGAGGCAGCGTTATTGCTCTGCCTCAGAGTTATTAACAGCACTGAGCCTTTAATGTGACGCTGGCGTCTCTGCGGGTCGTTACGGCCGCACCAATCATCCCGTCTCCTCCAGCTCGTCCTGACGCATCCACATGTTTGGGAATCTGATCTCCGTAATGACAATGATCCGTCTGTAAACACGGAGCCGTTAATGCATCGAGCTGTTTGTTTTTTGTTTTTTTTTTTTTTGTTTTCCAGAAAGTCTGGATGCTTTTAGTTTTATCTCCCGCATCTTAATCAGCAGCTGTCCCTCGGGGTTTTAACGAAATGTAAATGAACTGCCGATATGAAGGTTCTTCATCAGCGCGCTGCTGCGTTGAGTCTGTGCAGCCTGGACAGGAAGCACTTATTGATTTTTCTGGGGATTGTGTGGTTTCCAGCGAAATTGAGGCTTATCACATGCGCTCTGTTATCTGTGCTCCAGTGGTGGTGGCGGGGGGGGGGGCGGGGCGGGGGTGTGGTGGGGGGGGGGGGGGGGGGGGGGGGGGGGGGGGGGGGGGGGCTCGGTACTGTACCTGACAGGCCCCGAAAAGAGAAATGTTTGTGTAGTCCATCCTGACACAAAGATTTGTGCGTTCCCTCTCAGTGAGCACTCGGTGACAACCCCCCCCCCCACCCCCCCCCCCCCCCCCCCCCCCCCCCCCGCCCCCAGGAGCCCCGAGAACATGCCACATGATTTATTGCGCCTGTTAAAATGCAAATGAAGCAACGGGCAGAGGGAAAAACAAGTGTTGACTGCTTCACTTTAGTCAAATACATATAAATACACAGGGCTGGCACACTCCTGCTACGCTGATTACAGCCATCAATGGAAAGTTAGCAAGGCTGCGTCGCGGCAGAAAGGCCCGAGATGCTGAATTGGAATGAAACGCCTCGACCGACCACTTAAAAATGGATCTGTCACTCAGAGAGGTGAACACGAACACGTCGGAGGCTCGAGTTTAAACACAATCATCATTCATTGTGTCCGTCTGTCAGGAGTTTGGGTTTTAACCCGTAATGTGCTACGCGGCCACGTTGACAGAGCTCACCTCAGAGCCCCTGGAGGATTGTGGGCCGTCACCGGCCCTAATCTGTGTCAGTCACATGTTTAATGGTGCGTTCAGGCGCTGCTTGTCATCTCGTAAAGTCTTGGTGTTTTATGAGAGCGGTAAATATGTCACGTAAACTGGACCAATGAAAAATTAATGGTGGGATGTAAATAACCTGAGGTTGGGTTGAGTTTAACGACATTAAAACAGAACCAGAACCACAGATCTGCAGCTGCTCGTGAACATGCTAATGCTAATTTGTGCTTTGACGTCATTTGGAGCCAGAGTCGACGCCAATTTATATCAACAATACACCTAAAAAAGACTCTGTTGAGAACATTCCTCATCCGTTACTTCTGCTGAGGTGATTCTATACCACGGTTTTGTCCAGGTCACATATTAAAGCCCCTGCACTGAGCTCTGTGAGTCATTTTGCAAATACAAATGATTTCCTGTTTGAAGTATTTTGGTAGGTAGCTTGTGTTTTGACCCCATTAGATGAAAATACGACATAAAATGCTTCCTCATCGATTCTAATTAGCTTGACCCCGGGTCACGAAGCATCTTATGGATCTAGTTTTTGAGTTTGTTGGAAATCTGACTTCCATTTATTTATTAGTCTGGGTTTATAAATAATCTCATCAAACGCCAGAACCGGTGATGAGAGCTCCATTCTTGAAATGCAAAGCCGTAAAGCCGAGAACCGCCCTGGAC
This sequence comes from Pseudorhombus dupliciocellatus, assembly GCA_016785235.1. Classification (NCBI taxonomy): domain Eukaryota; kingdom Metazoa; phylum Chordata; class Actinopteri; order Pleuronectiformes; family Paralichthyidae; genus Pseudorhombus; species Pseudorhombus dupliciocellatus. Next base: position 2,097,235 of record JAFBJW010000183.1, on the reverse strand, counting down.
CCCAAATCCTGTTTATTCCAGCCTGACTCTGAACTGCATGTGTGGTTGTTTATATAGAAAAAAATGTGTGCATGGCAAAAAAAAAAAACCTGAATTTGCACTTTGCCCTTGAGGTGGAATTAAAAAGACGATAAACAGCCGCTCAGATAACCCGGGTTAACCTGCGTGTTGTCTGGGAGCAGCTGAAACAGAAATTGAATTGGAACTCTATCCATATTTAAGTTCGGTCAAGTGAAAAACTGGATAATGAGCCCGCCGCAGAAAAAGAACGTCTTGGTTGGTAATTGTTCTGTTTATTCCAGTGCTCTGCCGCTAAGAATCATGGGTAAGAATGTGTGCAAGAATTTCCTATATAAGTGAATTAGCTCAGATTGTTAAATCTGAAATGTTATTTTATGAGAAATACATCAAGTAATTAACACTTTTGCTTTATAATATTTAAACAAATCTCTTGATTAATCTTAGCAGTAGCACCCCCCCCCTTTGCTTTATAATATTTAAACAAATCTCTTGATTAATCTTAGCAGTAGCCCCCCCCCCCCCCACCCCCGTGTCTGGGTTTATATTGTTTGTCACATCATTTGCAGATGACGTCACCACCCTGTCTCCCAGAAATCACTTTTATAAACGACTCATTCTCAGCAACGCCCCGACCACAGATGCTGTAAACTGGATTATAACCATAATGTCCAGGACACAACGACTTGGACAATTTTTTTTTTTTTGCTGAAGTTCTGCAACGTAATTTAAATCAGACACATGGACGTGTGAATATCCTGAGGGCTCGTTATGCTGCAGCCATGTGACAATCAAACACATTAGCATGACTGTTTTTAGTTCTACAGTGTAATTAAGTGTGTTTCTTCATGTTGTAAAAGTACTAATATCACCCCCCTCGTATTAAAGAAACCTTTATAGAACCGTGGATATTTGCTGGATCCAGTTAGATGGTGTTTTTTTGGAAGTCCTGCACTTGTGTGTGAAATTGAACGCCTCAAGTGTGTCGGCAGTGTGGACTCTCAGGAGTTCATAACAAGATGCGGTAATGAAAATGAAATCCAAGGTTTTATTGTGTTTCAAAAGTTCCCATGTGGCTCTGAGAGTGAAGAGAGCGACACACTTGAGGTCTGGACGAACTCATGCAGTTTATTAAAAGCTTGACTGGACTCCTCATCGTGTCTCTCCCTCTCCCCTCCTAACTTTCTCTCTCTCTCCTTCCTTCATGTTAAACCCTTTTCACTCTCCTCTCTCCCTTCTTTTCTCGCCTGTTTTGGTTCCTTCTCTCTGTCCGTGTCCTCCAGGCGCCTCGGACGGCGGCGTCTCGGGCCTCGGCACCGGAGCCATCGTGGGCATCCTCATCGTCGTCTTCTTCCTGCTGCTGGTGGGCGTGGACGTCACCTGCTACTTCCTCAACAAGTGCGGCCTCCTCATGTGCATCGCCGTGAACTTCTGCGGGAAGGCCGGCCCCGGGGCCAAGAGCAAGGACATCGAGGAGGGCAAGGCCGCGTTCACGTGAGTCCCTCCCCTCAACTGTGCACTGCGAAAACACCAGACCCAAACCCAAACCCAGAGAGGGTTATGGCCTGCTGAATTCAGATGAGGCTCGTAACAAATATCGGCTCCCAGGAGAAGGTGGAGAATAAAAACCGATGAATGCTGGAGTCCCTGTGTGTCTGCTGGACGTGTGCAAAGAGAAGAAGAAAATCATTAAATATTTCAAAGCACAGAACCTGATGAGAATATTTTTTTTGTGACGCATTAAAGATCTGTTCAGGTTTGTTTTTTTCCACAAAAAATAGAAGTGGGAGAAAACCAGCACCTTCATTTGTCTCGATTTTACATTTAGAAAACGTATGAAAACCAATATAATGCGACAGAGTGGTTTAACGATTCATTCAAAGCTGATTCCTTCAAATTAAAACTGTGGGCAAATGCACTGAAGGAGCAAGAATTAAATACATTGTGTACTTTTACTTCAAATCACCGTGTTGACAGTGAGTTTGGGACTTATGTCCCAAGATGTTGAACTAAAACAGAGATTTGTTTTCCCCTGGAAACACAGCAATTAACCATGTTTTGTGTTTCAAGAAAAAAAAAACAGTTTCAGTTCAAAATTTCTTCTTGATAATTTTGAGAAGCAATATCCATGTCAAGCGGCAGAAGACTCATCACGTTCAGACTGTCACGGCTAATGTGACGAGTCAAATCCACTGTGCCGTATTTAACGTCACCGTCATAAGCGTCTGCCTGTGTTGAACTGATGTTTGAGCGCGTTGGCGTTTGTTTGATCAGGAATTCAGCGTCACGCAGCACCACAAAATAAATATTTCAACTAAACAGCCCAGATGAAACAGATTCACTGAGAGCGAATCGCGATGTGCACACAGTCGATGCGTCTCGCCTCCGATCTGAACACGTCAGCCACAGCCAGCGCTCGTTTGAAAGTGTCGCCGAGTCGCGGAGCGATGTGGCGTTAACAGACGAGCCCCCCCGGGGCTGCTGGGTGATCAGAGCCTGCAGGTGGATGCAGGTGAAGGATGAGAGAGCGTTTGACAGTTTAAAGGACTGAACCCGTGTGTTTACATGTTGCCACTCGTTAACAAATCAAATTAGTTTTGTTCCGCTCCTGATCACAGTGATTCTTTAAATAAATGTGTTTGTCCCGTGGGCTGCCGCCGCGTTCGGGAGTTTGACCCCGCGTTGAGTCTTCGCTCCTCTGTGATCCCGCGCGTCTGTGTGTGAATTCGCTAATTGTCAGCTGCCGTCTCACCCTCTAACAGGAAAGATGAGTCCAAGGAGCCGATCGTCGAGGTGAGAACAGAGGAGGAGAACGTCCCCAACCAAGAGGGCGGGGCTCCCACCGAGCCCAACGAGACCACGCCTCTGACAGAACCTGAGTGAGTCGAGTTAGAACCATCACCCGCCCACATTTGACAGTTCATATTCTATGGATAAAGGAAACTATAATAACAAATGAGGAGCAGGGGTGTGTACGGGACTGTTCTGAAACAAAAATTCTATTCTACTGTTTTTAATGTTTTAAACCTATTAACTGCTGATGCTGTGAAATACAAGACAAGATTTGAGTCTCCGGCTCATGACATCCCCGGAATAGACCTTTAAATGTTTACTTGTCATTCGTATTGATTCATTTCTTTAAAGGCTGCTAACAGTTTGGCCTGCTGAACCTGAGCGTTCTATTTTCTTTGTGTTTTTTTTTTACTGTCGTGTTTTTTGTTTTCCCCTTCACAAATATTTTGTCGCTAACCCTCTGATATTGTAGATTTTTCTTTCTCACTGCAGCACTCACTCTGCCTTGTTTCTCACGTGCACTCTCCCTCTGCCCCTTTATCTCTCTCGTCCTTTCTTTTCTGGTGGCTACCCCACCCCACCCCACCCCCACCACACAGGCCCGCCACTGCTGCCGATACCATGTCCCCGGCGGCAATCCTCCTCCCCTCCACTGCCACTAACTCAGTCACTGAGATCTTTAGCACGGCACACAGCAGTCCCGCTAGCCAGAGCACCACAGTAACCACCAGCGCCGCCAGCCCGACCAAAGCCGCCCCTCCCAAGTCCTCCTCGAAAAACAGCCCCGTCGCCCAGCCTGATGTCGGGCCCCTGGTCGACCTGAGCGACTCCCCTAAAGCTCCCCCCTCGTCCAACCCGACCCCTGCCAGCTCAGAGGCAGTCAGCTCGGCCTCCGCCAACGCCGATGGCGCGCAGAGCCAAGGCGACGCAGTCAGAGCCCCCGACAGCAGCCAGAGTCAGGACTTACACGTAGGCGGCCTGAGCCCGGACTCCCCCAATGCCCCGTGCACAGACTCAACCACACCGGCTCAACATGAGTATGAACACTTTCACTCTCACATCCCTCCACCACCACCTGTCTCCACCTCCGCTCGAGTGGCATCCCAGTGCAGCGTCTCTAAAGAAGGATTCACCCCTGAATAGAAACGCAACGATTTAGGTAGAACAGGTTAAAATGTGCAGAGAGAAATGATCTGATCGGCCTTGCGTTACCTGAACCTCTGCGTTTAATCTCCACCTGCAACATCCATCGGGCTTCTCATCTTCTGCATGCCTTCAGATTTCAGCACTGTTGTCTGATCCCCTAGTTTAATATGTTTGTGTGTGTGCAGACTCGACACAACTGCTCAATAAATAAATGTTGTGGGGAAAGATCCGCTGTGTCGGATCCAAGAGCTGCATCATTATACCTGAGTGAATGCAGCCAGAAGCCTGAGCGCTGAGTGTTGACAAGCCCCAGATTCTCCATTGATAGTCTGCTCTCATGAACCCCCACCTTTTTATTGACACAGGTAGAAGTTCTGAACAAACAAAGGGAAATATAAACTTCTGAGTCAAAACAAAGAGATCTGGAGGATACACGAAGCTAGGATGCTGTAATTTAACGTGTATGCTCGCTGGCGGAACTTGCAAGGGTGAATCTTTCCAGTGGGATGCCACCAGAGCATGTTTGTCTTCCACCACCACCTCCGTCCTCTGCTTGTACGTTTTCTGTCACAGTGTCGTCTTCACTTTTCACCCATTTCATCCCTTCATCATGGCGGGAACAGCTGAAGGGTGCATTTCATTTAATCTGCACCCTATCCCCGGTACAGGTGTGGAAACACGTCTTGGCACATCGGAAACCGTATATAGGATCGTTATGCTTCAGGCTTAAAGAGCAGACAAGATTTAGATCTCAGACGGAGGAAGAGATTCAGGAGAGACAGCTTAAAAAAAAAAAAAAAAAAAAAAAAAACACGTTGCTGCCTGTGAAAAAGAGAGAAGTTCTTGTTTGCTTCTGACTCTGAATAACTCTGAATAATAAAGTATACGCCTCTGTGTTGGAGGTAAACGAACACATTCTTTTGATTTTCATAATGGAAAACAGATGGCGAAACAACTCTCTCTCAAACCTGTTTTCTGCTTTAATTCCTGTTTTATTTCACTGGAACCACAAAGGGTTATTATTTGGGGATTCGCCCCGAGGAGTTTGCAGATGTTCCTGATTCCCAACAGCCTGTGAGGATAATGAGAGAGAGCCAAGACACAAGATGAATTACAGAGGCTCCGCTCTTCTCTCTCTCTCTCTCTCTCTCTGTGCTCTGTCTCCGTCGAGCCTCCCTCTCTTGGACGGCCGGCGGAGATGAAGATGTCAGTGATGAAGAATGGGGAGTTGAGAGCTAGTTGGAAGCAGAGCTCGTGTCAGCTCAGCATCACCTTGATATAACCACACTTGTCATGGGAGGGATTTGTCTTCATAACTCTGTGACGGAGCTGAAGTCTCCTTCTCCCTCGGATCTTAAGTGGTGATTCTTCTTCGACATCACTGCGCAGTCGGCTCATGGTGGACGTGTCGGTTTTCTGACCTGCTCCTCCTCAGGACCCAGAATGAACTCCATACACAGATTCCACAGACCATACGTGCATGAACAAGTGCACGTTATGATGCTGCTGAACACCTCAGACTGACAGGACCTTTTAAAATCTGGTGTATTATCACTTATCACTGAATTCACCAGTCAACAATATAAAATAATGAATCCCAAACGGTCCTATTTATTTGCCTGCTTTTCTAGGAAATGCACTTATTTTGAAAGTTTATTATTAATTATTAAAGTAACTCATAAGTCTAGTTATAGAGCAACCTTTACGCCATGCTTTATTTGCAAATCATCACTTTCCTGGCTGCAATCATGTTCCCCAGAGGATGAGCCATTCACATTTTGGCCACTATGATCTAGCGCCACCTGCGGGCAAAAGGTAGCTTTGTTTTGTAGTCTAAAACATTAGAGAATCAACGTTTTCAAAGGTCTGAACACTCGAAGTCTCTTCCTTGTCCCTATGTCGGGGTCGGATATATTTCTGTATCCTGCATGGAGGCCAGTCCCCGCCCTGACTCTGAAACCCTCAGAGAGCCTGTGTGTGTGTGTGTGTGTGTGTCGCCAGCATCCAGGAGTGTGCTGATAAATAATTCTACTTGAGAGTTTAACACCTGCAGAAGAGGACAGAAGAGAGCGGATGGGTTATTGTCCGCCACCTTCTCCGATAGGCTTCCAATGGGGGAACATACGCTAACAGCAGACAGTGTCAGACTTAAGAGGAGAATGGCTTTAAAGTCTATTCCCATTGTGTTGCAGCCGAGTCCAGACGGCGTGTAATCCTCTTGTGCATTGTAGTTTGTGTTGTAGGTTATGCCTGAGTCTTTCATTCGTCCATGCATTGTGCCTACTGTACCGGCCCTGTCTCATTCCACATCGCCGCCCATTGTTCCTTGAAAATAGCTGTGACATCCATGTACTCTTATTTGATGTCTGGCTAGGATAGTGAGCGTGATCCCATTATGTGTGAAATGCATTCAGTTCCAGGAAGGGAAAACAAATTCCCTCAAAGCATCGTGCATGTTTTTCTTCCCCATCGTTCTTTGAAAAATGACACAAAAGGCAGCTCAGACAGAAAAAGAGAGGGAGAATCAGTGGATTGCTGTTAACAGAGTCTCTTCTCCTTTTTTCCCCCCTGTCCCTTCCTGCTTCTCCGTCACTTCTCTGTCCCTGCAGCGGTAAAACTGTGAAAGATGATAACGCTAAAGTCGAGACGGAGGTGAAGAACGCCACAGCTGAGGTGAAGACGGTCCCCAACGAGGCTCCCCAGGCGAACGGCAACGAGAGTAAAGCGTAATCTCCTCTGCTGAGCGCCAGGAGGAATATGGTGGCTCGGGGGTCAGAAAGGGTGGTTGGTTGGGTGGGGGTCAGAAAGGGTGGTGGGGGGGGGGGGGGGGGGGGGAGTTTAAGGTTAATCGAGGATGGGGAGGGTCACAGTCACTGAAACCTCAAAACAATGTCACACACACCACCCCATTGCATCCGAAAAAGAGTAAAAGTGAAAAAAAAGAAATCATGGGTCTCTTTCTGCCGTGTCTTCAGACCAGAGAAATGTACAGACCTCATGCACATGCCTTAGTAACGTCCATTTCTATTTGTTTAATTCTCACAGGACAAAAAAAGGAAGAAGCTAATTTCATGTAGTTTGCCCACTTTATTTGTTTGTAAAATAAAACTGATAACTGTTAAACACAGAAACTGAGAAATTCTAGATATCCACGGTTGGACTGTAGCTTTACTTCAGTTTACTGCCTTCATTGTGTACACACATGGTACATTACCAATAATACACCTGGTTATGCAGTATGGTCGTCATTGTGGTAATGAATTATGGGTCTTTTTTTTTGTCAATATGTTGTTGTGTTTAAATAATGTGCAGACGTTACTGCCTATTTAGCTTTTTTAATGTTTTTTTTTTCCAGTGCTAGAGAGTAGAACATTAGCATGCCTGATTTTTGTTGGGGTTTTTTTTTGTTTGTTTGTTTGTTTTTTTTGCAAAGTTACTGTATTTCTGTACAAGTTCCTGTCATCGGATTCTGTTTAGATGTTTTTTTTTTTTTTTTCTTAAATGTCTCCCTATGGTTCTGGTCCAGAAACAGGAAGACACCGGAGAAAGATGTAAAGTGCTGTCAACGTGAATGGGTTTCATCCCTGTCTCCTTAAAATTATGTTTATGTACTTTTGCCTTGTGTTTTTGGAAGACATGTAACTGCTGCATGGATTACGATCAGAGGTAATGTTCTTACCAGGCTTGCATTCTATATTTAACTAGGTCTGCTAAAATAGTTTGGTTAAAGTATGGAAAAGATAACAGTTAAGGGTTTTGTCCCAGTTGGGTATCCCTGGAACACCTCCAGTGAAAGGATAACGTGTCCAGACAACCTTAAATCGCCACCTTTAACACAAATTCCTTTCAAACGTCCCTTACCTTGGGAAATGAACTGTGAATGTAATTTTCAGGAGACAGGGTTGGGTTGAAAATGAGGATGTAAAATGAAAGCTGCGCTCCTCCTCGGTGGCCACGCCCCCTCAAAATCCAGTTGTGTCACATTCCCTAAAGCGAGAAACTGCCTTACTTGACCTAAATTTGATAGAAACGAATTCTGTGTCTTATCCGTGTCCCAGTCGATTGTTCATTCTGCTTCCAGTCCTCGTCTACGTGACCAAATATACCAGGCGTGTCCACGCGGTCACTGGTATTTGTATTATACGAACTGGACCAATGAAAACATGGAAGCTACAGGATGTAAATAATGGAAGCCCGGCTTAAAGTTCACGGTTTCGTCTTGGTGGTAGCTATGTAGTGAAAGTTAGTTAAATTATATAGATAGATTAAGTAGCAACATCGTACACTGAAACTGTACACCAGAACTGTGCCTGAACTATGAACCATTCTGGGCTGTTGTAACTCCCTGCATGTAATTTAGCATTGTAGCTTGGCCGTGGGAATTAGCGCTGATGCTAAGCGGAACCTTCTGTCGACTGTCTCGTTTCAGCCTTTCCTCGGCGCCCCCTGGAAACCAAACACTTTGAAGGAGGTGGCGCCTGTAGTGGGACACAGCGGATGTTTGTGTGTTTTTAATATTGTCATTCGTTTTTTTCACAAGATTCATACGTGAAACACACCTTTAGCGATTTCTCTGTCACATATATACACAACCAACTTCTCCCGTTTTTCGGAGCAGAGCCACACGACAGGTTTTGGCTCAACATTGACTCAGAGGCCTCCGAATCTGTTACGTCAAACAGAGCGAGAAGTCAAAAACACCATTGCCTTTAGCGTCCGCCGGTTCATCTGCCTGCAGCCGGCCTTGAATCTCACGTTTTCATTCTTGCCGTGTGTTTCACCATCTTATCCATAACCTTAGATTCTCTCCAAGCTATGACCTCACTGCTCATAGATGACTCAGCTTTTTTAGATTTCCAGACCAGACGCCACCGTCTCCTCACCTTCACCACAGCTTGTGTCAGTGTGTGTATGTGTGCGTCACCACTGCTGCCACCGTGTTGACGTTAAGTCTTTAATTAGTCTGTGTCTGCAGCCATGTGACGTGTATTGTAGGTTTGGTACGGTTTATGATTTCTTATCTCACCGTGTCCTTTTACTGCTGGACACTGAGGGCGACTGTTTCCTGTTGCAACCGGCCAGGATGAAAAGCTCTAACTGACGTTGACCGAGACAGCATTTACTTTAACCACACAGATTTCTGTGGATTCGTTTGGTCCATTGGTTTGTTTTCCCAGAGTCTAAAGGGACTCTATGATCAGTGTCTCTGAGATAAATCTCTGTCCAGGGTGAATGTTAATGATGCATTAACCTCAGTGCTCGTAGCCTTTTGACAGAAATTATTTTGTTGCTGAAACAAGAAAACCACAGTAACAAATGAGAGCAGGCAGGAAACCAGCCTCTGTTTGGTTGGTGTTAGTTGAAGCCACAACTTTAGAAATACCACACCTGTCTTTTTAGATTAAATTCACAATAAAATGGAAGTGAATTAAATTAAGAATTAGGGAAATTCAGAAGCAAAAATTTAAAAAATGACTCAGTCTGTAAATGAATGTACAAACTCAAGCCATTAAGTAAAACTAAATTAAACTTTTGCGTATTTTAATTAATTATTAAATGGGTGTTGAATGCATATTAATGCATACAGAGTAAATTATAGGATTTTAAGAAATTCTTTCTTTCCATCCCTGCTGTGTGAAAATGATGAAGTCTCTTTCTTGTGCAGCGTTCCTCCTCTAGACTGTAAGCTAGTCCTCTGTGAATGCATGAGTCCATTGTGTTCTTTGTCATAGAGCTGAGCAGATAGTTTGAGTGTAGCTGATAGTGTGCGACAACAACAACACCCAGACGTGTGACAGCAGCAAACTGGAATGACACAGTGCCTTTGAATAAGAAATAGTGGCATTCATTCCATCCCCCGGCATCTAAGGTCTCACATCTCATTCCTCTGCCGATGTGCTTTTTCCTCATCCTTTACATTTCAGCTGTACACGAGTCGACGCTCGGTTTAGACGGCCTCGGGTTTTCTCTCTCTGCCTGCGTCGATTTGTTTCTGTTCATCGTGGATTCCTTATAGGGTCATTGTTTAAAGGAACATTCTGGATTATTAGAAGTTTGGCTTTTGATTCTGTTTTATGATGAAGAAGATGGTTAAATGCTGAGTTCTGTGAATGCATGATCTGCACCAAATTCTAGTGTGAACTTGGATCCATAATAAAATTGATCGGTTTCTTCCTTGACCCATATTCAACCAAAAATATTCCTCCAAATTTACAGACAACAAAAAAAAAACAAAATCAAACAAACCAACCCATCCCAGAGCACAACCATCACACCGTCTCTCACGCACATCACGTCAGAGCACGAGATTAAGTGACACTTCGCTCAGGTCCCAACTCCTCGAAAGTATCTGAAGCTGCCGCGTTGTTCAGATGCTCACATGCAAATTCTATTAGAGAAGAAAAATGATTATCGTCACAGTTTGGTTTTTTTGAATGTTTTTTTTTTTTTAAACATCGAAGGCTTTGTGTGTTGTGTTGATCTTTTTTCAAGTGTGAAATTTTAAATGTTTGCTTCAAAAGAAAACTAATAAAAAAACAGTGAGAGGTGTCGACAGCAAGATTTACTGAACTATAGCGTGGACATGTGACTTTTTATGTTTGTCAGAAATGCTCTGGAATTGGATGTGGGAATAGATTTTTTGCACGTTAACGTTGAAAAAAAATCCAAAGTCCTGACATCCATCAGTGGAGGCCGACTCTCCATTCAGGCAGAATTTCCACAACTTTTTTTTTTTTTTTGGAGATAAAGCAAGATTCAAGTTTTGTAGAGGAGAAAGAAAATGACAAGCGCTCTTTCACTTCTTATGACCCAAACCTGACAGCTTCACCTTCAGCCAGACTTCACCATCCAGCAGCTTTTACTCTTTCTGATCTTCAGCTCTTCAGACAGCAGCTTTCTTTCTGTAGGTCAGACTTCAGGCCACCGTCCCTTTGTCCCTTTGTCCCTCCCTCTGTCTGTCTGTCACTGGCCCCGGTGTAAATACTGAATTCTAACAGAGGGAAGAAGGAAAACACGTTGTGACTTTGCATTCTGCCAGAAATTCTTGTGTTCAATAAAGTTAAAGGGAAAAAGGGATCAGGGTTGTGTGGACTTGTGCTGTGATGCGTTGCAGGTCCGATCCTGGGGCGACGTGCGGACACAGACTCTCTGTCGTGTTAGTAAGTAAATTGAGGTGCAAGTCACAACACACTGATTTAGCTGCACACAGGCCCAAGCATCATAAAGAGACAATGACAATTAATGAAACAATATTTTCTGTGAAAATATCGTTTTAAAAGTTCTATTCAAAAAGGTAAGTGTAAACACAAACATGTCCATGTTTAGAAATTAAAAGAAAACAAATCACTTTAATTAGATTTTATATATTTGAAAATTACATCAATAACATTTCATAAAATGATTTCTTCAGCACCTTCATGGGTTAAAATTTTAATGGATTTAAATAGAAGAAACACCTGTTTAAAAAAGCCTGTGCTACTTCATATCCAATATACAATTTTAAAGAAAATACAATCAAGGCCAAAATCATGAGTGGGACTTTTGTGTGAATGAATGAATGAAAACGCATTTTTTTATTCACGTATTCTGATTATTCTTCTTAGCAAACTCCTTAACCACCGTAAATAATCAAATTAGTAAATGATGCATTAGAATTCATCAAAACATTTTCACCCAGATTATTTTACACTGACCCAGTCAAGACAACAAGCGTCATGTGAGGTGATGTTGCTGCAGTTCTGCTCATTGGCCACTAGAGAACAGCATGCTCCTTATCTACAGACACAGAGCCGCAGAACCAAGAATCACATGACTTAAAGAACTATTTGTATTGCAATAGAAAAGACTGAGCGCAATTAAAATGTAATGCGCCAGCACGGTAAGAAAGAGGATGAGTAAATGCACTTGTGGTGAAAATATATCTGAACAATAATAATACCCAATAATATATCCAAAAGTAAACCATCCAAGTGATATAGAATACAATTCAAACTGTCCAATACTGACTTTAACTATAGTTTAATGAACATGAGTATTTTACTGTAATTCACTTAAGTAACTTAGATCAGCACTACTCAGACCTGTTGAGACGGAGTAATCTCTGGTTTGTCCAACGGGTGGCAGACTAGCTCAGGTTAACAGACTCGTCCTGAGGCAGATGAACTGGTAACTAGAAAGTTATAGTCAATGAACATGGTTAAAATGATAGAATAGTTCAAGAGGAAACAGCGTCTCTGTTTGTAAAGGAGAAACCATTCAACTTTAAACTTGAAAAAAAATCTACAAAATCTAAAGCAGAGACCCTGCAGCACCAAACATGAGCTCCTCATACATTTACACTGTGCCACTGATTTAATGATAAACGCGGTGTACATGTATGTGCATTAACACAAGTGTTCTAAGGGCCACATCAGACCTGCAGTCCCCGAATGAAGCTCAGATTTCCATTTAGAGTTAAATGTGCCCAGTGTGTCAAGTCCTCCTCGTCCATTCATCTCCAGGGACCCGTCCCTCCCCCAGTCTACAATGGTTCAGTGTGGTCCAGTCTATGGTCTGGCATCGATCACACAGAGCTTGCCCTGACGCACACACACACACACACACACACACATATATGTTAAGCTTTCAGATTCGCATATTAGGCTGAGTAACCTCCTATGACTTGATCACATGTCCACATCTTGAGCAGTTGTCTGCTCAGATTTTCCCTGTGCTTCTTGTGCAATGTCACCAAACTGTTTCTGATGTTCTCGTTTGGATCCAGAGAATTTAGAAGGCAGCGGGGGGAGCGTCTGGATGAAGTCGCAGCAGGAATCCAGCTGAGGGTGAAACACCAAAACAGATGTCGGACAAACAGAAGAGAAACGCCTCCTCTCACACGCACGTAATCTGTGCCCGCACACGTTGACGAGTTAAAGGGTCAGGGGGTTGAATTAGTGACATCTAGTGGTGAAGTGCTGGAAACATCACTAATATTCTGTTACATTCATTTATGCCTAAAGATCCTTTTCACTCAGAAGTTTGTTTAGTTTAAGCGTTTGAGAATGATTTATTTATTTATTTTTTTTTTAGAGGACGAGCAGCTGCAAAATGACACTGAGCGCCATCTAAAGGTAAGGAGTGACATTACAACAGAATCCACGGGGGCCCTCAGCTGACGAAGACACAACAGTTACACACTAATGAAACTCATTTTGAATGTTATTTCCCATTTTTAATTTCACTTCCTCTTAAATCCGGCAAGTGAAATCTACTCGTGTGCGTGTTGCTTTTTATTCCTTTATTGTCATAATTAATGTTTTGAACCCCATCTGCTTCATTCAGTGCTTCACCATAAACTCACATTTTAGTTCTGGGTCCAATGCATTTTTTCGATTGTTTTCTTGCTTGTGAGAAAAGCCCGTTGTAGATGTCTGAGGTCCTTTGAGAAATAGGATGTGTCGCCATAACGCTGCAGCTAAACGAGCTGTGCTGTACGTTGCTGTGGGTTCTCGTGTGATTATTACACAGGTCATAAATATTGCATGTGTTTATAATTACATGTAGTGCTGTGTGAGATACAGGCTGCATGGCTTCAGCCCATAATGAGCACTGTGATCATACGCCGCGGCTCCAGTCATACAGAAATATTGCGCGGTTTAAGAAAAGCTTGTAAAATGTTGTAAACAGTCAAATTGGTTCAGTGAGGCAGACGAGATGAAACCAAAGGCCACGCTTCAGTCAGCGCTGTGGAGCAGATCACAGAGCGTCTGAATGTACCTGAGGCTGAGCGCTGCTTTGTTTGGAAATACGCAAGGAGCAGATGTTTCTCTTTCTCCCTCCTCCCTTTTTTTTTTTTTTTTCGTTCTCCATTTTTCTTGTTGAGTAATATTTTTCGCGTCATGCAGAGCCACGTCTCAGCCGCCTCATTTCCACGCTGCTCCCGTCTGGTCCCTTGCTCTCTCTTCGCATATTGCAGGAGCTCAGCCAGCCGTGCATTCCTCTCCAGAACACTCTGCCTCATCTCTGCTTCCCAACCTTTAAATCACATCAGTGTTACATCACGGCACACTCATGCTTCCTGCCGCGGCCGCCATGCCAAGAACTTTCCCCCTCGCATCGTCATCCCCTTCACTTCTCTTTCCATGTAACTACAGCTAACAAAGGCACTGAGCCTAAATTCTAAAATGTGGATATAAAGTGTCTTGTACTGTAAATCACCACCTGCCCCTCGAGAAGCAAATCTTCAACCTGACGATACAGTAAGTTAGTGAGTGGGTTAGTTGGCGTTAGTGCGGACACCTATTGTCCAGGATGGTCCCCCCTCGCTCCTCCTCCCTCCTCCCTCTGCTCTGGACCTTCTACAGAAATACACCGGGAGTTCCAGCAAATTACAGAACCTGCGTTTTTTGATCAGCAAATCTTCAGAAGGAGGCTTCTTCAAAGAAATAACTTCCCACTTCACTTCTTAAGCTGAACAAAAACTCCTCTTAAATGAATGGCTTTTGCTCACAGCTTGTGGCCGCAGCTGGCAGCATTGTTGGCCGCGCCTGTCCCCTGGCCACGGAACAGACAGGCAGGGGATGAAGGCCGACGGAGGGGGTTGACACAACAGGTACACACATGAAACGACTGCAATTATTGTCCTCCCTCCTCCTCCTCGACACCAGCGCCAGAGCTGACAAGGTGTTGGTTGATTTATTTATCTCTCCCCTTTTTTTTTGACTTTGTCTTTCTCTGAGAAGCACAATGAACGAACCTCGGTCCAAGAGGACGCAGTTTATTAGCGACATCCTCACACCTGTTTATCTGTATGAAATCCTGCACGTACATGTCTGCAGCCTCGGCGGGAGAAGCGCGCTTGTTGGTGCCAAACAAACTGGTTTGAGTGTTTTTGGAAACTGCTGATCCGTCGGGATTTCTCACAAACAACAGCCTCTGGAGTTTATTCAGAATGGTACAACAAACAGAAAAGCCTCCAGTCAGCAGTGGTGCTGTGGACAGAAGCAGCCTGTTGATGAGAGGGGTCAGAGGAGAAGGGTCAGGCTGGTCGGAGCTCACAGAAAAGCTAACTCCTGGCAACTTGGAGGGGGGGGGGGGTAGAATCTCAGAATGACCGTGTCGAAAGTTTCAGGGAGAAGAAAACAATGACGAAGCCTGGTTGAATGAATTCTGAGGAACTGGGTATCAACAGCACAAATCCATGGACCAACCTGCCAGGTGTGGACGCTCCAGGCCGGTGGAGGTGGTGTCAGGGTGTGGGAGCCTTCTTGGGCCCTCGGTACCAATCCATCCATTGTGGTATCAAAGCCAGTGTCTGTCAGTCTTGTTGCTGAGCAGGCACCCGGCCTCAGTTCACCATCTTCTACCATCAGGTTCTCCGTCTCAGCGCTGAGAGGGACGTCAGTTCTCAGCCGAACATGAAGACACAAGGAATCTACCAAAGTTTTCCTCCCTCAATGAGAGACTGGAGGATCTCAGAGGCCGGCAGTAACGATGTAATTATCGATCCCATCCTGGAATGTGGCAATGAAAAATGGCGTCATTTAGAGGACGGAGCAAACGGGTCAAAGTTAAGGTTAAAAAAAGAAAAAAGAATTTGCAGATGGGATCTTCAGACCTGTAGGATCAGAAACTCTCTCTGCTGCAAAGATAAACTGAGGAAAGACAAAGTCCTGAAAGGCTCCAATGTTTTCATCAATGGCCGCCCAGAGTCCGTCCATCAAAAGCAAAGTGGACGTCTCTCAGACATGAAAGCAGTTGGTGGGGGGTGGGGGTGGCGTTCCCTATCTGTAGAATAATGACCTCATTGTACATCGACCCCTCAAAGAAAGCTCACTTTAGTGACCTCTGCAGCCACTTCATGTCTCTTTCACATCAATATCAATAAATGGACACATTTAAACAAGAATTATTTGAAAAAGAACAAATAAATATATGAATATATAATAAATAATTTAGATACAACATTTAAATGGTACTACTTTAGATATTGGAGTACAACTATTAATGTTAAAATACTCTATGATACTAAAATCTATGATACTTTTAAATTAACAAATTATCGTATTTTCTTTCCAGAATGAAACCAAATCCAACTGGATTCGTCATTAAAATTAGTCGTTTTTTTTTTAATGTTAGTATATATGTAGCTCTCTAAGGTACCTTTACTTCATCTATTGTAATATTCTCTCAGCTGCTACTTGTCCCACAAAATTCTAAAATTTACTTTGTTTCCAAAATAAGAAAAAAATAGTTGGCAGACTGAACATTCGATTTTCTTTTTTTTATCTCAATCATTTAAGATATTTTTGAATTAAAACTCAATAATCCACCCTAATGCAAGATGTGGAAACCGTTTTATCCTCTAAGACGTCCAATGACTCACTGACGCCGTGGAACAACATCCAGCACAATCATACTTGTTTGTTCAGGCAGACATTTTCAAATCTAAAATACTCCTTGACCCTTTTTCTTCAAAAATGAAGTTTAAAAACAACAAAATAAAATCCCTGGCTGAGCCCCTTTGTGCTGTTAGTGTCTCAGCAGAACCGTAGAACCTTGGTTCAGGCTTCATTCAGTGCTAATGGAAGCTGCGCCCTGAGATCAGATCTTCTGAGACAAACAGGCTGTGAACGTTTTACTGACACTGTTCAGTATCAACATGACGCTCGCCAGCAACCTTAATGAACAACACATCCACGTGACCTGAAGAGTCAACACAACATGCGTGGCTTTTTTTTTCTCTTGGTGGTTTTAAAGCGTGATTTCACGAGGTCCTGCTTCATGCCTGTGGTGAGATTGTGCACAACAGCTGTGCACAGCAAAGTTTTTGGCCGTTCCGTTTCCTCTGCGTGACTATGGGATTACTCACAATCTGGTTAAATGGCAGATGCACATGTTGAAACCCGTTTGTTACTGCTCTGGCTCATGCGCGCAACTGGACCGACATTTGTTTGAATTTCACTGAGTCACTTTGAAAAATGAGCATTCGGTTCATTTGTGATAAAACTGTCAGTTCGACATAAAGAATTAAAGATACAAGTAAATATTTGCACATTTGGAAATGAACAGGAGTGAGCGCAGGCACAGCCTCAGATCCCAAATTAGCAATATCGACCTTTAGCTGTTGACGACGGGACTCAAATTAAATCTGGTTTGACTTGTAGATTGATGACAACAATCTACAGTCCACTTATGTAGCCAGATTTAAACCTGCAGGATTTGGACTTCACATGTCAATATCAGTTTCCTAAATACATCCTGGGAATTTGGTGAAAATGTTAAAGAAAGTCCTGGATCTGCCCCAAAATTTCTTGGCCCACATCCCATCCGTCTGAGATTCTTGGAAATCTTTTTCTTTTTTTGGGAGGGGATAATCCTGCAGACAAACAAACAAACCAACGGACAGAGTTGAGCTCCTCCTCACGAAACAAACCCCAGAACAGATGAGGGGTTCAGGTTTGCCTGAGCGGTCTGTAGCTAACCTGGGTCTGATCATAAACAAACCCCAGGTCCTCCGAAATGATTCCTGCAAAGATGTTGGAAACAAGGAGGAAGAAGAAGAGGAGGAGGAGGAGGGAGGAGGAGGAGAATGAAAGAGAGAGATGTGCTGGAGGATTAGCAGTGAGGAGCCTCCCTGTGGAGAGCAGCCCTTCTTTTTCCCAGGAACACCGGGAACACTGTAAGGTGATTACTGTTTCATTTGCCATCGCTCCAGTGGTTAAGCACTATGGCCACTGGGGCTTGACTGCCTCCCCTCAACACAATGGAAAACAGGGCTGGACTTTTTTACATCCTTCCCACTTAGCAACTGCTCATGAAATCGCACGCTCACTTCTTTATGAATATAAAGATGAAGCAGTGAGGAGAACTCATGGGAAACAGAGAAAACACAGAGGAGCAGGAAGGACGTCAGAGAGGTTCTGGATTTCTTCTCCAGGAACAGCTGGGTTCCTACATTGTGTTCTCGTGTGTTTGGGGGGAGGTGAAGAAACATGTGATGAAGGGAATGAGAGGTGGTTCTTGTCTGTGAATGAAAGGCAGCTGTGGCCTTGCTGTGGGGAGTGGACACAAGGTGATGTTTGAGAGGACAACACGTTTACACTGGACAATACACGTTCATACATGATCATCAACAAGCCTTTTTTCTCCACCCGGATGAATTACCTGCACGGAAAACTGAAGCTGGAAAGAAGCTCAAAACAAACCTTTCCAGCCCTGTCACCGTTGTGAAGTCATTCATCATACTCCTCTTCTTGTTATCAACTCAGCTGGTTTATTCTGATCCCTTACATTTACATTAAAACGATCTAATTATATTTTATATTAATTTGTATTTGATGCCCTGAAACTGGGTGAAATGTCATAATGAATATTTCTAAGCTTGGTTGGTCGATTTATTCAACACACATACATGTAGATCAGAAATTGCCATGAAATTCCTCCTCGTCTGTGGTTCCTCCGGCTCCTCCCCTCACTCATCACAGTGATGTGAGATTAATTTAACTACCCGGACGTTGCACTAAACTGCTCTATCTCTGGGCTTTTTGGACCCTTCCAGGATGTCCATGCAATCTCCTCTCAAAGGAAAGAGGCTATTAAGCAGCCTTCAAGAAAGGATGGAGGGAATCAAACCAAGGGCAATTGAACACAGGTAGACAAACAAATCCACAGTGTGACATGAAATAAATTGAGGTGTGTGGTGTGTGTGTGCGTGTGTGTGTGTGTGTGTGCACAGATGAAAGTGAAGGCATTTATTTAAATATACCCTTTTGCCTCTCTTTTCCAGTATTTAACATGTACCCTGAAGTTATAATGCTAATGTTTGCTAATTTATCAAAGACCTTATGAGACATGAAAAACAATCATGGTATTTAAACATGCGTTCGTGCCCGTAGCATGTAGGCTATTTATAAACATGCTTACAGGAAAATGACAGGTAACCGGATTACAGACAGAGGAAATTACGATCCCTTTAGCATACAGATCACTCACTCACACTTCCCTTCCCCTGTCATTTCATTTCAGCTAGCTAACATGAGGGAGGCCGCCAAAAACAATGACGACAGAAACAATTTTTTAATTGAATCTGGAATCTTAAACTGCTGACAGAAGATGTCCAGAGTTTGTCTTTCACATTTGAAGAGCACAGCAGGAGATTCTCCAGATTAACGACAGGAACATCTCTGTAGCTTTAAGGGAAGGGGCGGAGCCTGCGTGAAGCAACAGGAAGCAGGAAATGACGTGTAACTCTGCAGAGGAAATCGCACATTTACGTTTATCATCAGCTCCAAAAGCTTTCGAATTTCTTTCTTTCCATGTTGAAAACTCCACGTCAGTCTTGATGTGTGCTCAGGGTAAATTCTCCCCACGTCACCCTCACATCAGGCATTTTACTGAGCGTAATTAATACGTTATGTAATTAGACTGAAAGTAGTCAACAAATGGAAAAGATGTTACCACTTATTCAACTCATCTAAATTTTGACTTTTCCTCTGTTTCTTGGTGCAGGGTGTGGAGCGGGATCCCCTGAGGATGGACCGGGTTTACCTGAGGCCTGGCAGAGAACTGACCACCTGTCAGGACCGTTTCCAGACCCACACTCCTCTGTTGGGATTCCCTCAGCCGGGGAGATCGGCTCGCACGGGTGAGGAGTGTAAATGGGTTCAGACATATTAATTATTTATGAGAAAATTACACCCGCAGTCCCAGTCCATGTGGGGTTTCGTGTTTGTCTGTGCAGGTTTGAGTCAGACTCCCTTTTAGTCCCCATGTGTCAATACCAGAATAGATCACAGGTTTTATTTTGGAAATATAATTAAAAATTCATACGCAAGAGATCTTATTTAAACTATTTCAGCCGCGGTGATTGCTTACTATTATCCTTATACGTGTTTGTTTAGCAAATATCGTAATAATTGTGCTGAGCAGATTTGTAAACTTGTTTCTACTGTTGCAAAAGTGCAGAGAAATCCGTGGCGCTGGTGGAGGAAGGAGGTTCTTTCTGCTTCCTGTGTGTTTCCTCTGATGCGTTTTGCTCGTGTGTGTTCTTGTTCTTGAGGTTTTGTTCTGAACACAAACACACACATAAAGCTGGAATTAATTATCAGGTTAAAGCTCTCAGCTTGTTGCCTGTGACTACCCGAATAAAACAGAGATAGTAAAAATACACATTCAAGTAATAAACAGAAAATATATACAGACACTGTAAACTGAATACATGCAGCGCACTAGTATTGCACTTTAAATTTAAATGTTTATTCCCACCAACTGAGAGATGATGTTTTTACTTGTCTGTCTGCGGCTCTGCACAAAAACTACTACTAGTATATATATATATATATATATATATATATATATATATATATATATATATATATATATATATATATATATATATATATATATATATATATATATATATATATATATATATATATATATATATATATATATATATATATATATATATATATATATATATATATATATATATATATATATATATATATATATATATATATATATATATATATATATATATATATATATATATATATATATATATATATATATATATATATATATATATATATATATATATATATATATATATATATATATATATATATATATATATATATATATATATATATATATATATATATATATATATATATATATATATATATATATATATATATATATATATATATATATATATATATATATATATATATATATATATATATATATATATATATATATATATATATATATATATATATATATATATATATATATATATATATATATATATATATATATATATATATATATATATATATATATATATATATATATATATATATATATATATATATATATATATATATATATATATATATATATATATATATATATATATATATATATATATATATATATATATATATATATAGCGTTTTCAGATTCAGATTTGCTAATTCAAGCGAATTAAGCTGCAATAACTTTTTGAGAGTGTGCACGATTGTCTGAGGCCTGATTGTGTTCAGGAGGAAGGTCGGGTCTTGGTGGAGGTCTCCACTTTACTGACTTCTATTCTAGCTGCAAGGATAAAGACTCCTGTTCCAGTTGTGTTTCCATCTGCCCTTGTTTCACATATTTTAATGCTGCGCCACTCGACGCTGGCAATAAACGCCGCCGCTGAAGGTCGATCACATGTTGCTGCGATGTCGAGGATGAATATATGGTGGCTTTAGCCACGTTTAATATCCATTTATGACGCCTCATGTCTTATTCACATCATCTGTTTTGCGCCGGCACGCGTTCATCAGACAGACACATTTTTATTTGGTGGAAAACACACAATAGATCTGGATGTAACGTACCGGGAGAGTGCATGTAAATCAGGATTCGACTGTCATGGAGACAGAAGCAGTAACATTGTTCTATAAAGCCTGTGATAACAAACTGACATTTTGTGCGGGGGAAAAAAAAAAAATCTATTTATTCGTCGGTTCTCCCTGAACTTAATGTTCACGTTTTTTAAAATCACAGGGAAACATTTCAATCTATTATCTGCGAGACACTAAAACTTCTAAAGTGCTTCTTAGGGCTGTGTGACCCAGTCCTGCAATTATTCACCCACAGAGAAACTCTCTCCTCCACCGGCGACTGGGAACAAAGACTAGTGCGTAACATTTCATAAATCAATTCGGCCTCTGACAATAATCCACAGAGGTGTATTTCTGCCTGTTGCTGGTTTCACCTGCTAATATTTAGCCGGTTTATCAGCGTGTGAGTGTGACATTTCTTTATTGCTCATTGAGGGGAAAAGTGCACGGCGTTATCTGAGGATGATGATTAAGTCTGTTTTCAACTTTTCAAAAACAGCCCAAATCCTGTGTGTCGTAATGGTCTGTAATTGCCCTGTTAGGAGATGATTGCAGAGGCTCGGGTCAAAGTACTCTTCACCTGAAACTGACCACACAGCCCCGGTCTGTCGGGCTGCCATTCTTTTGGCGGAGGAGTATTGATCCGGAGGATTCTCTTAAGCGCTGTAGTTTGTCCTTTGAGGGTGGAGCTGAAGGCTTGGAATGGAGAAGTAAACAGGCACTTAGTAAATAAAACACCTAGGTCAATATAGCCATTTTACCCATTAACCTGAAGCAGGTTTGGCCATTGGAGGAGATAACATAGTGTGTGTGTGTGTGTGTGTGTGTGTGTGTGTGGAAGAGGAAGAACCTGTAACTTGGTAAGCACACTCAGTTTGGTCATTCAGGGGTCAAAGAATTTAAAATTAACTGGATGTACTAACAGGGAATTTTGGTTTTTGTTTGGAATTTGAATCAGATTAACAACATCTTGTCTTCTTGTTCTCGGTCCTCTAACATGTTGGTTTTAATATTGTTTATCAGTTCTTCATAAAAAACATCTTCTCTGCTTCAAGCCTCAAACATCGTGTGTGTGTGTGTGTGTGTGAATCAAACACAGCTCTTTAACTGTGTGAGTTTTGCTTTTCCCCCGTGAGCACATGGCGAGCAAAAACTACTTCCCGACCAAATCCAGAAAAGGTCAGAGGTGAGGGTCAGGGGTCGAAGAGGCGTGGCCTCAGTGCCGGAGACGCCCCCAGGTTTACACAAGTGTAAAAAGAGTCCATTCAGTCTGGCTGCATGGGCAGAGTTTCACAAAGGTCCACTGTGTGGGGCCTATACTCCCCCAACACACACACACACACACACACACACACACACACACACACACACACGCACCTCCTCGATGCACCATGCCTACAGGACACAGACAATAGGGGGGGTTCCTGGTTTGCCTGTTCAACTAAGTTTTTGTTTTTAACTTTTACCAGAGTGGACAACAGATTCCTTTCTCTCTTTCTTTTTTTAATCATTTATTTATGTATCAAGGCCCTAAATGATCTCAAGGAGAACAGAAGAGGACCAGAACGCAGTGGGGAGGTTTAAATGAGGCATGAAACAAACAGAGTAAAGAAAAATGTCGGACAACGCAAATATTGCCGAAGCTCAGTGTGTTGAGAAATAATCTGAAAGACACACAAGTGTTTGTAAAGGTTTCCTATTTCGGTCACGTCAGTCCACAGCTCCAGGCTGGGCCATTCCTCCGAAACATTTAGACCTTTAAAAACAGTTCATATACAGTTTCATTCTGATTTAAAGGCTCGTGACAACCCAGAAAAGTTCCAAACACAAAGACATTTAGGGGGACTATTTTCAGAGGCGAATTAATACAGTACATTCAGTGAGCAGTCACAGGAGTGGGGGGCATGTAATTCAATGTTTTAATTTACTGTCCAGGGGGTCTAAGACACATTCCATCATGAATTTAATTTAACTCACTAATTATTTTCAGTATCTATGTATTTTTTTTTCTGACCGAATCACACCAGCGAGTACTCTGTGGATCAGAGGGGCTAATTAGCATATAAAGCTAGCGGGAGGTCACCTGTCGAGAGCGAGAGTTCAGCGGCGGCACAGATAAATCCGACTCTCGCTCATTTGTTATTACTCCTAATTGTGCACGTTAAATTTTTATGGGAAACAAGGAATCACTCGTGTGACTTTATGGGTGATGAAAACTTGGAGCCTCCTCTGTGACTCATCTCCAAACCTCAGCCACAAACCCAGAAACCTGCGGCGGCCCGTCGTTTCCTGACTCTCTGTATTATTTTAAAGTGCAGCGATGATCTGGTTTTTATAATTTAGCCCTCATCTTCCTCTGCCTCAGTAAAACGGTGGATTATTGCCAGATTAAGGGAGTGCCTTTTTCTTTATCCCTGGGTAAGCCTGCACAGCACGCAGCTCAAAGGTAATGAAGCACTCTGTGATCCGTGCCCGGATGAATCCAAAAATTCCCAGAGCACCGGCGTATTTTATAGGAAATGAGATGAGAGCGCCCGTCAAACCGGGACCTTCCGTTTGGAGGGCAGCGTTAAACTGTGAGGGGACAACAACCCGACCAGTGAAAGAAGAATAAGGACGACGATGTTATCTCTAACTAGGAATTCTGAACTAAAACTAAATCCAGACACATTTTAAAACATTCATATCCTTGAATTAATTATTACTGGTCGTCTAATGTGGAAAGGTTTTCACTCCCACACCGAAATCTTCGATTTTACCAAGGGAACTGAGAGAAATGGGAAATAAATACAAATATTTAAACACCTAATTCAACTGAACAAGATTAGCATTCACGTTCCAGTTTGTAAGATTCTCATAAATGATGCTAATTATTATTACACAGAGATGTATCATGAAACTGGGTGATATTCATTTGCGATGTTGTTTAAATGTTTAATTTATTTCTAATGAGCAATGACACTCAAATTTAACTTGTGATGACGATGATAATTAAATGGAAAATACAAACAGTCTCTTAAGAAAATCAATCATGTAAGTGTAATGTTTTTTAATGTGTTCACTCTGATGGACCCTGCACTAATTTAATAAAATGCTAGGACTTTTGTCTTTGAGAATAATGGAACTTATGGGTTGAACGTATGTGGAATACTGCAGTGCAACTGGTTCCATGAGCTGAAGCTGTAATTTAAAGTCTCCTTAAAGTCTTGAAGTGTACATTCAAACAAGTAAATCCTGTTGGTCAGCCGAAGGTAACAGTGTTTGGGGCTGTTCGGAATGACCATTTCACTGCCTTCGCGGCTGCATCTTCCACCGTCGTCGCACTGGAATTCTCTGCAGCGTCTTTGAAGTCTCAACACAAACAATCGAGCTGCGCCCCCCCCCCCCCCGAGGGCTCGGACGCTCACATAGTTGGTTTTACTCACGAGGAGAAAAGAAAGTCCTGGGATCGAAAAAAAAAGGCTCAAGACAGAAAGTTCTTGCTTGAAATCACAGAGAAACAAAAACTGTCTGAGGGGAGCTCTGGTGGAGCCCTGTACTGTGCAGCGTGGTGTCCAACATGTAGCTTACACTGTCACTCAGAGGAAGGGAGAACTTTACAGAGTCGGTTTTGCTCCATTAATTAATATTAATGCATTTTGTTCTCCTGTTGTCACACCAGGAACTGGAGCGTGGAGCATCTGTCAATCTGACTGATGCAACACGCCGAGTGATGGGTTGCAGACGCTGGGCGACCTCTGCCTCCCTCTGACCTGTCCATCGCTTCCACCTTTATCAGCCCCGGAGTGTTGATGTGAGCCCGAGGCCGCAGAGGTGACTTTTCATCATCCTGCACGACGAGGAACATCTCACCATGTCGCAAGCGGTTCCTCTTGCACCATCTGGCAGCCACAGCCTTCAGTTCAGAGAGAAGCCTCTGATCAGAGGAGCACAGTGTCTCCACAAATGATAAATCCATTTACTCAACATTACGCTGACATCCCCCTCCTCCGTCTTAACTCTGGACAATTTGCGCTTCAGGAAAGTAAAAGCACTTAAAGGCAACATAGCGCCAGGAATAAAATATAGTGAAATTAAAGCATCAGGGAGAGAAAAAAAGGCCTCAAGCTGGCGGTCGTCATTAAGACAAAACATGAATGGAGTTCCAAAGTTTTAGAGTAGCTTTTAGAGGAGACGACTCCAAGACGGAGATCAGCCCAAACAACTGATGTGAACCAGATTTAGATGCTGTCGACCAACGGCTGTTAAAGCAAATCAACACTGATCAGGCCATGGGGGAATTTTACTCACTGACCTCTGAGGACGTCATCTTTTAAATGAAACAGGAACATAGCTGACTTTTTATTTCATCGCTCTCCATATTTTCACGTTAAAAGCTGCATGTTATCGGAATGAAATCACGCATCTCAAGTTCAATGCATGTGTGTGTGGAACATCGTGATGTTGCTTCTGAGTCCGCTCTGTGCCTTTATTGGAGCAGAACGATAGAAGCAGAGGAAGGAGTTTGAAATGAAAACTTGTTGATTCAAAAACAAAAAGAAACCTGACACAACTTTCACCAAACGGTTTTAAAATACAAAACTGTGACTTAGTGTGGCAGGATGTCATGACACGATGCCTTTGTGGCCTTTAAGCTGCAACTGTCAGGCTCCTGCACGACTTCATTTTGGAATATTCACAACATTTACAAAACGTATTTATTCACGTGTGACAGGAAGAGGAGGCTGCTGTCATGGAGGATGTCTGTTCCGGGCCTTAGGGGAAACATTTGCTCTCATATCTAAGCCTTTCTTCAAACACTGAACTGTTGGTGGGGGGGGGGGTTCTCCTACTTTCACTGACTGGACCGTCAAACCCTGAGGTGTGCCCCTGCAAGGATGGAGGAATAGCATGTGGACTGAAACAGCTGGAGGGAGGGCGTGTCTGAGGGGAGGGTTGGGGGGGGGGGGGGCAGGGGGGGGGGGGGGGGGGGGGGGGGGGGGGGGTCACCTTACCCGGCCACCGCCGCCTGTGAGGCAGCCGTTTGACATGAGACAGCCCCCTAGGTGTCTCACTTTCTCAGTGTTTGTTCGGGCTGGCGCGCGGAGCCGCTGCTCGTCTGGCTGACTGGCTGCGTTGACGTCAGCGCCGTGATGATTTGCTAAGGCGAGAGAAGAAAGGAGTTAGTGCGTGTTGAGAGCGCGGGCGCTGCGAACTGCCTGGCTCTGCTGTAGCCCCGAGCCCGCTTCACTGGACGGAGCCGGAACGCGCAACTTGGGTGAGTACCACACACCGGGGCTGGAGCGGACCTGCGGTCGCCACCCCCCCCCCCCCCCCCCCTCACTACACGCGCACGCACGCACGCACGCACACCCCCGGCGACAAGTGCCAAAGCCTCCGCGGCCACTCTGCATGCGTGTGCCACTGTTTTCTCTGCGCACTTTCATTCATCATATGGATGTTTTGATGCGCGGATCCAGCGCTTCTTCTTCTCCTTCTCCCCCCTCCTCCACCTCCTCCTTCTCCTCCTCCTCCTCCTCCTCCTCGTTTCGCTTGTCCTCGTTCAACCTCGCGCTGAAGTTAGCAGCAAACGCGACTTTGGCACGCAACTTGGACCCGCGCACCGGAGCGCCCGATGGAAACAAGTGTTTACCTGCTGCCCGCCGCTGCAAGGTGGGGAAGTTTTGCATTTACACACGGTGGCCGATTGTAGAGATGTAAAGGTTGACGCAACCCCCCCTCCTCCTCCTCCTCCTCACCTCTCCCCCCTCCTCTCCCTCGGTGTGGTGCTGCTGGTGTTAGTATGCTGGAGATCGCGGCCAGAGGACGTGAGGTCTGGGCTCTTTCGCCGGGAGCCAGACGACACATGACGCCTCGCTCCATGCGACTTTCCCGGGGAGATCGCGTTCGCTCGCTCGCTCGCTCCGCTTGGAAATTACGCATTTTTCCTTTGTAGACACCAGCCTGCGCGTCCTTGTGCCTCCAGACGCACCAGTGTGGCTCATTTAGCCGTGATGACATCACGGTGAGGACCGGAGACATTGGTCCCTGCACGCGAGACAGGCGAGCCCGAACCCGGCCACTGTCCAGTCACACGCACACCTGATTGACTGACTGATTACTGGCCGGCTGGCTGACAGGGACCTGGAGGTTCGATCGGCTCCCAGTAACCGTGTCCGGGGGTCGCATGCGCAGCAGCACACTGTGAGGTGGGGATTGGGTAAATTGATTTGTTATCGAGACTGTCTGATCTTCCTCCCCTTTCACTTTTCCTCCCCCCCCGTGCATCATCCTTCACGCACCTCTCCGCGTGATCGTGCTCAGCCACGATTCGCCTCAAACAAAGTCCACCTGTGCGTTCCTCGCATTGAAGCGTTCAGATCCGCGTGGACACTTTGTTTGGTGCGTGTGTGTGTGTGTGTGTGCGCGCGTCTCTCCCTCTTCTCTCGGAGACGGTTGTGCAATATATTATAATTTTGCTCTCGCTCCCATCCGCGTGTCCGTCGGCTCGTGGTGTGGAATATTGAGCTGTGTGTTCTTGTTGTGGCGGGGTCTCCAAGGCGCGCGATGGCAGACAGCTCGTGATCAGATTGATTATGTCGGCCTAATGTGGTTATTGTCAGCAGTCCGCATTGTCCTCCGGGGACAGGGTCTCTCCTGCCTCTAATGTACTTAATGTAGAGCCTGCTGCTTTGCATAATGCAGAACGCTGTGTATAATTTGTCTGCCGCGTCTGGCCAATATTAACACCGTCTAGACGCACGCACGCAGCGCCCATGTGCTTGTTTTTTTTTTTTTTTTTTTTTTTTCATGTGCGTGTGTTTTTTTTTTTTTTTTTTTTGTTTTTTTTTTTTGAAATGATCCAGTACCCGAGCATGCAACTTCATGCATCGTGTCCCGGTGGAACGTACACTCACAGACCCGCAGAGCGCAACAAGCATTGGTCATTGACGGGGCCGTAAATCGCAGCCGTGTTGGCGCACCTGTAGTAAAGCTCATGTCTGAATGTGGGTATGACCTCTGTTGACTGGTGAATGAGAACCCGGGGTTTCATCATTACCTTCCACATATCGATCTCCTCAACGTGCCGCCGAAAAGACAAACTGTCCAGTGGCCCACCGGGATTATTTATTCAACACCACCCTTCACCCAAATAACAGACCGATTACACTCACTCCTCTGTGATAATTCCAAGTGATGTATTTTTATTTGTGAAATTGCCTGACATTTCCATTTCCTCTCTTTTTCTGCGTGTGTCTCTCTGTTGAGGAAGGAGAAGTGTTCAGGAACTTCTTCGTCTGTTAATGTTGAAAATAAAAGAAAGCTTTTTTATGGCAAATTGAAAAAATAGGTTTTTTAAATTTGATTTTGAAAAAGATTTCAAACAAGGAAAAAGAATGAAACGAGTCACAATAGACAGGACTTGTTGACTGATCCCATCCAGACTGTGGGTCAATGGAGGCACTTGGCTTTTAGTCACTCATTCATGGAGTTATAGGATCTGTGCACAGTCTGGTTATTAGGACTGTAGGTCAGGTGGACAAAAACATCTCTTCTGGTTAATCTGAAATGATCGTTCCTTTAAAATCCACGTAAACCAATGAATGGTCGGCCTTTGTTATTCCAGCAGAGGCCAAAGTGTGTGAGCAACACTCGCTCCTGCTGCCTCCAATAATCAAGTTAACAACTGTCACAGAGACACATCGTGTGGGATTTTGGACATTAGTAACTGGGAGCAGAAGCTGTGTGTGTGTGTGTTTGAGTGTGTGTTGCTTTCGCCTCATCCTGCCTTCCTTTCCTCCCATTTCTGGCCGCTGCTCTCTGCCCCCCCCCCCCCCCCCCCCCCCCGCTCCCTGCCCCCCCCCCCCCCCCACTCCATGTCTGTGATGGGAATACTGAGTAAGATGCTATTTAATTTCAGAAAGGCTGCTGACGCTCTTTGTGAGACTGAGCAGCACTGGAAGAACAGGAAAAAGAAAAATGCTACAATTCCCACTTGTTTAACTGGTGTACGTCCCCATAAGATAACCGAATGAAGACGTCTTTTTAAGGTGGCATATGCTGGACTGATTGGTATGCATGGGTGAGCCCGTTGGGCAGAACACAATTTGTCTCCACTCAGATATATACAGTCAACACTGCTGACTGGTTTTTAGGAACAATGGCACTGCGCTGAGCATTTACCTTCCCTCCAGGTTGTTTGCAATTTGCGACTCCACTGATTTCACGTTTCCCATTTACAAAATAATAGGGAATTTATTGATGAATTAATTAAATTTTCTTTGTCAACATTTAATTGTGGAATGTTCTTTTGTGAAAGAGACGTAGAATAGTTGGTTGAATCAAATTTATTTCATTTTTTTTTTTTTTTTTTACTGAAAAAGGAAAAGAGCATTTGTTGGATTTCAGAGTCTTCGAGATGTTTGCTGATATTCTTTTTTTCCTTCTGTCTCCACTCAGGATTCATCTTGTTTACAAAGATAGCTAAAAACACTGCGGAGCGGAGAAGGTGAGCCTCATGAGTCGGCCTCGTGGATTGCATCGACAAAATGGATTTAACTAAAATGGGTATGATCCAGCTCCAGAACCCCAACCACCCCACTGCCCTGCTGCAGAAGGCCAACCAGATGCGTCTGGCCGGGACTCTGTGTGACGTGGTCATCATGGTAGACAGTCAGGAGTTCCACGCTCACCGGACTGTGCTAGCCTGCACCAGCAAAATGTTCGAGATCCTCTTCCACCGCAACAGCCAGCATTACACCCTGGACTTTCTTTCACCAAAGACTTTTCAGCAGATTTTGGAGTATGCTTACACTGCCACGCTACAGGCCAAGGTGGAGGACTTGGACGACCTCCTGTATGCAGCGGAGATCCTGGAGATTGAGTACTTGGAAGAGCAATGTCTCAAGATTCTGGAAACGATCCAGTCCTCAGATGAGAACGATGTCGAGGTAAATGCAAATGACGGAAGCACAGAGGAGGATGACGAGCGCAAAGGCCACAACGGAGCCAAGAACTCAAAACAGCATTCCATGGCGAGCCCCTATCTGTCAGGAGCCCAGCAAGTCTCCATGTCTGGAAGGGTGGACCAGAGTCCCTCGGTGTCCACCTCCTTCAGCGTCTCCACCCTGAGTCCCACCAAAGCTGCTGTGGACAGCCTGATGAGCATCGGCCAGTCTCTGCTTCAGCAGGGCTTCGCTGGCGAACAACTCATCCACGGCAACTCCCAACAGCTGATGACTGAGATCAAGACTGAGATGATGCAAGTGGACATGGGGGGCAACGACAGCCCTCAGAACATGGAGTCCAGCGCCTCCAGCAACGGCGAGCGAAGTGGGGAGGACAGGAACCGAGATGGTCCGGGCACACCGACCCGGAGCAGCGTGATCACCAGTGCCCGCGAGCTGCACTACGTCCGCGACGATGGCATGGGCGACCATCAAGCTGAAGTCAGTCAGATGGGCTTGGAGGCGATGGCCGGGATGACAGAGAAACATCTGGCCTCGCTGTACGCCCTACCTGTCAATCACAAATCAGATGCCATCATGTCCATGCCGGCGTCCATGGCCTCCGCTCTCCCCATGTCCCCAGCCCTGGCTATGTCTATGGACTTCAGTGCCTACGGGGGCCTCCTGCCTCAGAGCTTCATCCAGAGAGAATTCTTCAGCAAGCTCGGGGAGCTGGCGGTGGGCATGAAACCAGACGGCAGGAACCAGCACGAGCGTTGCAATGTGTGCGGTGCGGAGCTGCCAGATAACGAAGCGGTGGAACAGCACAGGTAAGACGAAGTTGTCTGCTTACTTTACATCTTGAATGTACCATCCTTTCGGAACCGTTCTTCCCCTCATTTTTCTTTTCAGTGATGAATTTTAATTGTTGAATCTAGATTTCCTTTAATCCATCTGAAATCAAAGGTCTTGAATCATGTTTAACAGATGAAATTAAAGGGTTTAGTGTTTGACCTATTTGTGAATTTCTCCTGAGTCCCTCCCCTCCCCAAGCACAGATGTTTTGGAAACAGTCTAAGACACTTAGTCACACCTTACAAATGTGGGTGGCAGCTATAACACACTCTCCAAAGTGGTAGCCTCTTTATCCCAGACCCTCTCTCCTCCCCCTTCTCATAACTGCACAAGGGGGGCCCTTATTAGCTTGATAATTGGGGTAAGCGGTCAGCCCAGGATATGAGAGCTAAACCTGGTCCCTGAGACAAGGAGGCAGTTCTAGGACAGGGAAGTTGTGTTTAAACTAGCAATATGTCAGTCAGTGCATAGACATAAATCTCAAGGCCTAAAAAACTAAATCTGAACATTGGGACAAACCTGTAGACTCCCTGTAAGTGTCATGTCATAAGTCAGCACCTCTGCATCGTTCCAACTGTTTTCATCAGTCTTACAGAATGCACTTGCATCACTCTTTTTCTGCACTGTCATAGTTATTCTTTTTGTTGTTGCCGCCCTGAGGCCCTGTCTTACCTTGAGGAGCCACCTCCTCACCTTGCAATGTTTGCTGAAATCAATAGGAATGCACTGTGGTTAAAGTTCATGTGAGGATTTGAACCCGATCACCCATCCCCTTGTGCCTTCGCTGGTATCTTGGTATGCACAGCCGAGAGCGGCACTGATTCAGTCCCAAGCTCCTCGGCTTCTTAATCTGATTTGGTCTCGTCTCATAAAAATACTGAATATTGCAGAATGGCTATTACCGAAAAGAGAGGTGTCCTTGTTTGCAGTTTGTACAGTTTGTTGTTGTGCAGGGATTTGATTTGGACGGATTACGTCAGTCGGTCATTTTGCTGTTTGGTGCTACAAAGAGTGCTCACTATTGATCAGAGCTCATCATTCATTGAGTAAAATGGGCGTTTCTGCATGGTTGGACATTATTCATCTTTGTTTGATTGCTCGAGCTGCGTCTCAGGCGCCTGTGAGTGTTGCAGTAGTGTGGCGTCGCTGTGTTAACGGACAGGCTCCACTCACTCACTCTCTGTCTTGAGAAAAGTCTGCCGTGTGAAATGGTTGCCTGCGTTTCAGGAGGAATTTCATCAATTCGCTCAAGCTGGGAAATCTTGTATCAAAGGAGATTTCCAAACTGTTTCATGCATTGATCTTGCCGCTGCTCCCCATAGCATACTAATGGGTTAATTTAGACTGGTTGATACACCAACACGACACTGTTTAATATTGTACGTGCTGTCCTGAAAGCCTCCTGAAGTGTAGAAATCAAACATTGCATCATGCGCTGTCTGCTCTGCCATCCGCACATGAAAGGTCTGCTCTGCTTCCCTGAGATGTTTGATAATTCAGACGCTGCTCGTGTCCTCACAAATTCCACTGTGGGTCATTTGGTAGCATATCAAGTCTGGGCTCTCGCTCTTTCTTTTCCTTTTCTTTTCTTTTTTTTTTTTTAATCCGGGCTGTCAAGGTGCGGATTCTTTTGATGTCAATACAAGATGTTTTATTTCAGACGAGTGGAGTCGTGTTCCCTCTGACTAATTACACATCATTTCCCCACCGCCTCCGTGTCAGGGTCACCCACTGCCTCGGCAACAAACACATAAAGAAAGAAGTTGGCAGAGTTCACATGGTGCAAGCAGGTCAAGTCAAACATGAGCGTAATTGTTTCCAGATGCGCTGCAGGTCATTGGTGTGAGGTGTCTGTGTGTGAGTGTGTCTATGTTGAAACGAACGCACCAGAAAGTACCCACTTCCTGTATAAATTTTAGTCTTTGCTCTCTTTCATTCCTCTGTGCCCTGGATTATATCATTAAAAAAAAACTCCCACACAGACGGACTCCTCTCTGTTGGGGCTCCACAAATCTGTGAGGAGTCACCGGGGCAGATTCTAGATACGAAACTGTAATTCCTAATTTAATTTATTAAATTGTTCATTTTTGATCACATCATTGATGTTGAATTTCATGAATTTACTTTCCTGGTTTAAGAGATGTATTGTCTCGGCCCTTGTGGGGGGAAGGTGCTGAAATTGAAAGATTTCAAATGACGTACAGCCTTGTTTTGGCGTAACCTTCCAAAGAAATGTATAAAACTAAATAAAGGCCACACTTCATGGGTGCCTGAGGGTCAGTTTCCCGAATCTAAGCAATCCCCGGGCTGACCACAACTACTTCTCCCCTGCGTCCCTCCACCAGCAGTCCACACCACCACCTCTTCCCCGCTGACAAGCCCAGGATTTATTTCCTAGAGGAAGCCCAGGGTGAGCGTGGCTGCAGCTTCGAGGAGACAGGATTACAGCAATATTTTAGTAACCCTTGCACTGAGAAAATAATCAACACAGGAAAGGCCTGAGTGATTATTGGGAAAATAAATGCATGATGCAGGGGGGCTAATTCTGCAGAGGCTGAGGAAAGGGGAAAAAAAAAACCCTCTCCACTGCTTGGTATTCCAAACACAGCATCCAATTCACGGGAACTAGCCTTGGGTTTATCTCTTTCACTTAATCGTCCATTCTCATGCAAATGACTGACCCTCGCTGTAATGTACATCACATAAGTGAAAAAAGAGGCTATTTTAAAGGAGCGCTTTTCCAACATATAGCCGTTAAACATTACTGGAAACCATCAATGCCTTAACTCCGTCTTTTCATAGCATGGAAAAGGTTTTTTGAGGGGACAGAGAGGAGGGAGGGGGGGGGGGGGGGGGGGCGCCGAGCNNNGGGGGGGGGGGGGGGGGGGGGGGGTCCGCATGATTGAGACAAGTCACAGTGTTGCTGCCTCTCTGTTCCTCATGTTATTCTTGTTATTGATTAAAGTATTGGGGTAAGCAGGGAGACTAGGAGGGGGGGGAAATAATCACCCCTGCATTAACCCCAGCACGCGCACACACTCCTGTGTTCATTACTCCTCGCACGCATTCCCCCTCTTCATCAGCAGCAGCAGCCGGCGCTTGCTCTTCCATTTCCTCTCCTTTTGTGGCGGGGGGGGGGTGGGGGGGGGGGGGGGGGGGGGACAGAGGGCGCTCCAATAGCCCAGGCCCCAGGTGTTTAAACAGCAGGCCCAAGGCCCTTATCTGTGCATATCAGAGAGGGACAGATAACCCTTGGCACTCCTCCTCAGTAAACCAAGAGCAGATTGAGCCCAGATAGCGGCCCGTGGCGTTTGTCGCACGTGATAACGATGTATGCGCACACATGCACACATACCTTGGACATGGCGGCGAGGCCAGTGGAGGGCGTGCGAGTTGATTCCCTCCGCCCTGACACTTGTGTGCTTTGGACGCGATCAACCATTAACCAGCGTTTTCTTTCTATGCATTGAGCAGCAGGGTGGTTGGGTTCAGGCCGCCGGGTCGATGTGTACGGAGCGACCGGATTATGACGGCTGATTGGTTCTGATGTCATCAAAGGAGCAACACGGGCAACGTGGAGACAAAGTCTTGAGATGAAATAGCGGCAAGCTTTTAATATTTATCCTCTCTGGGTTTAATATCTAATTCAGCAGCTGTCTGGGAGAGCGCAGGAACCGGGCGATTTTTCTTTTTCCACGAGGGTTTGCGTGACTTTAATTCCATCTTTGCTTTTTTTCCCCCCCTCTCTATAAGCGCGGGTCTCATTCGGAGATTGCATTTTTGGTTTGCAGCGTGCAGCAGGCGTCCGTGTGCACGCAACCTAATGCAGAACGTGCAACAAGTGCACGCTCACTCATCCGTCATCAGATAACTGTGAGCAGGAAAAGATGAGGGGTGTAGAACCGATGCCGTCTTGTGTGGGTTGTCTGATGTTTGCTGTTGTACATCACATCTAATGACTCGATGTGCAAAAACTAAAGAGGCAGCGGGCTCGTGCTCCCAACCTGTGAAAGTGTGAGCGTCTCCCTGCAGTTTCCTGAAAGCAGCCCTGCAACAAAGCTTCTATTACATGGCAGTGGATTACCCTCTATTTGAAATCACTCAGTGAGCTAAGTCCTCCCGACTTGCACTCAGAGGTACAGTACATGTTGGTGTAATAATCCAATAGGAGAAAAAAGCCTCACTCGACGAAGAAAAGAAGACGGCTCTCCAAGAAAAAAAAAAAAAACCCACCAGACACCAGACAGAGAGGGCTCGTTCAGGCCCGGGCGGCCACATCGCCGTTCCCTTTCTCCTCACACAGGTGCCTCCTCACTGGAGGTGCAGGGTTTGTTTATGCCCCGGAGGAGCTGTCGCTTTGACCGGGGCCCTCGGTGATGGCCGCAGCCGAGGCAGCTGCTGGCTGAAGCCCAATTATAGACAGGCTTTAAAAGGCTCCGGTTGAACCGTAAAGATTTACACCGCCATTGCTCTGATCTCAGATCTGGGCTCTGTCCTTACTGTCAGGATAGGGAGATGTATCGATTAAAGACTTAGCACAGGGGGCTACATCATGTGGAATGCTCTACACACACACGCGCGGCGGTACGTGCGTGCACAAACACACACCGCCGTAGATCAAGCATTTTACTGTCATGCGCTGACGTCAGGACGCGAGTCACCTTCTTCCATGCGGTGGAGCCGCTTTAAAAAAAAAGCTCTTTTTTTTTTTTTTTTTGGAGAGAGGAGGGAGGGGATAAAAAGAGAAGGGCAACACCAAGCGGCGGGGGGGGGGGAGGCTTTAACATCCAGACAGTGGCTATGGCAATGGAGGGAGGTGATCTAATCAGCTGGCTGATTAGATCACCTACCTCCCTGAGATAAGAGTGGAGGGAGGTGCCTGTGCAATAAAAGTTAGCAGCTTGACTCGGCGCGACCAGCTGCCTCCATGTGGCTAACAGCGCTCGGCAGACGTGGCCTTTGCTGATGCGGTGTGGCAGGGGCTGCCATGAAACGAACACACGGAGGCCCCCATCCTTTGTCCCCGCGGGGGCCTTGCGGTCTGGAGGGAGGGATAAGGATAACATACTGTACTGGAAGTTGGCCTCGTGTGACAGTGTGGGCTTTTATTTTGCTCTGGTGGTGGTGTTGTTGTGTGGAAAGGGAGAGTGTGGGGGTGTAGCTCGCCAGTAGTACTAATTACAGCCAGTTATCAGGTGACATGCAAATGTGTTATCGGCCTTAACTTCCTGATGCCTATCTCCTCTCACCAGAGGCTGCTGCAAGTGTTGGCAGGGGGACGAGGTTGTGCCACTGTTTCCCTCTGAATACACTGTGTGTGTGTGGATCTGACGGCCTTGTTTCTTTTTTTGACCTTTAGAATAAACGCACCCTTCACTTTCCTACTGTATTAAAGTGCATGCATCATTGTCAGCTCCCCCATTTAAAAAAAAAAAAGGCAAAGTCAATAGAATTAGAATGATCTGGCCATAAAGCTGAGTGGGTTTTAGTTCTAGTTCATGGAGCCCTGCCTCTGTTCTCCTGGACCTGAACGCTCTGGGTTCTAATCCCATCGATATCCTATTAGCATCCCCTCTCTGGGTCCCCGCCACATGAAAGAAGATGTGTCGGTTCCCCCCGCTCTGATTCTATCGCTCTGGCGGACCGTAGGGAGGACGGGCACAATGAGTAAATGTGCCGGAGCCAAAGGGTCTACCCAAGTGTGCTCACAAATGTCCTGTGTGTATGTGTGGAAAAAGCTGCCACCGCCACCTCTGAGGCCCCCGAGCCTCCCTGGGAAGTATCAAACCCGAGCCCTCCGCGGGCTTCCAGCGAGAGAGCTTCTAATTAGCCTCTTTGTTGCCACTTGAATGGTTTGCCAGAGATTGGCAAGGGGCCCCAATGGAGTGATACCAGCACGCTAAGAAGCTGGTCATAAAAATTACCCCCCATTCTCCCCTCAGTCACCTGTCACAAAGGAGCTCTCAGGTGGACGGAGGGACCATGCCGGCTCAACAGGTGAAGTGAGAGTTCAGTTTGTGTGTACCATCGACTCGTGCGCTGACGTCTCCTGATGAAAACATAACCTCCTCTGCACAGATGATGAATGTGCAGGATGGAAAAGTTTGTGTCATGCTAACGCTTGTCAGATCAAGGGACGTAATGTGGTTCAGTAGTTAGGTGGTGAAATTTAGGATTCTGGTACCACACTTTGTGTTTTTCACTGAGGTGATGGCGGAAGTACACAAACATTTTACTGAGGTAAACATAGAAAATAAAGAGTCCAAAGAAGTAAATAAACCAAAAAAACACTATCATGTTTAGTGAAAATAAGCCCGAAATAAATGTACTTAACGAAAGAACAAACCCATGAGAAGTAGTATACAGTACAGTTAGCAAATACTACGCCCCATCCTAAATAATAAAATATTTATTTCAGTTGATCCTTTATGTCTGTACCATAATCTGAAGTTGATGCATGTGTTTACCAGCCTGTAGCTCCTTCCCAGTGAGTCTTGATATAATTATAGTTTTATTTGTACCTTTGTTCTTGTGAGATCAGTCTCCACTTCCTGTCCTGGGTTTGCTCTTCTTGACACGAGTAATATTTGCTGCCATATTTTGACACAAACGTGTAGTGTTAATGATTTTAATACCGTCTCCGGTTAATCAGCGCTCTCAGTCCAGACACGTTCAGGTTATCAGACCTGTGAAGGAATCACAATATTACTACAGAGGATGAGCGTTGTCGTCGTGTTATCGCCGAGCGTCCCTATCTGCCTGTCAGCCCGCTCAAAACGCCCTCACACGCACGTACGTGGCGTCTGACATGCTGCTCGCTGAGCGCCGTGGCAGGGGTGCAATGAATGTCAAGGCGGCTTGAAGCCTGAGCGCCGACCGACACGTTCTAAGCTCCGCTGTAATCCAGGAGGGATCAGTTGGGTAAATCATGGCATAAAGCTTAAAACTATAATTGATTTATGTATTTGCTGACCGAAGACGCCCAGAGAGATTAGCAGAGGCAGGGAGCTGATGATGGATCGGCCGGCCCCCTCGCCGGCTGCATGCGAGGTGGGGGTGGGATTGAATTGAAGGGAGATTTGTCTCCTGGAGGGCCAGGAATGTTTGAAAACAGTGTAAGTCGCCGGGCGTGACGTCGGAGAACACACGCAGATCTGCGTTTATTAAATCACTCTGGAACTGAACCAGAAGATGAGGTTTCAAACATTGTTTCACTGGTGACTCTTTTTACTAGAACTGCATCTTCATTTAACCTTTAACTTCTGCTCTAAAACACAAGATAAGATAAACTCTGGTATTTCTGTTCTTCACATTTCTGTTGTGTTTTTTTTTTTTTTTAAACAACTCTAAAAGTGAAATATTAAGTTATGTTTGGCTCCAGATTTATTTTACTCTAAAATCTTATATAATTGAATATATTTCACATTATGTAAAACATTTTCCAACCGAGTCAGCAACAGTATTTTTGAATTTCTGCTAAATGTTTGTATTAAGTAAAGTTCTGCGAGAACTTTTTGACAAACCATTGCCAGATAATATATATATATATATATATATATATATATATGGACAGTTTTCTTAAATTTTTTTTCATTATTATTTTTCCCCAGCCCTGAAACAGAAAATAATTAATAAAAAGAAAATAATTAAAAAGGACCAACTTGTCGCTGTCCTGCCATCACAACAATTTTATTGTGGTTAAAAGATGAGGCGCGTATTGTTTCCTGTAAGATCAGGCTCATTAATCACGTGGAACCAACACTGGAAAATGTCAGATTATAATCATATCAGTCTGTCTTTAATTGGCGTCGTAATTCCCAGAATGCCCCTGACGAGTTGTTTGATGGTGAGCATCATTTCATCGGTCAGATGGTTCCCCGCCATAATCGCGCCATGAATTTCTCTCCTGACACGTTATGAATCCTGTCTCTCTTGTTTACTGCCTGACTGTCAGGCGTCTCCAAGGTCTCTCTTGACCGCTCCCAGATTGTTTTGTGTTTGTCTGTTTGTCCCTGGGCCCTGGAAGGCGGGAGTGGGGTAGTAAAAAAAAAAAAAAAAAAAGAAAAAAAAGAAACAAAAGGGAGGGAAGGGGGAGGAAGAAAAAAAAAAAAAAAAGCTATTCCATTTCCTGGACTGATCATTGAGGCGGTGGGCTCTGACATGTCATGACTCAAACAGCATCATTTCTGCCACTCCTGTCTCGCCGCTGACCTTACAAATGATGCTGTAGGCTCCCGCCATCTGCCATTAAGCCCGGTATAAAACAGGATGGAGTTTCATCCGCCTCGTACTCGCCGCCGACACCCTCTGCAGTCGTCACCCGCCGCTGCAGCAGCAGCAGCGGCGGTTTTCACTCTGATGGTTTTGTTCATATACTTTTTTCTTCTTCCTCTTCTTCTTCTTCTTCTTTCCCTGCTTGTGTTTTATTGCCTCCTGTGAAGCGTTGGTCTGAGGCAGAAGCTGGAGCTTCCCTAACAGGTGTTCGGGTGCTTATCGCCCACGTCTGCTCCCTTATCTCTGGCCCTCAGCTTCCTGCATCCTCTCTCTTGCATGCCTCAGAGTGGGGATATATTTCACTTAGCCTCTGACCCGAAACCTTCCTCTCTCTCTATATCTCCCTCTCTTCCTCACACACACACACACACCTGAGAGGATCTTTCATCATCACCGTCTGAGCTTCACTTTATTTTCATTTTATTTCATCTTCACTTACTCGCACATGACTCATGAGCAGCAAGAGATCTGGAATTTAAAGATTCAGGTGGAAGATTGAACCAGAGCTGTAGAACTAATGCGTGTTTTATGGTAATTAAATTCAATTTGACAATCATGGCATTGTTTATTTATTGTCCTAATTGATTTGTTAATTGCTCGATTAAACTTTTCATTAAAGTGTCAGTAGTTTAGGGTGGACATTGTCAAAAATTATATTCCCTCCTTGATGGTTAATTTGCTTGAATTAAATGACTAAACAATAAATCAATAATCATTTCTTCACTAAGAAAAAATATACACTCACCTACTGTAACTGACACACATCCATTTATCGCCCATCTATTTATCTTTTTCTTTAAATAAGGTTATTCCTCTTCATTTATGTTGGAAGTAAAGAGCTGTCCATTGTCCCCCTGTCCGACCTCGGGTAGGAAACACATGCCTGTCTGTTATTTCTGGTGGAGGGTGGAGGTTCAGAGGATGTTTGTGAATATGGGTGGAACAATTAAAGCGCGATTGACTGACAGTTGATTCATCGTGCATCCCCTCTGGATCGGGCGGCTCTTCAGTTCGTCGCTGGAAACCGTTGAGTCCGAGTGGACACGTCTCTGCGGCGTCAGCACAGACCGGAGCTTTGATGCCGTCTTGGATCCGAGAGTTTGATCCAGCGTTTTGTCAGAGTGATTGGTCTCAGGCTTTGGCTCCACCTCCACATTCCCTCCATCCTTCCCTGCTCCCAAGTCTCACACGGGGACAAAGGCTAAAGTGTCTGTGGGATGGGGTTGTGATGCTGGTGTGGAGGGGGTTGACCCCCTCCGAGGACCTGACAGGGGCCCTTTTTTTTTTCTAATCCCCATTCTGAGTGGGCACAGAGGGGAAAGAGCCCACAGTCTAACACCCATGAGAGAGCCTATTGTGAGCGGCGGGCTCTGTTACAGTAGGGTGGATGCAGGGGTCTCAGGCCCAGATAAACTCCCGGGTCAACCAGGCCCCTGTTATTTACAGTAGGCCCTTTCATTGGCCGAGTGAAACAGGAGCCTGTGGTGGAGTGGAGGTGGAGGTGGGGGCTTCAGGGGACGACCACTGTTTGTGTTCAGCCAGGCCTCCACTATAGGTCAAAGAGCACGGGGGTGGGGCTGCAGGGGTTACAGACCTGACTTTTGTCAGTGGCGTTGGGGGTGGGGCTCCTCCTCGGACGAGGGGGGTTGGCTTCAGAGAGGAGAGGCAGCAGCGATGACTTCCACATTATGTTTTCTGTGACGTGAATAACCCAACGACAGCCTGCCAACTGTTGAACTGATTCAGCTGCTCGGAGTTTCAAAAGTCAACCGAAACATATAACTTACATATATTTTACCAAAGTAAACTTGAATGATAAAATTTTATTTATCACATTGTCTCCCTCACAGCAACCCTCTTGACTCAGTCTGTGTATTTA
This sequence comes from Pseudorhombus dupliciocellatus, assembly GCA_016785235.1. Classification (NCBI taxonomy): domain Eukaryota; kingdom Metazoa; phylum Chordata; class Actinopteri; order Pleuronectiformes; family Paralichthyidae; genus Pseudorhombus; species Pseudorhombus dupliciocellatus. The sequence continues at coordinate 2,055,965 of JAFBJW010000183.1, read as the reverse complement.
TTTTTGATAAATGTTTTTGGTGCTCGACTGATGATGCATTTTTAATTTTTTTTTTAATTTTAATTTTTAAATGTTTTTCATTTTGAAAAAAAATCTGCCCAGTTGCCTATTCTAGAATATGTTTTTCAATGTTTAAGTTTTCATTAGATTTAGCGTCTTGTGTGCTTCAATAGTAAGAAAGAAAAGAAGTTGCGATAGATCTCACCTCTCATCTTTAAAAAATCCATTTGTCCTTAAAGACAAAACATCATTAAAAGTTGCATTTCTTTTTATGAAACTCAAATGTTTCCTCATAATGAGGCTTATTTCAGAATGCAAGTGTTGAGACATTAGTAAAAGTTGAACAATTCGTTTTGGCTGATAGAACATACAGAACTTAAAGAACAACAAAAACTAATCCGGTAAAGTTTTAAAAAAAAATAAGGTTTCTGCTCTTTACTTGTTTTATTTGTGGAAGATAAATCTGCTCTGCACACTTTCAGTCTGTTATGCAAGATTTTCTTTTGAGAGAGGAGAAGTGTCTGCTGATTTATTTCACGTCGGGGGGGAAAACCTGCTCGAGTACGGATGAGAAACAAAGAGCAGTGACAGGAGCGTGGAAGAACAACTTATTTTGTGTTCGTAGCTTTTGTCCAAAAGTGAAAACTCAACACCACCCAGCTTCGGTTGTCCTGAAGTGGCTCGGCGACCTACATAAGGTGCATTTAACTCGACCGCTATAGAAGCTCAGCGGACACACGGTCGTTCTTCTCATGTGACATCCAGTACTTTCATAATCGCTGTTTTCTGAGGAATCCAGAGAGCTCTGGAAGTCGGTGGAGAGAGAACACACACGAGTACATTTATTAACCTTAATCCCGTACCGTCCATTACAACCCAATTCCTGTTTGTTGCCTTTAATTAAGAAATGGGAAGTCGCACGAGAAAGGGAACCGCTACCATCTGTCCGCAAGACTCCGGCGTAATCTGGCCGTAATCTTAGTGTCGACCTTCCGTACGAGGAGGACGGGGGAAGAAAAGAGCCGAGCGGAGACGTGCAATAAGGACAGCGGCCTCTCAGGCATCCATGTGCCGGAACAGATTTTATTATTTCGACTTGAACAAAGACATCAGGGGTTAAAGGTCAGCAGGCGAGGACTTTACAGATGAAGCAGGGTGCGGTGGTGCTGTGTGGGAGATTGCTGTGACCCCCCCCCCCCCCCCCCCCCCCCCCCCCCCCCCCCCCCACCACCACCACCTCTCACCCCTATTGTCCTGCCAGAACACAAAGGCTCCTGTCAAACCCTAGTGGTCAGCGGCTTCGGCCAAACCCGCCCGAGCAGGAGCAGCAGGAGCGTTTGAATTTGGCTGAAGCTGCGGCCACTGACCAATCAGGAGTCAGGGACAGAGAGGCGACAGTTTGTTCTCCCAAATGGCATCTTCCTTTTTTTTTTTTTTAAATAATTGACCCTTTCTTTATTTGACTTTTTTGTTCTGAGTCAGATTTGTTCGGATTTTCCAAATCTGGAATTTGATGCATTGCTTTTGACAATATGTGAACTATTTCAAGTGACAGTATATAAACTCTATAAAGAAATGCCCATAGATGTCAGGAATTAAAAAGCTTTCTGAGGCTCAGTAGGTATTTCTTCTTCAGATCATAAGAAGGAGAGGAGGAGCCGCGACAGCATCGATGTTGTTTCTCCTCATAAAAACAGACACATTCATGACAAGTTGAGAACACGGCGGCGTGAATCCAGTGATCTTAGATAAATCTGCCGAAGCAATTGGCTCGATTTTGTATGATTTAAAAAGAAAAACAACAAAGACTCTGTCTGTTGGGGGGGAAAAAAAAAAACCCACCATCAGGAAAATCCGCATTTCAAATCCAAGCAGAGCTCTGCAGCAGCTATTCATGATCTGTCCTCATTCATCCCTCTGTAACCGCCACTGTAACGGCGGCGCCTCGTTAAAGATGCCAAACCCGCGCTGTACGTTTTTTACCTCGCCGAAGAAAACACTTCAGGAGGAAGTGGAAATGTTTGGGATCGGAGAGCACGGCTGCGGCGCAGAGAACAACTCCGCGGCTTCACGCTCCCTCTGCGTCTCGCTTTCTGTCCTCTAAATACCCTTGACATATCACGGTGGAGACCAAAAGCCCAGGAGAGAGATGTAGACTCCGTGTGGGTGTCGAGGAGTAAGCCACTCAGCCCATGCTCTGGTCATTGTTGCTGAGGATTTTTTAAAAAAAATATTTCTTTCCAGAATAAAACATGTTCTTTAGAAATCAAATGAAAGCTGCGCAGTCGATGAAGGAAATGGTTTGTTAGTGTGATCCAGCACCAATGGGTCAATGCAATATTTGATGTCTGGCTGATGATGCAATTCTATTAAGAACTAAATCTTCCATTTGCAATTTGTCAGAGAGGTTGACGAGTCCAAGATATAAAAGATTTGTGCTGTTCTCGTTTGTCATTATTTATTTTGATGCAGGTTTATTTAGACCACTGTTAATTGGACAATATTCTTCCCAGATAATCATTTCAATTTCCTTTTTTCAATTAAATAACTCGAATGAGAAGGAAATGAAAGCTCCTGTCCTGGTATCCCCCGGTTGTGATAAAGCAGCCTCCCGATCAGCCCGTGCTCCGATGAGGCCTTTTACTGCTTGTTGTCTCACTGAAGTTCTGTCCGGACTTTTCCCTTCGGGAGGCCGTCTTTGTCGTAAACAGTAGGAACTGTAACGGTCAGTCTCTTGTGCCTTTGTGCGGCGGCCAGCGGCGGCACCGCGGCCGGGGCCTATGCAGGCCCTGCGAGGTCAGTGGACATGGTATAGCTTTCACATGGCCCTGAGGTCCTGACCCCCACCTCTTCTGGCCACATCCAGCCCCCTCCTCCCAGCGAGGACCGAAGCCCTTTGAGCCGAGCCCTCAACCCCCCGCGGAGCGCGCCCCTTCAGCACATTAATAGTGGCACTGGAACTAATTGCCCAACCTTAGATGTGCTTGAGACCCAGATTGCCTCAGCTGCCAGCGCGCCACAAACCCCCCAACACTCCACCCCGAGCAGAAGAAAACCTTCAAAAGAAGAATCGCAAAATTGCTGGTTCCTCTGCCCGGTCCCTTGGTAAAACACAGCTCGTCCCCTCAAAGGGCTTCATTTGTGTCTTTGTGTTACTGTAAATGTGCATCCATTCAGGCTTGTTTTCAAAACATCGCCCTCCCTTCTCGTGGCCGCGCTCTCGATTTTGGGCTCGCCATTCAGCGATGGCGTGGCTTCGTTTTTTTTTTTTTTTTTTTATTTCTGCAAGCGACCGCTACGTGCCTCGCGCTTTTTGGCGAGACCTTCCCACACATGCCATCCGCCGCCATCTTGTTGCTAACCTCGCCAGGCGCGATAAAGCGCCAAATCGGCCCTTTTGTATTCGACACACGCATCAGTAATCCTTCCCATCATCATTGCTGGTTCCTCTGCCCGGTCCCTTGGTAAAACACAGCTCGTCCCCTCAAAGGGCTTCATTTGTGTCTTTGTGTTACTGTAAATGTGCATCCATTCAGGCTTGTTTTCAAAACATCGCCCTCCCTTCTCGTGGCCGCGCTCTCGATTTTGGACTCGCCATTCAGCGATGGCGTGGCTTCGTTTTTTTTTTTTTTTTTTATTTCTGCAAGCGACCGCTACGTGCCTCGCGCTTTTTGGCGAGACCTTCCCCCACATGCCATCCGCCGCCATCTTGTTGCTAACCTCGCCAGGCGCGCTAAAGCGCCAAATCGGCCCTTTTGTATTCGACACACGCATCAGTAATCCTTCCCATCATCCTGAAATATTTTCTTGCAGGCGTGCGCTTTGAACTGTGAATTGCAGTGCGGGTGTAAAGTGGCGTCTAGCACCAGACTGTTGCTGTTCACACTGTCACGTCTGCCGTCTCCTCTGCCGCATCCAGCGTCGTCCCAGTTCAAAGAGCCGGCTTCAGAGGCGTTTTATGATTTTATTGAGCGAGAGGAAGCCTTGTTGGGGAGGTGTTGGACCGTGATCCGTGCTCCGTCTCCCAAAATGTCACTTCAGACTGTGCCTGTGTGATGCGTGCGTCTGAATCACGTGACCGCACCGCGTGCAGTTGCTCTGCTGCGTTGTTGGGGAGCGCACTGCGATTTCCTCTCGTCTGATTGCATTGGAGAAGCTGGGGACGCACAGATCGAGCCCTGTGTGGTTCTGATCATACACCAGCGCTTGTTGATTTAAATTAGTAAAAGTAATCATTGAGTTGTAGTCATGTTGTAGTAGTATTTAAAGTAATAGAGGAATTGGGATTCAGTTTTGCTTCCTCTTATCTTCCTATTTTTTTTTTACGGAAGAAATATTTTCTGCATTCAGGTTAATACTAAAAAAAACATATGCAAGTAAATCTTAGAAAAAGAAAAAAATGTATTTGTGCAGTTTTTGTAAGAAAAATTGCATTTTTGTAGTTTGATTTAAATTATTTTGAACGGTTGTGTGAAAATACCCCGGCTTTGACGATTAGAAGCGTCCACATGAACTTTAACCAGCACATTCAGAATAATCTCAGCTCAGGGTTCTGACCCTGGTTGATTTCTTCAGTTTAGTCCAGGGCTTCAGTCCAGGCAGGATTCTTCATCTCCTCCTCCTCCTCCTCCTCCTCCTCCTCTCCCTTCTAGTTTTATCTGGTTCTCCTCCTAACTCTGAAGAACACTTTACTCCCTGTAGAACCCAGACTCCTGGAATTACAGATCTCCTCCCAGAGAGACTTTATCAATACTCGTCTCCGCGGTGACTCTTGGACCGTGTTGACTCGTCTTCTGACCGTTTACTCTGGACTCAGCCGTGGAGCCGCGATGACCTTTGGTCCCATAAGACGGACACAGATGATGGACGAGGGTCTTTAGAAAATCCTGAAAACAAACACGTGTTTGGTTCTGTGTGAACCGATTCCTTTTAGCAACCCTTCACCTTCCCTGGTGCTGAGCCGGCCCCAGGAGGAGTTTCTTGTTTACGTCGCGTATCCTGAAAAGTCTCGTTAGGCCCAGAAACCCGTGGAAAAGAGTGGTAATGTTTTTATTTTATTATGGAAGGAGGAGACTTTGTCCCAAAATACCATGTTTACTGCATTTTGCTTATTAATCCAGGGAGAGCCTGTCGTTTACAGTATGTGGAACATGCTGCTTCACTTTACTTTTATTCACCCATTTGCACTTTTGTGGAGTCGTCGGCTGTTTTGTAGCGAAGGACTCATTCTCTCCGTCTTGGCAGCGCGTGTAGATTTTACATTTAACCCTGAAAGACTCGTCATCTTCCGCCGGGTCTTTATTATTGGAAACAGAATCAAATACTTATTTTTATGTGAAATACAGACAAACAGAAATACTTCTTCTAATCCTCCCGGGGAGAAATTGTGTAAACAAATGAAGTCATTTTCTTAAATGGATTATCTGCAGATTATCTATTTTTAAATGGTAGGTGGAGACCCTGTGAAATTAAATATGCATCCAGGACATTCCTCAAAGGATTTGACCCTTTAATAGCTCAAAAATATGTATAAATATATAACGATGCAATTACCCATCATTTAAGCTCTGTATTTCTATTATTTTATGCCTAATTGTTCATTTAATAAAGTCTCTCACGGCGTCCCGATGACTCTTAAAGCAGCGGTGGCTCCAGATTATTCCACTGCAACATGAAGGACGTTTGTCGTTCACACACATAATTTCAGATTAGCTGTGATCTCAGGCTCGGGCGGTAACGTGAAATAAAAGTCACCTCTGGAACTATGAGTGATGGAATCCCCCGAGGCCGGGCGGCTTCTTAAAGAGATGGAAGCAGCTCTGTTTGGTTTTTTACGGGTATTCAAGTTAGGGCTCTTTTTGAGGCTGTACGTGGCACCCGTTCATTCACGACGTATTCCATCAGCCCAAATTAAACACGGGATGATGAAGATGATGATGATGAGGAGGAGGAGGAGGAGTGGAGAAAGGAGGAGTCCGGGCACGTCTCCTCTGCCTGAAACTGTCCAGACGTCGTTGCTTTTCTGGGACGGCGTCTGCCCGCAGAGACTCCTCGGCTCTACCTGCTCTCTGTGTGTTTTGGCGTCTCCCGCCTCAGTTACCACGTTTGCGCGCTGCCAAATCATCCATCATCGGGCCAGTTTCTTCACCCCCTTTTTTAAATAAACTCCGCCGCAGCAGCACCGCTGGCCGGTCAGATAATCCTCCATGGAAATGCAGCCGTTGACAGATGTGTGCACGGCTATCAAGAATTACAGCCGCAATAAGAAAGACTGAACCTTATCCCCTCGCAGCAACAATACAGTGACGGAGCCCTGACCCGTTATTATATGTTAAACATCCCCGACATGATGTGCCGGCTGTAATCCTGGGAATTTAAATCTCCACAAACTGCTGATGTGGACTTTGGTCTTTGGTTGTTCCTGTGTGTAGGGATCTGGACTGACCCTGGCTCAGGTCGACCTGTTGATGTGTCGTCACAGACGTGAGGTGAAGTCGGGAGCTAGGATGGGAAATGAGTCCCGGTTAAGGTCATGCATTATGGGTAATGGAGTATGAATTAGGGTTGAGCCCCTTAAATTGGAAAAATGTTGGGCTTTCCCGTTTCATTCTGATTTCAAAGTTTTCCTCGGAAAAACAATCAAATCTAAAAATACAAAAAAATAACATTTATTTTTTAAATTGATTTGTTAAAATGCATATTCTCTGATATTCTATCGCTTATTATTTTATCTCCTGTAACCTGCTGTTCTTGGCTGAGAGAAAGTGCAACGAGAATTGTAATTATCTTCTTCTGTTTAAAAATATTTCAGTGACAGTGATTCCAATGAGGAGCACGTGTGAATTAACTTCTGATTTAATGTTCATGGCGTCTTGAGAGAAATCAGTGAAGCCGTGCCACCTCTTGCCGTCAGCCGCCGTGTTTGTTTTGTGCATTTAAATGTGGCCGAAAGCTTTAACTCGTGTTTCTTTGTGAGGTGCACGTTGTAATTGAAGATTCTGAATTCGCCTTGAACGTGAGGTGCTGAACTTACGACGATCGCGTGGAGTGGAGGGAGAAGAGGGGAAAAATAAAAACACTCACAGTTTTGATGTTTATTTTAATGTTTATCTGAGAGCCGGGTTATGTGGAGGACGGAGAGAGAGAGAGAGAGAGAGAGTGAGTAACATCGAGCTCTCCACTCATGGCTCCGGATAAGAAAAACATCCTTTGTGTGTATTGTACAAATTAAATTGTCAGAATCTGTTGCGAATAGAGCTCTTGAGTGTGTGAGACGAGCTTATGACCTTGCAAAAAAATCATCCTTGTCAAAGGCGAGTGCACACATCAGTAGAAAACACACACACACACACACACACACAGAGACACACTGTTTCACAGCCAATTCCTGCATCAACTGTTTTTTGTGCTAGAACTGCAACACTTGCCTTTCAGACCCGCAGTCCTCAGTCCGTCCATCCGTCGATGTTTCATTGCCTTTCATCAGAATTTTTAAATGATTAATTTTTTATTTATTTTTTTGCCCCATAATCAATATCTATCCTCTCTGATTATCCTGCTGAGGCGTCCAGGCTTTAAAACAGACGAAGCTTTCATCTCCGCTCGGTTACGCCGGCCCAGAACTCGTTGCTACGTCACCGCACGACCTGGAAATATGCGTTTTCACAGCACTTTTAAAGTCTCGCTGTTTGAATTAAACTGCTTTGTCAAACCGAAACAGCCGTCGGTAATGGGAGGTTGCAACATTTTATAATTTAACTGAGAGTTCCTGTTTTAACTATGAAATGAACATTGTTATGGATTTATTACTACGGCTCGAGTCTGTGGTTGAATGTGTAAAAGGAAAAAAAAAAAAAAAAGAGAAGTGGACAACTTGTGATCCTTTATTTCATTGACTGTAATGTGAGTTCGGTGATTAGCGTCAACAGAGGCTCACCGCTCCCAGCAGCCAAAAGACCAGCCGGCGTTGCGTTAACTGTGATTGACCTTTTTCCTCATTTGCTTCGGTGACGCCGCGCAGCAGATTAGTCTCAGTGTCCTAAAGTACTTACTGTACAATTCATGCGATTCATCGAGTGCGTCCGTCCACGATCAAGAGCTGCTGCTTTATTAAGACTGATCAGTTCTTCCGCGGCTGCGGCGCTCTTATTGTGAAATATACTGCAGCCTTCAAAGCGCGGCGATGACGCGTCGAGTAAATCTTTTCATTTACTGCGATCGTCTTATATTCATTCTTTACATGTTTAATGCAGCAAAATATTTGCAAATTCTTCTATCACTTAAAATATGAAACGTTTATGAAAGAATATTTGAAAGAGTAGGCTTTGATTAATTAAAATTCCGCTCTGACTCTCCCGCCTCTTGTTTTTATCATCAAGTCATTCCAATGGAAACAGGCCCAGGTCATTTTTTTTAAAGCGAGGACGGAGCTTATTGCCCATTTTTCCATCGCTGCCACTTATTCACCGCTACATATTCGCTCTTTGCGTCTCACCACCTCCCTTTAAATCAGCCGGGCTGCTGGTTTCACCAAAACCAAGCCAACAGGAGAGCGAAGGAGCCGCTCAGGGGAGGGGCCGGCCCCTGCCTGCGCTTTTGGAAATCATTTCGCCGCGCCGTCGTGTCACTGTCACCGTCTAATCGCGTCAGTAAGCCCCAGGCGTGCCACAGTGTCCTGGCTGCCCACATCAGAGCAAACACCCTCGGAGAGAAAGACACCAACCTTTCAGCGAGGTGACAGAGGAATGATGAGCGAGGGCGGGGAAGGGTGAGCGAGGGGGAAATATACAGCGCAGTGGCCGGCACCTGTCTCGATATTCGTCTTAGAGGTGTAGGAACAGAATCCGCTGTCCGCCTACAAGTGATTCCAGAGAGTGGCTTCAGGCAACGTGCACAGGAGACTGTCAGGACCGGCACACTGGATCCTTCCGATCCAAGCAGGGCTCAGCGACGTGAGAGGGGCTGTGACGTTTCATAAGAGGTTGTGTTGGGGATTACGGTGTTTAATCTTTGAATGAGTTTGACATGAATGTCATTGAATGAGTCTCCTGCAGCGGGTGCAGGTTCGATTCCCGGCCCTTTTGTTGTTTGGATTGTTTGGATTAATATTAAGGAAACGCAGCTAAAGGCAGATGGAGGTCCTCTGACAGACGTGCAGGTCTCATGTTGCCTCATGCGTCCGTAGCTGAGGCCTGGTGGAGAAAAGAAAAGCTAAAAAACAAGTGGTGATCATCCCAGGGTTGTTGTTGCTGCATGCTGACATGCATTAGCCGCATTGTTATTGTGAATGAACCAATTAAGGTGGTCAGACGTGTCCTCTTATCCCACTTCTCTCCCACCGTCCCTCTGTTTTGCAACAAAGCTAATTAAAAATGGCATGTTTTGTCTGACGTGGCCGGTGCCAGTCACAGGGCCGACTTTGTTTGGAGGGCCGGGACGTTGCCAACAGGAATGGCTCCAGCAGAGACCATTGAAACGACGGCTCATTTCCACGCTTCAAAATAACACCAGGGAACAATCAAGGTCGTGTTTATTAAAACACATCAGAGGAGCCGAGTCGCCGCCAAAAGCCCCGCTCGGTCGAACGCGATGCCGGCTCTGTGATCACACAGGGAAAAATGCATCCGGCTTCATTTTGCTAAAATGATAAGGTGGCTGGATCCGCGCGGTCACGCTGGGCTGTTTGTTGTCGCAGCCTTTTTGTGGACTGTGCGGAGTTAATCCTCCTCTGTAATCAATTCCTTTCTGAATCACCTTCAGTAATAAAGCAGGCTGGACTGAATACGCCATGGAGGAGGCGTTTGACAGAGAGCGGTTATTGTGTGTGTGTGTGTGTGTGTGTGTGTGCGCGCGCAGCCACTTCCTGCGACAGTAACGCAGGCGCGTGGCATTTGAACTTATTCAGCATCTTGAAGAACGAGCGCAGACCTCAGAATGAGGAAGCGATAGTGAAATGGAGGAAGAGAAGACGATTCCAGTTCCATTTGATTCGGCTATTTGGGATCCCTCACATGAGCCGCTTATATTCTTAGCGCGTGCACTCTGCAAGTCGTGGAGTTCACCAGAGGGCACGAGGCAGCGCACGCGGGAAGTGGCGGTACAGCTGAGTGTGGTGCGGAGTCTGGTGCTGAACGCCGTCCAACGCCATTAAGCGGCTGGACAGGAGCTGTGCGTGGTGCACTGGTGAGGGGGGTGGCGGGCCCCGGGGGGGGGGGGGGGGGGAGTCAGGG